>CM030369.1:171168709-171666900 GCA_003604175.2 Clonorchis sinensis | reverse complement strand
GCCGTTGACTCTCACCTTGTTGTGTCCTTCCGATATGGCTTGAAGGCCCACGTGGTCGCATACGCCGGTCACTGCAGCTTATTGGCATAGATGATCGGAGTGGTACGGGTCCAGCACGGTTTTCTGTTGTCTGCCGTCTATTGGAGTCCCCTTGTGGAACTGTTTCGTGTCCGTGCCTGGATGGGTAACACGCCTGGCAATACAGTTGACCCATTCGAATGCGAACGTACGCATTGGATAACCCATCGTTCAGTGGCACTCCACACCACGAACACACAAAACAGGCTAAGTGGTAACATAGGTTCATGGATCCAATGATCATGAGAGCACCGGTTCCTAAGTGAATAAAGAGAAAAGCGAATTAAATAAGTCCGCGTCGATAGCAGTGCAACATAAAATGTATGGACGTTCGTTGGTTTGATACTGGGTCAGGAGCTCTTCAAACGAGTATCCAAGTAGATTCCATAGGCTATCGAGTATAAAGCCAGCTAGTGACAGCACAAAGAGTGTGATGATTGAAGTAAAACAACTGAAGTTGCTGGACATTTCTGAGTTTGGAAATGAATCGGAAAATGAGTGTAAGCCCAACTACTGTCTACCTTTGACACGGAATTTCACTTACCCGCAGTCGGTAGTAGTAGTCGTGGACCGTCAGTTTTTAGCAAACTTACAAGTGGTGTGTTACATCTATACAATGTATTACGATATTCGAATATCGTACCAACTGAAACAGGAGGCGGCCTGGTGTACTACACTCGGTTGAAGAACATCATAAACGAGAAGTTCAGTTTAGATTCAGGTAAACCTCCGTGAAAACCAAATTGGTATGCAAGATAATAATAGTCAATAATCGTTCAGCCGTAACATCCTTTCTATTCTAGCTGCCAGGCCACCTGAAGGAAACACGAGGGCTGGGATACTGCCAGCCCGAGAGAGAGAGCTTAGAGCCCGAGCTTAGAGAGAAGTCGAGATGCAAAGGTCTGGTTCGAACCACGGAAATTCCGTTCAGTAAATTCGCTCTCCAACCACTGAGCCATCTCGTCCCCGTATGCAAGTGGGAGTACTTGCCAAATTTCGTGCAACCTAATGAGTCCCCACTGGGCGAAACCGGTCTTGGGTTGTCAGAATTCTCGGCAACCTTATGAGTAGTGCGTTGCGTCTACGCGAATGAGTTTGAACAGATACTAAGCGGGAAGAAACAAAGCAAACTAGTAAACTTGTTCTTTATGTCATTTACAGCGTACAACCGTCCATATGTAAAAGAAGCTCGGGCGAAAAAAAAACTAGCGAGCACTATTAAGTGGCCGTTGTGTACTGTTATGTCACGTTGTGAGAACCATCCGTCTGTACGATTGATGCTTAGTATCAAGAAAACACGTATGAAACACCTTTCCAGCAGCAGCGTATGGAAGCGCTAAAGGGAACACCTATAAAGCATTGACTGTCAATGTAAACAAAAATTGTAAGATTGCTTTCGGTATAAGGTTATATGCGATATTCAGCTGGTTGGGTTACTTTTTGACAAACAGACTTAGCAAATTATTTGTGTAGCACTGCACGCATACCACTATAATGATGACTACAAAACCAATTATTTCCTCTATCTATACTATAACGGCAAGCATAGAAAGCTCCATGGGCGCGGAAACCAAGTAGGCTAGCAGTATGAAACGACGAAGCTCATCAGTCGTAAGCTGACAAGCACCGATAACCTGTTTCACCATTGTTGTAGCCATACAGTACATCTCGACGTTTAGGCATAGACTGTCTTCATCCACAGGACGAGAGACTTATTGAAAACCATCAAAACTGGTGGTCAACGGTCTGAATGTTTTATATGAATAGCTGTCGATCCTCGGAAGACCTGATAAGTGCTTCCAGTAAAGCTGTGGCCAGATCGAGAAAAACGCAGCCATAGGAAGCGCTTTCGTCTTTAGCGAAACTCACTAGGTGGGAGAGTAGACACAAGGAATGGGTATCTGAATAGGATAAAGCAGTGTCGCACATCTCTCGAATCATTCAGAACTGGCTCCCGTCCCATGACCAACTCAGAGTGTTTCTATGCAAGTTACTCAGTGTGGTATACCCGTAAATTGCAGGACTCGTTTCCGACTGAATCTGTCACCTGCTGACCAAAAATCATATACGTCCATCCATTAGGAATGGAGTGGTGTTGAAAGACATACGCGACTTACGGATTTTGGCGCGGGGTTTACAGTACACCAACTGGAAACGCAAAACCAAAAACTCTGATTGACCATGTCGCCCGCCATCAGCCGAGCTTACGCTGTCAAGTTGTTAGCCTACCTATACGGTCCTATGTGCATGAGTGCTTGCTTCGTCAAACGTGATACAGGCGCTACCTGGCATAGAGGCGAAATGCAAAAAAAACGGTCCGGAATTTTCTGATTCGCGACATTATCTCCATTTCTTCTGGTTCCGAATATATTGAACGATGAATGAACCTTACGCATGCAAATCAGAACGGTTCAACAAAAAACGAATGCAAGAATACTGGGGCATGCTAGAGTGAACCGGCACGTACAGTATATCCTGCACGAGAATGTTAGATCAAAATCGACGTATGCAAATGGCGCGTACTAAGATACTCTTTCACCACACAAACTTTCCAATATGGTCGGTTTGGAGACATCAGGGTAACTATAACGATCAGCTAGGCGAATAAACCTCAAGTATGGATACAAAGCTTACATTGCAACGACAGAATGATTGAGAAAGCACCATCATATTACATTCGTTAGTTGAACTCACAATCCGCAGGCCAGTCTATGTCGTCCCGTACCCAGGCCAATCGATGTTAGTTAAGAAGGACCCGGCTAATTTAGTTCACCGCACAGCTTCGGCTCTGTCTGTCCCGTCCGAGATGGTGCTTGTCAACGCGACTGAGTCTATCGATCAGGGCTTTTGGGTTCAATCGCCAAGCCTGATTAGCTTTATTTCGTTTTCATCCAGAGGCCAGAGGAAAATGGCTGTGTGGTTGCCTGACGTGCATTAGACAGTGTTTTATGGAGCGTGGCTAACTCGTCCAGCCCTTCTAAACAGCGTTTCACATACCTCAATATTGATCGCCAGGCACTGAATACCATTTTGTCTCTTTCGGACGTGCTGGTTATGCTGTGCGGACCGCACAATTGTGTTCTAGACTATGCTCATGATAGATGAAGGCACTGTATATGTTGAAGGTTGGCAAGAGTCACCATTTGCCTGGTGGATCTGGGAAACCATCTTATTTTTCGACAGTTCAATGGGGTTTATTGACTTACCCAGTGAGGTCTGGTTAACTACCATATCAATAGAATCAACTGCATTAAATGATGCTTGAATGTGACCTCATTCAGTCTTGCAGTAATCATTCGCAGTTCGTGGGCATCAAGTGTAGCCAAATAGTACGCTGAATTACTAAAGTGATTCCAACTGGTCCGAATTTCCGAGGGACTTTATTCAGGAAGAGAAATACCATTGGCTTACTCAACGTCCGGGAGCAGTTTGACCCCTGAGAGGCTCGGGGTGGGTAAGAAGTACTCTAGTAGAATATCGAAAATCAAGTTAGAAAGGGAGAGAGAGATAGTCATACCCGACAACACTGGATACGGTGATCTCGGACAAGAGCTTGTCATGAGTACATACGGGTCAAAGACAACCGGTGTAAAGCGCTTATAGAAGAGATAAGAATTTGCTCGGAACAACTTTGAATGACAGACACTACCATAGCAGTGAGGATCAATGGAATCAAAGCCAGCCTTCAGGTCAACATAAATTACTATGGTTGGTAATTGGTAGCAGCGAAAAAGTAGCCCATAATTAACAATAATCAGCCGACTAGCAGAGGACAGTCATGCGTGTCTTTGGCACGATCCTTCACGTTACGTATTGGCGTACTTTTAGCACTGTGTTAGGTTAGAAACAGCTTAAACTGGTATGCTGAAGATTGGCCACCCGATAAGATTTTTGGTTAACTAGTTAGGTTAAACCAGAGAAGTGCTTAAGAAAGGAGACTAGTAGAGAAAAAAAACTTGGGAAATAGTTTGCAAGACGTGGACTAAAGAGGACAAGATTAAGGAGGTGAATGACATTACCGAAAGTGCGAACGGAACCGCTACCTTGCAAAGGCAACACGTGCAGTTCAATGAATTAAACATTTCTATTCAACTAGTGACGACGAATCAACTTTCAATGCATTTTATCAGCTATCAACCGTGGACACTAGGCATAGTAGTTCCAGCTGATACACTTTCGATCACCAGAAAGTCGGAAAACGTGGGGGATACAGCTAAGCATTAGAGACGATGGCGTATTCAGTTAGTCCGGGGACTGGATAGCTACGCAACGAAAGTGGTAGCTCTGATGCACTATGCGATTGGGTCATTTCTGTTAATTTCACTAACTATTAATGACTTGAGTCACAGGGTCCCCATCCAGGAAGGCGGCAGTTGTCGACCACTCTCAGTTTACCGGTTAGTGTTTTTATACACTGTACACCTCTCAGTCAATTCCACTCAACACAGGGCTGGGCGGAAAAAGCTTTGCGAGACATGCGGAGTACATGTCTAAACCAGCGTAACCTATGAAGTGGGAAAGTTCCATCTTCCCAGGACTACCTGGCGTACATTACTAATCCGATGATCCTACCAAAACCGGCCAGTGCTTCAGAGACACCGATGTTCTAATGTTGACATCTTTCATTTCCCTTCTGCGCGTAGCGGTCACGTCTCTGATTCATAAAGCGGCACGGATCACACTGCCGCAGTGTAAACTCTGTCCTTGACAGACAAACTGACGTCACGTCGGCGCTGCCCTGGACTTACCGATTTGAAAAATAATCGCATCTCCACCGGAACTTATGCAACTGCCCAGCTAAATAAATTTATCCATCACGTCGATGAGCTCGTCTGCAAGCAGCAGGTTTATGTTTGATCCTACTCAGTAGTGTAGCAGCACTTTAAACTTTGCAGGTGTAAGATGCATGCCAAACCGTGCGACAGATGTCTCTGAGCGAAGTCTCGACACAAATACGTCGCTTTCTGGTGGTGGTCGGGCTTCTGCGCAGCAATGATCCTGCGGGCTGTACTGGTGAAACTCAGTTCCTCAAGGACCAACCATGTCAGAAAGTCCAACAGGCTGGATCCGAACGAAGAACAGCGAATTCCCCGTACTGCGAGTAACTATGTTGCTAGGCAGTCTGAAAGTAAACTCGTACTGTCCTCTGCAATAAGAATGTGGAAGCGGTAAGGTATTTTCCCCAGTCGACCAGTATGTCCATCTTTATGGAAGTAGCGATTCTGTTTTCCCCGGAGGAAGGACGGGTAAAAAAAATTAGCCTTAAAAACAGCACAATCTGGTTGCCCAACGGTTAACCGTGACCGCCAGTGCATCATTTAATACGGTCGAAATATTTTTGAAACCGAAAAGTCTGGTGCTGCTCAAAAGGCACCTGGTATGCGCAGCCGCATTAGGAATGAGACAGTAATGCCTTACTAGACTTTTGAGTCACAGGCCAGTGGCAGGGTCCCTGAACAAAACCCCTCATCTTCCCACTACCTTGTGGGTCTGACTTTTGAGTCAAAGTTTCAAGGAAATCCCCTTTTTCGGCTTGAGAAACCGGGAGGCATCATTCGATCACTGGTCTTCCCCCACACCCGCTCCTCACCCATCGAATGATCCAGTGCGATCTGACGACAAATCCCGTTACAGTTTTCAGCAATCCGGGTAAGGAATAATTAAGGAAGAATAAATCAATGAACTCTAAATACATTTATGACATGACAATCGGCAACAGATGCCTCAAACAAATGATTCTTCAAATGAGATGAGACAGTTCCGTTGGAGTTCCCCTTCAGGGAGGATCATTGCACTTCATTAGTTGATGGATCGGTCAATCAGTTAGCAACTGATTTTGAAGAGGGCATACCGAAGGGATATTGCGAAAAAGAACACCTCGTCAATCCGAGGAATCTTCCTGCAACGACATTTCCTACAGTCATTTGTTTTTGACCGTTAAGACAAGCTGAAAACCCCCTCTGAAATTCGATCCGTAGTAGTGAGGGCGTAGTATTTTAATCCAATCACAGGCTCAACAGTCTCCAAAACAAATTAGAATGGAGAGTAGCGCAAGTCTTGTTCCTTATTAATGGGCCATTTAACAATGGACAAAGTGAAATGAAAAATACCCAGAAGGGGAAGACGGAGAACTCATCAGTTGTTTGGAACAGAAAACCAAGGAGTTTAATGTCGAAAACAAGGGTTTCAGTGACTGCAAGCTCACACCGTAAACTTCTTGCCAGGTTATCAGCAGAGCCATCAACATCAACTGGACTTGACAGTGTGGAAGTTACGGCTTGAGCTCTGTTCGGAAGGCTTATGCCTCCAATCCACCTGCGACAAGTCGAATGCAGTTGCCTGGGAGTATTTCGACACCCTTGATTTCTCTAGGCAGCATAGCAGCTGTTCGCCGAAACGGTCCCATAACTATTAACTATCTCGACTTTTATCGTTGACTGAAACTAGATCACACATACATCACAAGCAGTGTCACCGTCGACGATGCTGGAGGTAGAAAAGAGCTACCATACATTCAAAACATAAACACCATTTATACCATATATTCTGTCTTACCGAGTTCTTGAGTACATGCCGTGCACTTGCCCTTCGGGTCAACGCCTCTGTTGAGTGGCACTCGAGGTGGTGCAGGAGGAGCCTCTGATTTGCTTGATGGAGGCGGAGGAGGTGCGTACGACCGCCTGGTAGATGTGAGTGGAAATAGCATTGGAGGTAAATTGTGAAGAATAAATGCGAATGCTTCCACGTTACTATTTTTGGGATCAGGAAGACTTAGCCCTCGATCTGGCTACGCGGTTCAACAAAAGGTGTCATTCTGCGATAACGGGTCAATTTTGTATGGTCATCGTCGTAAATAGTCAATGGTCTTTCAGGTAATCCCCTTGCATGGTGATACTAGCTTGGAAACAAATACGAGACAGACAATTGTTGCTGATGCTCCAAATTCCAGAGAGCAGTGATTTACGGGGAGCTCAAAAGAATCTGCATGTCGAACTCGTCAACCGCCCCCAGATGAATGGAGGAACGATCGTTGACACACGACTGGTGTCTGTAAAAGTGGAAAATTTACTGAGATCAGCTGCTTAGCTCCGATTCGATGGGACGCACACGTCACAACCACAAACTACACGAATGCACATGTAGAGTGTTGTAGTTATGCGGCTTAACATGGTGGTTCTTGGAGTAGATACATAAATAGAAAAAAAAATTGGAGGAACTCAAGCCTGTTTTTGACAGACTGACAACAAAAACCCCGTTGACCGGTATGCAACGGGCCCGCATACAAAACTGATCGACTGAACAGGGTAGCACTAGAAAACGAAAAAAACGGAACATTGTTGGACTGAGCACGCAAGTTGCTGTGGCAACCAGAGAGTAAATCAGCAGGTCAACAGCAGACAGAGACGGTGTCTACACGCTCGTCATGTTGGTTTCAGCTGATACGGAACGATTGCACATTAACACAAGTGAAAGACACTGGATCATATTATTCACAATTTCAAGTATCACTGGTTCCATGTCCAATTCAAAGCAAGACAAGCAGAGAGGTAACCCAATTCTCATACCACAGAAGAGCACAGAAGTGCCAAAAATCTGGGTGCTATCGGTTTGCGCCAGTATTCAAGGTTGAGTCCGCGTAAGCTTCCCTGTGTCTGACTGAAGACGGTACAGGTAGGACTGTTGACCGGTATCAGTGGCGTTCGGGTTGTCAGTTCCTGTCCCCGTCGTATGAGCGCATGGTGGATGAGGGGAGATTGTAAGCTAGCAACAGCAGCTCCGTTCTCCCTATCTTTCCGCATGAGCTAGGCTAGTGGCAAGAAGTAGGTGCAAGCAGCGGTCAAATCTTCGTTCCATCATAATAAGTTGTGAGCTGTTTAGCTAATCGATAGGAACTTTATTTGTGTTGAATCAGATCTAGGTCCGTTCACCGGCTAGTTTAAGTTGAATGATTCCATTAAAAGTTTTCCGGTTGGTTGCTTCGTAAATCACAATCGCCATTATAAGCGTCAAGTCACACTTAAAGAACAGTGGAGCTTGTCTGTCATACAATCACGGAGGGAGAACATTCTATGCGAATAAAAAATTCCACGGATAAAACGACTAGAGCATTTTAAGGTGTCTGTATCTACGAACAGCACCGAAAGTTGTACTAGAGGAAGATACTGGGCTCAGTATTTTTACGAACCTGTTAAAAAATATACGCAACATGGAATGATGGAAAAACCTAAGCTACGTAGTCCGGCTACGGCAGTCCCACACTTGCCATGTACCGAGAAGTTACGTGAACCAGATTTCCGTCGCCGATTCACTGAGCAAGTAAAACATTCTGCTTGATGAGTGCCGCATACTTCCCATCTGCATCCACATTATACACTGCTCTTTCATTCGGACGACAGAAAGTATAAACGGAGGTCGATTGATCAGTTCGGCCTCGGCTGTAACTTGTCCTTTAAAGACCTGCTGCTACAACTTCGCGCATCATATTGAGACGTGGATATTTATTTTAGTACTGCACAGATTGTTTCAGTCCTGTCACCTGTTTTCCACGCAATCGACCTATGGACGCATCATTCGCAGACAAAATCACTACGGTCATCACCATCATCATCATCGACAGCATGACATCGGTGTTGAACACCGATGCTTCGCTGCCGTACAACCATGATTTATTTGAAAGCCTTATTGTGAAGAAAAAGAATAAGGATGGATGTGGAGGGGACTTATTGCTGCCTTACCACAATCATTCCGAGGTGCCTACACCTCCAAACACTCATTCAGGCAATCTGGATAGAAACTGACAACAAGATCGCCACTGACATCGGTTGGCAGCCATATCTTGCAGCGTCTCCAACCAGGCGCACTGGGGATCACGCGGTCCCCATCCTGGAAGGCGAGTAGCACCGACAGCACCCAAGCGTTTCGTGATTTCTTTCATACCCTTCTGCCAGGTCAAGGGTTGGCCACCTCTCTGCTTACGCCACTCTGAATTGGGCACGGAAAATAGCACTCTCTTCGGCAAACGATGATTAGGCATGCGCAACACATGTCCCAACCAACGCAGCTTCTGGTGCTGGACACATTCTTCAATGGAAGTACCCGTTGCACAACCCAAAACTCGCTTTCTAACTGCCTCGTTACGGATTCGCCGACACCATCCCACACGAGCTATGGTTCTGAGACAACGATTGTCGAACACCTGAAGACGTCTCAGTTCCGCTGCTCGAACAGGCCAAGTCTCACAGCCATACAACAAAACAGCCCGCACTGTAGCTTGATACACACGTCCCTTGAGATTCAGGGACACACCACTTTGACGCCATAGGTGTCTCAAATTAGCAGACGCGACCCGAGCCTTGCAGATTCGTGCATTTACCTTATCTGTCACACTACAATCAGAACTAATAGAACTTCCAAGATATGTAAAACGCTCCACAACTTCCAGTGCCTCTCCCTGGATTGTAAGTGGCGTGTTCAGTGACTGCATGTCCAGGAGCATGACCTTACACTTTTTGGGTGCAAAGTGCATACCAGAGGACGGGATGACTTTAGTCAGTTCATTCGAAAACACCTGCGCCTTCTCCTCCTCTTCAAAGATAAGAACGATGTCATCTGCATATTCCAGATCGACAAGGTTTTCGTCAGAGGCTATTTGAACACCGGGGTTTTGGAGACCTATGGTTCCTGCACTTATAACGAAAAGCTTTTTTTCATAGCAGGTTTCATGAATATGAAGGGAAAATTCGGCTCGTTACTTGGCTACTGGTTATAGACCACACATTTGTTGATCTGAAGTGACCTTTTCATCACAAGCGCGTTTACGACAGTGCCACTACTTCATAATTTCAACCCCAACACATTGCATGCTGTTGGAATCTTTAGCGATTTTAGCGAAATTTGACCCGTTCTGTGATCTTCAAGCACGATCGGCAACACGCCTGATTTGGGTCACCTGATACGCGCCATTTCCAAACAGTTTGCGAAATCTGAAAGAAGCCCGATTCACCCTATACGGGTATGAACACAATCCTGTCTCAGATTTCTCACGTGTTCTACAGGACCACTATAATGGTTATGGTAATAGATGTGCCAATCTACAGCGAAATCCAAGCGAGCAGTTTTCAAATTCTAAAGCTTCTGCTACAACCAACGATGGCAGCCAATGCTAGAGTTAGCCTAAAGTAGAACCGAAAATGAACTTACGCAGTGGAATGGCTACCTATGAAGAGCTTATGAATAGGGGAGATCAAAGGTGGATTCCGTCACGACACGCTCGCCTAGACGTATAGATGACCGAAAAAAATGATGGAAAATAATGAGGGTTGTTTTTGGTATAAATTTGCAATAAACATCGTTTACACTTCCATGCAAAAATGACTTGTTCAAAGTACTGGCTACAGAGACAGAGACGCTCGACCCTTCAACAAAGCTATCCGGATTTCAAAATTGTTTTGCGTTCATTTTTGGGCCAACTATGTATTCTACGCAGTACAATAATTCACAAAAAATTTTGAGGCTGTTGGTGTATTTGCTGTTCCAAAATGATGTTAGTAGGGAGATGGCGGTCATTGGTGTGTCTATCTGTGCAAATTTCACCCAATCGACTGCAAATCTTGTGTTCCCGAACAAAGCTCGATTAAGACACTGAGTGATCCTGATCAGATTCTTTTATCCAGATAGTTCATCAGCACAATCGTATACTGTTATGTCTGCTGATTCGCTAATCTGCTGTATCTGATTGCTGACCCGCTCCAGTGCCTAGTGCCGGGAAAAAAGACTCAGAGAAGGGAACACAACAGCTATATTCCGAACAAGCGAGCGCGAGAGTGTGAGTACGTGCGAGTGCGAGAATACAACTCAAGCTAGTCATTGGTGGGACACTGTCTAACTTGGTCCAATGCTGACGCACGCGGTCTGGCCTTGGTACAGGCTGAGACGCGCTGCATATTGCGGGGGCGTTGTCTGACCTTGAGCAGCGCTGACACGCGCTGTCTGGGTTTGATAGAAAGCTGTGAGGCGCTGTATATTGAGGGGGCGTTGTCTGTCTGGTCAACATCTACAGAGCTGAGGGTCTCAGTAGATTTCGGGCATTCAGTAGTTGTTTTCAGGAATCTGACCTTCCTGATATATACAGAAATACATCAGTGATGAAAATTGAGGCATGAGTGCCACATAACTCTGGACAAATTACACTTACGGAAGAAGAAAGAAAGTGAAAGCGTGAGCGAGCACTGCAAAATAACCCATGCTCTTCGGATAACCAGGAAAAAGAAAGGTGTGTGCAGGCCATTGAATAGTACCGAAATATATATCGGAGCGTAATGCCGTAACAAGATATCTTCGGCGGGATACCTTGCTGAAGGTTTTCGGTGATTCGGTACCCTTGCCAACCTCGTTCCAAACTGGACCGATAGCATATGGGCAAACAAACCTTAGCTGAGCATTACGGCCAACAACTAAAAGCACACTCTTCAATGGAATCCTGGCTTGTCAAACGTTTTTACGATGTCCAGTCAAGCGCAAGCAGAATAATTCTCAGTCTGGTGGTGACTGCTTTCACTCTTAGTCGGATTATTAGAAAACAACAGAGAAGTATTAATACACTGAGTCTCAGTGGTCAAAGGAAGGTTGGTTTTATACACACGGACTTCAATATACTTGCTTTCGAATTCTGGTGAAACCACTGCATCTTCGCAAAAATCCGGGTTCTCTCGAGCCCCGGGAATAGATAGTATAGAAAATAAAACACGAAACCCATAGCTCGGAAAACGAACAGGGGTACTCACCTGTTAGACAAATCACGGGCATGTGGCATTTGTCCATCTGAAGCAGCACCAAGTAAACGATCTTGATCATAAACGGGTGGCCGCAGGGAAAATTCACTGGGTAACGTCGACCGATTCTCAGCTAGTAATGGTGCCATAGGTGATGGAGGTGGAATATTCCGTAGTGCGATGTCACCAGTCTTTTGTCCGGTAGTCTTTGCACGGGTTTGGATTTCAGCTTGATCAAATCCATTATTAGCAAGCTGCGGATCACCTGCTGAGTTCAGGGTACTTGCTTTTTCGCGTTGAAATTCTCGTTTGGCCAAGTGTGATCGATCGATTGCTGTTGAGGAAACACGTGGCCGTTCGACAATGGGGATAATACTGTTCAAGCTGGACACTCGATGACCGCTTGGTCGCATACCGGATTCAGTAAACTCACCAAGAAAAGTTGGTGATGGAGGGCTTGGGAGAAAGGGAATCGATCTAGTTCGAGGCTGCGCACCTTGACGTAGTCTACCATTTGGAAAATCGAGAAACTCGTTGCTAGTACTGCGTGGTTGCACATTTGAGTAAAAGGAGTTTGCTGCGCTATCAGTAATGGTTTCAGAATTGTGTAAAGGTAGTGGTGGAGGTGGCGGTGGAAGAGGAGAAACACGGAGGGTTGGTGAGTCAGGCTGTTGTTGATTACGTGAGGAGGCATCTGAAAGGGTCGGGCTGTAGACATCCTGTACTCGTCTCAACGGAACAGCCTCGACCATGGGCCTTCCAACCATAGGCTGACCAATCAGGATGGTGCGTTCGATTTGCTTCTGCAACGGAATGGAAACGTGATGTTACCGATAAAACGACTGCTAAAATACATGGAGACACATCGTATTTACCAAAAATACTCTAAGGCAACTAAATCTGTGGACATATGCGTTTGAAAAACATTTAGTTGTGACTCATCATAGTACCCGAAAATCCCGGACTGTCTTTTTTTGTTGGTTAGACACAAAACCGGATGACCGCGATGATGCGATTTTAACAACATCCCTAATGGATCATGTGGAAATGTTGAGGGAGCTTTGGTACTGTGCTGTAGTCGAAGGGAATCAGAGGATTACATCGTAACTCAAACTGACGTGCTTGTAACTATTTGTGTGCCATCAAGCGCAGACAACTACTGGTCTTCAACAGGTTTCTGTTTACCTGTCGGTAATTTACTTCTCCACGTTCAAATTAGAGATCGCAGGTAACAGTTCAGTTAGGGGCGGCTGTCAGTCAATGAATTTCTTAATGTGCTTACCGAACTACTGCATGCGACTGTTACTGCTGGGTATGAAGTGAACACATTACTACCGACATAACATTACCGACACTATCAAGACGTCTCAGGTGCTCACAGCAGGCAGTTACCGTCTCATTTTCAATTACATCAATTCCTTAACAGCAGTGAGTCCCTCCTACTTCTGACCATGTGATGCAGAGTTGGATAAGGAACACACACAGTCACCTGTTTACGACGTTCGGTACAAAGGGTCTAACTAGTACATTAAAATCTTCATAAGAAGGTGCTGAAAAACAGAATACGCTAAAAATGCCTTCGTCGAATGAGAAATAATGGCCCGGACCAGAATACCCACCGCACTTGCATTGAACTCGAAACCAGTCATTGTTAGACTTTCTATTGTTAGACAACTACCAACAAGTTCGTTGTTTAGATAGACGTTGCGTCAGATGTTGCGAGAGATAATGCTTATGGGAAAAGCCGTGCAAAAATTGGAGTACCTGATTGAAATTGTCACTGGTCTTTTCTTTTTGGTAGTTATTTGAACGGAGGGAGGTTCCTATCAACCAGAAATGCCCAGACAAAATAAAAGTGGGTGTGCGTAACGCCAGAATGATTTCAGCTTCCACATTGCTTACGGGCCACAGGGTAGACATAGGCACGTACTAAGGACAACACCTTACACCATTTAAGTGTGAACACTGTCGACGAAACCTCGTTTTCAAGACATGAACCTCCAGTAGTTTCTGGGGAGGTTGTTAGCAGTTGGTCCACGTACCACACCATTTGCGATTATTGTGGAATCTGTGTGCAGCGGGGACAAAATCTGTCTACACTACCAAAATTATTGGTTTGGGTTTCCAGGTTTCGCTGCTTCCATTCAGTACAGCGTTGAATGAAGGACACTCTGGAGTAGAGTACGGATATACGACAAAGCCTAACCAAACAGAAACTGCGGTGGATGACTAGCAATTCTATTGGGTACAGACTGTTTCAATCAGAAACCAAACTCCAAAGTAATCTTAAATGAGGTTCCATCCAACAGTTCAGATAGAGTGCAATTCAAAAATGGAAGCTCCCTTGGTTTTCCAATTCTAATGACCACTAATTCCAGTGATTTATAAGATAACGACTAGTCTGAAACACAGGTGTCGCTAACATACTGATAAAATTCGAGCCGAAGCAAATTTGGTCAAAAGAGATTGATCTGGGTGCCCAAGTAAGGAAGTTCGTCGGCAAAAGCTGCACAGTTCTGAAGCACGAAGTTCACCTAGTTTTCAGTCACTTCTGTGAAGACCCACTCACCGGACTTCGGTCTTTTTTTAAAAAAAGGAGAACTGGTTGACTGTATGACTCTTTTCCTTCGTACAATAAAAGGACCAAATAAAAATACCCCGGTAAGCGCCTACTTGCCTGTGACATGCCGCTGATAATTAGCTTTCAGAGAGTTGGTAGCTATGTAGTACGAAGTGCAGGCTATCGACCATTGTTTTTTTGTTTCCTGTATGAAGGCTACGCAAAACAATGATGCCAAGGCATTACCGCACAACATGAGCGATCGCATGTTATTCAGCACAACGGAAGTGAAAAATGATGGCGAACAGGTATTCAACGAGCAGGACTCATTTGATACCTTTGTAAAGGCACGGACACAAAAGATGTATCAACTAGGGTAGGCGATGGGGCAGCCCTGATGAAGCTGTAGAGTGGAGTCTTCGAAGGGGACAAAATCACCTGCGGGGACGTTTTTACACTTCAGGAGAGGGTGATAGAGCTAGAAGAGGAGGTAGGAGCAGTCATATTTAATGGAGCATTGAAAGACAGCGAAACATAAGGCAGTTGTTGGCGTGAACTCAGCGCCAGTAGCAGCAACACACTCGTTGAAGAATCCTCTACAGCGCCGGTACACCCCTGACCTCGATGAACTTGCTGACAGCTTTGCGCTATTTCAGTGGCACAGTTGAGATACCTTAATCTTCTGTGTAACAAAGTGATCCAGTATTGCATTCCTTAAACAACAATTCTGGGCTCACGTAGGTGGGCCTGCGTGCAGCAAGAAGCCAGCAAATGACCGATCAACCTAACAATGGAAGACTTCTATTAGAGCTCTTTGATGAACGAATAGATAAACTAGATTGGTACGCCTTCTTCTATTAAGAAACAGGATTTTCGTTATTTAAGGCCTTCAACATTGTTTGCTCCAAAACTCGCCCATCTACAAAATAATTTAATTATAACAGGAGGCCAAACTGAATCACAGTTGAATCCCTCATGACATTCTTCAACTGAATGTGCTTCACAAAGACCATCAGTTGGGCTTAAGTAGAACACAGGGTTGACGGAAAATCGGAGAGTGCCCTGATGCGCTCCGAGAAGGGCAAAAATGGTCAGCGTTTTCAAGGAGTTTTCAGCAAAAATGAAGGCAGTGTGCACCTTCAAATTTTTCCCCCATTTTTCTCAAAGCCGGAAACAAGTTAATACAAGACTGCCGGGCTGCCGTAATAAGAAAGGAGGTGATCCGACACTGTCATAGCCAGCGTATATGCCATTGATGAAGCGACAACTGACGACTGGTTATTGCCAACAAGTGGTCAAAAGTGTGCTTTTAATACTGCAACGTCCTCTGTTATTTGATCCCCACTCGCTCGCAACAAAACCGTTGTGTCCTGATTGGTTGAATCTTTTATGTCACTAACGTTCTGAAGTTACAATTTTCTGTCAGTTACAATTTTTTGGTTTTACAGTCTTTGTTGTTCACCTAGAAAGGTCGAACGACCGATCTAATCGTTTTGACAGACTAAGTAAATTCCCGCTTAAAAATAGAAGACCGAAGGATGATCTCAGATTAAACCATAATCAACGAATTCCGATAGGTCATTTGGTGGTAGTTCGTGGGAATTTTCAGGCGAAAGTAATTGTGTATAGAGTAAAACGACGTTGGAATGAATATCGTCACAGCAACCACGATGCAAAGTACCGATGAGTGTTGGCTAAATTGTGTGAGCAGATTCTTGGCACTAGATTCATTACCAGGAACCGGTCCATGACTGTAGACCACCCCAGTAAGAGGGGACATAATTAGTTTTCTTCAGGATAGCGAATGGCCGTCGAAGTGTCAAAAAAGTGTTTTCTCCAGAAAAATTCACCTGCAGATGTTCTGAATGTGGATTATTGGCACAAAGAGATCAGGATCGAACGTGGTAGCGCATTAGCCAACTGAACCAAACTAGGCAAGAACTTGTACGTTTCACAGCCGATGGATGAAGATAAAATCGCATTGTGAGAAACTGTTGCTGGCAGTTATGCACCCGCCGAGGTCGGGGAAGACGATTATGGAGGATCGCGTTGTTAAAAGCTAAAAAAAGGACGCGGGAAATGCGATTTCCCATATAAACGAATGTTTGGAGCTGTACCTCCATAAGAAGATAAACTAGATCTTGTAAAATCGGAATAGTGTGAGTGGACACGAAAGACAATTCGGGAAGGTTCTTGTTAGTACGAATGTTTCATCGGCGCCATTGGGCTCAGAATAACGAATATATACATTACGGTAGCAGGAGGAATTCACAAGGAGGTGCCAAAACGAGGTTTTTAAATTATGGCTCACTCGGAAAAGACATGGTCTGACAAGCAGAGTGTGACTCACCTCAGGTATCGATTCTCCAATCAGAGAAACATAATTTGGTTGGGTATTTGTCAATTCAGGATGGGAGGCATTTATCACAGGCACTGATTGACTTGAATCGTCAGCTTGACTTGATGTACGAAGATTACTGACACTGACCTCTGAGTAGTTCAGGACTGTCGAAAGAGCAAAACAGTACTTACAGTATCACAAACATGGATAGTGTTGCAAAGGTTAACAAGCATTGGGGATGAATGACACGACAAATTTACTTGGGGGACAATGCGAGCAAGGAATATGGAGTTCACAGTGGGCATATTTCAGTTTGTTCAGACCAGATGGAGAGCTACAAGGGGAATTGACTGGTGCACCAGCTGATTCACTAATCCACCCAGTCAGAATTTCACGTGCTGTGATTGTTAGTGAGCCATTCAGCCACGGATGGAAACAGAACTGATGTATTTTTACGGCCGTCACACACCATGCAAACATCACCGAGAAGCCACAGATGATAAGCGGCACAAAAAACCGAACACTGGTCTAGGTAGATAGCGGAGTAAAAGTGAACATACACATGAACAATGCACTAAACAACACAAACTGATGATGGTAGATAGGTAAATCAGACATGCTACTAAAGCTCATAAATATGACGCCTCTCAAAAGCATGAAATTTGACATTGGATGACAACTAACGAGCGCACCACTTTCCGACAGAGAATCATATGGTAATAGGTTCTACGAGTAAGAGAATTAGTCATAGCAATAATTTCATATACTGACTTTTCGTCACTCACCCAAGACCACGGAGGAGCCGATCGCTACACAAACCCCCATTGGCTGACGAAAAGTCTCTGACCGAAAGCGAAGTACCAAGACAGCTTTTGCCAACACCGGATACTTTTGATGTTGTTGTTACATCAAGGGCAAAACGCCTGTAGATGAGAGTTAATGACTGTCAGGCAAAATGCCTGGATGTCCCGTTCACGTTTCCCGGTTATCCCTCACGCACATCGGCGGATGGAAGGTCCCTCGAAAACAGTCATTCTTTGTCGTTTATGACAGTTACTTTTGGTCGGAGAAATATCATAGCGCGGCGGCAAATTTCACTATTGAATCTGTTTCAGACAGGACACCTTGCGGTGTGAAACGTCAATCAAAATCCCAGCTATGCGAACAGTTCATAAAATGCATTACGCCATCCCATTTATCTGATCTGAGTGGACGATTAAAAACTGTTCAAATAGACGCAGCTTAACGGACTGTGATGGGATTCACTGGTTCGCGGCTGCCGAATTTAGAAAATGTTCAAATTAGACGAGGTTGCCGTCTTAGATCACCCAGTCGCAGGTCGCGGGACTTCAGTAAGAACCAAGCTACCCTTTCGACAAAAAACATTGTTCTACCGAGAGTAGCTGAGAACAAGGAACGTCGATTTCGCACATCCATATTTACGTATCATGTAAACAACGATAACCTCAATGATGTCATGTTTCAGCTGGATTACCACCTGCCGTTTTCATCGTACTTAATGACACCTAACGGTGTACACTTCGTGCTAGGGATAGAACGGAACGATTAAACTAGTGAATTATCACAGCGTTCAGGAAAGCGTTCATTGGATGGCCAAACCACCGGAGCTAAGCTCACCTTACAGCTGAGCGGCGATGAAAACCTAGGAGTTTCTAGCCAGAATCCTATTCTATGGGATCAGTAGACGGAGAACCTTCGGATGCTTCTTTTGCACAACCCAGTAACGGTAAAAAAATGTCCGAAGCTAGTCCGTAACACTACAGACGAAAAAGCACAATAAGTAAGCTGTTTTTTAATCGAGGTTATTATCGGTTGGAGCAAACGAATGTACGCACACCGACTATCATTAAGGTTAGTTAAGGGGGCTGTTGTGAAGCGGCTCATCAGTTCACAACGGTCCGCTCCGAACCACATCATAACGAACAGACAGCTAGGAAATTCACAGAATAGATTTAGGTTAACTTTGTTCGCCGCAAGCAGTACCGACATCTTGAGACGCATAACTAATTGGCGCATACGTGCGCCACAACACGTCCCACGTGTTGTGGACACGGTGGAGGATTTCAGTGTGCCCTTCAAAATACTGTTGTCCTAAGCGAGATCAACATATCAGCATCCGGAACGAAGGTAAAGTAGTTGTGGTAATGGCTGAGGGAAGACTGTAAAGGGGCTACTGTGTACTCTTTCTATGATATTCAGTGCTAGCACGTTTCGTAAACGACATTTTCAGATGGACATTCTCTGTTGAACCCCGTAGACAAAGAATAAAACCAGTAATCACACAAATTTAGCTTTTTTCACAAAACACAGGACCAATATCAAAAAGCAGACCTAGGAATTGATCCAAAAACGACGATTCTTGGAGGTGGAAAGTATGGGATCTGAGTGAAGCGCTTAATGACAGGGTCTTGGAACAACTAATCAGCAGGCAAATAAATGAATAAGCGAACGAAAGAAACCAATGGCGACCGGGTAATGAGAGAAAAATTGCTCACTGGCTGTAAACAACTCCAATTCCAGTATAAAGTACATAAATATTGAAGTTGGCGAATGGAATGCACAGGCAATAGGATAAAAAGAAGCAGTCCAGTATCACTTAAGCGGACGCAACACTACGATTGGAACTTCCAGCAAACAATACAAGTATGCATGGGAAAAGCGGAAATGAGAAACAAAACAGAGGCAACCTTCACAGAACGAAATAACGTCAATTACAACGTATTTTGACACCACAGTCATACTGTTGCGTAGAATGAGCACATCACCATTAGTAGCAGCAGAAACGGGCAAAATACGTGTTATCCAGAGCAAAAATTCATTAGTATTGCAGGGAGAACAGCAAACGATGCACAGGGAGGAAAACAGCAAGCAATGATTGCAACGACAGATGCACAAACATACAGGAGGAGTGCAAGAGGAAAGGGAGGGTAAGTGAAAGTGGAAAAAGGAAGTGACTCGATTATACACACACATAACGGATCTACGGGAATCGATACACATATCTGGCTAGATACACCGAGGAAGAATTAAGAACAAGTGCTGGACGACGGAGAATGACTATGACCACTTACATACCGTACGTACGGTGTGCATACTGCTTTATATCAAGACAGAAAAGCTCAATCCGGAAGCATCAAAATTTATGAAATAGCACATGAAACATTCGGGAAGTGAATGAAGTCGATAGTTACGAAATTTTTAGCTAAATTTCCCCTAAGCTGACACGGTGAAGCCAGGATAGCATAAGGTCTAGCGTAATAGCAGTGTGACAGAAACTAGTACGGTCATGTTTATGTGCTTCTGAGCAGCGTACGTCGATTTTTGACTCCAAAGAGCTGATGATTACCGCGTACTTCAAGCTATCACCAGGGCAGTATAGATCAAGCATAGTGAGCAGCGGAGAACACAGCAAGCACCAGGGAATACAGCACCCGGAACTGTTCAAAAACGAAAATACTATTGGGACCAGAGACTCACTTTGAGTACTAAGGGGGTTCCGTAAAGAGACATCCAAAGGAGGATTATCTATCATCCTAGGAGAATCTGCACCGAAATTCCGTGCCTGAGAGGTCTGCTGTTTGCTAGAGAAAAAACAATGGGAGTGCAGGAGCATGAGCAGATTAGCTAACAGACCGTAGATGGCCATACAGTCATGGGTGCCTCAGCAACAAGAGATCTAATTGTTAAAATAAAAAAGCAAACCAGGAACATCGCACCAAGATGACTGACGAATGATATCACATGCTGACAAAAGTAACGAAACAAACAAGACTATGCACATAGCCTATGAAGTTGTGGGATGTGATATGGATAGAACTCTGACCTTCTAAAGCTTGCGAATTGTAAGCTCAATAGGAGAGACAACAAAGGTGAGTGCGGAAGTGATATCAACAGAAAGCCTGAACGTCACAACAACACTTATTACTGTGGAAACTACAGATCCATAGCATTGTAAGCAACCGCAACGACATAAAATACGTTTCGTACTGTGTTCTGATGTCAGCTTTAGTTGGAATCATTTCTAAAAGGTAACAATGATTATGATAATAAGTGATCACCACTGGGGTACACGTAAACAGCTAGGACGAGTCCTGTCCTGACCAAATAATTAAATAAATGTCGCAGTGATAAAGCAAGTTGACTTTATGAAAAATATGTTAAAGTCTACAATGCAAGCCGGAGCTTCCAAATTTTTCCCTTTACTGTTCAGTTTGCTTCACCTATTGTCAAAGTGCGGCTCCCTTGCTCCACCTAAATTTTGAATCATAAGAACGGACGCGAGTTTCCATCGTCAAAAACTATATAACAACTTAAAATAGGGAAGCGTAAGCGCTTTGAGGATAGGTTACTTATCGCTTGCCACAACTAGGAATAAAAGGACCACGAGAAAAATTTGAAGTAATAAATCATATGCAAAGTTTCAGGAACGCAGTGGACCTGGTGTCTGGTTGGAGATGTTCACATTTAGGCCTTAAACACGCCACAGCCAAACGAACGCCTGCTTTGCTGAATATATCCAATAGAATTTCCTCCTTTCTCAGCATACCTATCAACAACCTCAAAATGAATTAGACAGCTGTGTTGTGTTTCATAATCGCCGGTGGAGAATTGATGTCCGGTGATGATACGGTGGCATCGACCACCGGCATGCATTTCATCATAATTTTCGGCCCAAGAGGTGAATGCAACGTTGTCCGCGGGCTACACAACGAACGGCCGAATTCCCGAAACTGTACTATTCAAACCAGAAGTGAAGCCAAGAGACTGACCAACCATATAAACAGCATAGTCCATGGCGTAGGTGATGTCAATTTCTAACAGGTGTGTGACTTGATTTGAACCAAACTTTTACGTAAGACCAGAACGTTTTTACTGAATACTCAATGATCCTTAAGAAGAACCTGATAGGTATCCACCCATGGACTCGAAACAACCAGATGTATTAGAAAAGGCGTGTACAGATCCTGGAAAATTAGCCGTACGAGAGTCTTACTGATTCATCAGATGGGTATAGATGGTTGGGACACGTGAACCCCTGGCTAGCAGTTTTAGGCTGTCGAAATTCAGACAGTCCATCCGCTAAGTCATATACATATTCCCGTTTGTGAAAATGAGTTCAGCAGCCAAATGGAAAGCAATAAGACCATATCCTTCAATACTACTTATAAGGTGGATGAAAACTCTGGACAACTCACTACCGGTTTCGTCCTCCTTGGGGTTAACCACGTAGGCCTAGCCGTCGAATTCCCATCAATGGTGTTTCGTACAGTAAACACTAAATTGCATGTTGTAGCACACACTCAAATGTCAATTATCCGGGAGCTGACGAGGAACTCAGATACAATTCAACTGAATCTCCGGTTCACAAGATCCCACAGGAAGAGCAGCTGAGTATCCTGTTGACACCAAAACAATTCGCAAGCGAGTGTCTGCCGGTGCATATGCACAAGTTGCCATCCAAGTAGGATATAAGAGCGATGAGAAGTCTGGAAGTAGGATCAACTGATGAGCTGAAAAAGGGCAAAACCGGTGGTGGGTTGTCCAAAGTTTTTATTTGTAATATTTAAACATACTCCAGTATACAATACTGGTGCACTTCTGTCAACAGGGATGACGATTAATTGCTGTCGCACTCACTGAGAAATACGGCGGCCTTCGTGCTGCACCATCAAATGAAGAATACTGGGAACAATAGATTCGAGTGGGTTGCAACCGTTCCACGACAGCAGTGGGGTCATATACTATTTGTTGAATTTTACCAAAGATTTAAGGATAGTGCACCGGTCGCTCGACTGCTAAGATTCTTGCTGCAGCCAAGTGACCTGCCTTTTTAGCTGAATGACTAAGGTGTGAATAATCACAAAGAGAATTGAGTTTCATAGCTTCATGTGTAACTGGACGCAATGCAAACGTCTGGGCTTTTTAGAGACCCAGAACAAAGGAGTTCCCCTAGCAAATCCACTCCACAAGCCAACACTGACTACGGGAGTTATGAATGCATATAACAGAACGATTAGATATTTCTTGATAATAAAAAGCGGTGAACGGGTTTAGAGATGTCAGTCTGTATGCACACACCCGACATCCATGATGCACAGGTCAGATGCAGTACTCGAAAGGGTAGGTAGGTAGTATCTTTAGTAATGATTCTGCAGTGGCAATCTGGTGGTATGTCGATGACCGCAGGGATTGCTACGCCAAGTGGTGACAAATAAATATGATTGTAAACATATTCATAACGAACCCGCCATGCCTGTCAAACTTCAATCCCTTGCCCCCTCACAACCTCTACTTACCCATGCGGACCTCAAAAGGTTGTGAGAAACGCTGTGTAAAGTTCACACTGTAAGCATCCTGTAGTTATGTAAGGTGGAATGAAGAATAGAGTTGACCTGTGAAACAGTTCTGACTGACATTAAGTTAACGTGGTATGGTTGTCAGTTGTCTGGTCTTAGTTGAGTTCGGAAATTTCGCTTCCTTGCTGTACGTACTGATAGAAGATGCTCACTTACTTACTTAGAAGGTTGTGTAAATACTGGGAGGCGTTCATTTTCAAAGGATATCTGAAAATAAGGACGTGGGAAAATGGAAATGTGAATACCGAAGAAAATGAAACAGTTATTGCCGCTTGTGCTTGTACACGAATCAAAACGAAACTGGTAATTCAGATGGAAGAGGTTTTATACGTTGAGACCAGTTCTATCAGTTAATAGGTACGCACTCGGTTCGTAAGACCGACCGCGAATGAAACTCACTAGAACATGAAACAAACAATGAAACGAACCGCTCATCTCCGACGCCCGTCGTGGTCATTATAGTCTAAATCCACTGTTGCCGCTCAACAATCACCAAGAATAGACAAACGAAGACTATTATCCAAAAGTACGCGGCCTAAAAGTCATTGAATGAAGAGTTGAGACAACCTATTGTGGATCCAAAATGGTCCAAAGCAGCGAAAGATACACCTCGTCGGACAAAGGTTAATAAACACGGAATGTTCATTTAGCTTCCCTAATTTGCTGAGTAAAAATAAAAGTTTTTGAAATTCTAACGAACTGACTGAGAAGAGTGTAACTCAGCTTTCCACCAAGCAGCAGGAATTTCCCACGTAGTCACCGTCACCGGCTAGTAAAGCTGTTGTTTTGCTGAGAGACTGTAAAAAAACACCTTTCCAAACGGTCACCAGATCCCACACATTTACAATGTACACTCAGCTTCCGCACAGCTGTACAGTATGTGGAGGTAGGTGCCATATTAAGCTCACACGGAAAAGTCACCTACGAATTAGGAACGCACTGATACGGATCTGATTGACAAACATGCAACAATAGGCCAAGACGAAAATGATTCGTTCTCAAACCAGTCAGATTTACTTGTGGTAGTACATGAGAGAAAACAATGGTATCCAAAGTATTCCGTAAATGCGAGGGTAATCGCTGTCTGTTCATCGTATCTGCTTACGCCACAATGTAATGCAGCTCTTCTACACTCAGACTGTTTTTATTACTCTTGCGCTTTGTTGCTGCAGGCTAAGAGCTCAGATATTGCTGTGGTTACCGGATATATAAATTTACAAATGCGTAAACTCAGCGCTGCCAAGGTTCAATCGGGTGGTCGTCTAGGACTAGAACCGATATACAGATATAACGACAAACGCCTGCTAAAGTTACGTATTGTTTCTATGCAGTGCTAACTTCCGAAACAACCGGAGCCCTTTGGCCACATTGCACTCGAGCCAACGTGCGACAAGGATAGACCACATCGCCATCAACTATACGCGACGTGGGTTAATTACCGATAGTTTCGCGTTCTGGAAAGCCCATGTGGATTCGGATCACGTGCTCGATCGTTTCTGCTTCTCGTTGAATTTTTCCGAGACGTGTAGGATGTGTATATCTCGCATGGCTGTTGAGAAGTTCCCCAACCTTCATGTGAAGTAAATCTATCAAACGCACCTACTGGAGTCCCTTTTGGACAACACGTCCTCTGATGCTGACTCTTACTGGGAGATGCCGTCCGCTCAGTCTATGGAACGGTGCAAACAACCAGATCTGGGCACTGAATCTCAAAGAAGACTACAATGCTTCGAAGTTCGCGAATTTCTTCTGATCGAGAGCATAATGCCACTAGACCAACTGTCTAGACTTCAGATGAAAAACAGCATTTACGCGGATCCAGAAACCTCAACACACAGACGAGGCGAGAAACTCTGGGACTGTGTGTAAACCGTCCTAGCTGATAAGGATAACGACCCCAAAGAAGCCCCCAGTGAGCTAAAAAGACATTGATGACAACGACTCGGTTATCCGTAGAAAAGAAAAGCATTTACATCGTTGGGTTCACCACTTTCAAGATCAATTCAACTGGTCAACTGAGGTTGCTCAGCCGGATTCCCGACAGGCAACGCAGGCCTGGACAGTGAAGTTCGAACTCCCGACGCCCTCGGGAATAAGCGAATGCCTTTTGTCCATTAAGTGTCACCGAGGTGCTGTTCCTGAAGAACGCACACCCGCTCCGTTCAAAGATGGAGTTGAAATCCTCAGTTCGCGTTTGCTTAACTTACCCACCTGTATCTGATAAAAAACAGACCGTTCGAACTGAGCGGAGTGAATCGATAGTAGTGGCCATTTTCAAAAAGGATGATCGCAGTGAATGTCGCAAACAGAGAAATTAGCATGACACCCGTTGTAACCAGACTTTTTGTGTTGTTTATTCTACGTCGTCTTACGAAGATACGTAGAGAAAGGACATGGGGACAGCAAGCAGAGTTCCCGCCGGGAAGGGACCGCATCTTCACACTCTCTCAAGTACTAGAGCAACGGTATGCACACATTCATCCCACAGTCTTGGTGTTCCTTGACTACAAGAGTGCGTTCGATTCTCTCGACAAGCTTGTGCAACATGGCGTGTCCCGGAGGTTCGTGCATACCATACGGTGATTGTATTCACATACCTCTGGGTGCTTGAGTGTATGGGGAACCCTCCGGAAGCTTTCCTACAAGCAGTGGTGACCGGGGAGGATGCCCACTCTCAACATTTTTAATTTCGTAATGAGGTAAATATAGGTAACCAAAACTTAGTCAACCAGATGTCTACGAGCAAGAACTGTTATACTGGACATTGTTCTCACTTTCGAAAAAGACCATGAAGAGCAAGCATCAATTGAAAAGCTGACCAAACTCATTCAGTCTTTCGGCATGTGCTTCCCATCCATAAAGTGCAAATCCATGCTGCATTATCTCTGACGGTAGTGAGACCGATTTAGTCAATGCACGGATCTCGAAATCGAGAATTGTGATTGCCCATTGGCGCCATTGTCATCATCATCATCATCATCAAAAGCATGATATGTGTTCAACACTGATGCTTCGCCGCCAAACAACCATGGTTTAGTTGAGAGACTTATTGTAAAGAAAAGAATGAAAATGGATGGGGAATGGAATTAGTGCTAACCCATCTCAATCACTCTGAGGGGTCTACACCTCGATACACTCATTCGGGCAACCTGGATAGAAACTGAAAAAAAGAACGCCATTGAAGTCGAGCAGCCATATTTTGCACCGACCGCAACCAGGCGCAATGTGGATCATCCTGGAAGGCGAGTAGCACCGACAGTAGCACCCAAACGTTTCGTGGCCTTTTTCATGCCCCTCCGCCGGGTCAAGGGTTGGTAACCTTTCTGAATTGGGCACGACAAACAACACTCTCTTCGGCACACGATGGTTCGACATACGCAAAACATGTCCCAACCAACGCAGCTTCTGGTGCTGGACACATTCTTCAACGGAAGTCCCCGTTGCGCAACCGAAAACTCGCATTCTACTTGTCCCTTTACGGATTCGCCCATATAAACCCATATGAGCTATCGTTCTGAGACAACGATTGCTGAACATCCGAAGACGTCTCGGTTGCACTTCTCGAATAGGCCAAGCCTCACAAACGTACAGCAAAACGGCCCTCACTGTAGCCTGATACACAACTCCCTCGAGATTCACGTATATGCCGCTTTGACGCCACAGGTGTTTCAAATAAAAAACACGACCCGAGCCTTGTAGATTCGTGCATTTACCTCATCTGTTACACAACGACAGGAACTTCCAAGATACGTAAAACGCCCTACAAATTCAAATGCCTACTCTAGATTGTAAGTGACGCCTTCAGTGACTGCAAGTTCACGAGCAAGACCTTATACTTTGTGGGTGCAGAGTGCATACCAAACAACGGGATGACTTTGGCCAGTTCATGCAAAAACATCTGCGCCTTCTCCTCTTCGAAGACGAGAAGGGTATAGTTCACATATTCCAGATCAACAAGGTTTTCGTCACTGACTATTTGAACATCAGGGTTTTGAACACCCTCTAGCATTTGTCTCAGTATCTCAGCGATCACGAAATTAAATAGGATTGGAGAAAGTGGACACCTCTGATGGACACGATTCTATGTACGGAAGCTTTTGGAGAACGCCGCGTATACTCTCCCACGTCCTGAAGCCTGAAAATACAAAGAGCACATTATGTTCACAAACTTCCAGCGCATTCTTGATGGACAAGCTTGTTAAGGAGAACAGACCCGTCAGCCGAGTCCAATGTGCCTTGAAAATCAAGAATACTGAAATTGTACGTCGTTTGTAAGTATGGCGTTCTTCTACCACCTGACAGTGTTAAGATTTGGTCAACGCAACCCCTTGCAGGCCGGAAAGCCGCTTGCTGCTCTCGAGTCAGTGTTTCACGAGCCACCATATGGTGAAGAAGGACAAATGACGCCAGCTATTTCGTTACAACCGGGGTTAAGCTGACTCCTCTGTGGTTACCACACTCACTAGGAGCCACTCTTTTGAAAAATGTGCATTATCACCGACTGCCCCCAGTTGTCTGGGGGAGTCTCCTTTTCCAAACTGCAGGCGAACATATCAGACAAGCGCTGACAGAGGAGGTCACCTCCGTCTTTGAACAATACGGGTGGGAGGTCATCCGAACCAGAAGTCCGGTGGCGCTTGAGAGAACATGTGCGGTCATATACCTCTGAGGCCGTAGGAGTTTCCACGTTTACTGTCCAGGGTTCTACGTTAAATGTGGGCTCCAGATGAGTGGCAGCTGGTGGCCAGGGTAACTATTGTTCGAAGTATTCGGCCCATCGGTCGAGGCGCTCTCCTTTATTCAGAATGGTCACTTCCTTCTGATCCTTGACGGTTTCGCTCACGGATTTCCGGGGACCGGTCGTGCGGGTCAGTTGAAATAATCTTCGTGCATCACCGGCTTTCTGGGCCTCTTCCATTTCCTTGGCTTTCTGTGTCCACCATACTTCGCGGTACCACGTGACGACCGATGTGGCATGAGTTTGTTTGCACGTGTGCAACTCATGCTTGTGCGTGGGCTGGGATGCTGCCAAGGCAGTCACATCTGGAGAGGAGGGGGAAGGGTCCCCAACCAAAGTCTTTGGCTCAAAAGCCTGACCGTAAAGCAGTGGTATTTGGTGAGAAATGCAAGTGTATTTCAGTTTTTACAGAACAAGCTGCCATACATGTTTCACCCCCAACCTTGAGAACCAGGAGACCTCTAAACACTGACCAGTCTGGTATGAGGGACTATGTGAGTGTCGCCGGGGTCACCCCCACAGTATAGCTCAATAGGTCGCGGACGTACACAAACCGTCACATCACCGTAAGGTCTAGCCTCCTAGTGACGCCATTGTGAGTTGAAAAAATGCACCTCACCAGGTCCCGAAGGAACCGTTTATCAAACTACGGTGCACGTTCTCTTGTTGAATGGCTGCGAGACTTAGCCACTTTGGGCGGAGGATCTGAAGCAACAACACGACTAAGCACATCAGATAACACGGATAGTTTCCAGTGTTTTCCAAAACAAAAATCGTGGTATCCAGACAATGATATTGTATATTATTTAGGATTAACAATTGTCAGGGACATTTCACCATGTTGCCAAGTTCACCATAAGAGAAAGGCGAGTAGAATGTCATTTGGATTACAAGTGTTTGCACGTGAACTTACTAGGACCGTTCCTGGATCGTACGAGATCGCGCTGGGTTTTTGGCCAGAAATATTTTCCCGTGATTCGTTGGCATCAGACAGCAAAACTTCCCTGGGCGGAAGTGCCCGCCCAACAGAGCTTTCTTCGTCTAGCTCCACATCACTGAAGTCTTCTAAAATTGATCACCGAAAATGAAAGTCCATGAGGACAAAGTGGCCAAAAGAGGAAGAACGAACGGAGATCCTAAGCTCAGAAGGTGAAAGTTTCAACTTCCGATTTCTACCATCTAGTGATATGTCCGTGAAAAACATTACTAAACCATTAGATTCCTGTGTGGACGGATTTAGCATTACTACATGCTTGGGTGGGAAAGGCGAGGAATCCGAAAAGCAAACATACATCATTTCGAATGTATCCCACTTCATGAAAGAGAGGATACCATCGATCAGTCATATGCAATACACACGCATAGTAAAGGGTATCGATCGTGGACGATACAGAATGAGGTCACGGTAGGCCAACGGGCTGCGGTTGTCAAGAGATTAGGTAAATCAGTCGGAAAAATTGGCAATCAGGTGCGGCCTGATCAGCCTAACAAACACTCGGGAAACGCCAGGGGATAGAACGCACATATAACATGGAGCAAAGCAGGTAGTACCCAACCCCTGTGTCATCATCATCCTGGAAAAAGGCGGCTCCGGCACTGAAGGGAAGCGCCATGTGGTTGTCTACAGAGCTAAAATGATGAATAGACGTGCTGCAGTGGTGGTCATGGAAAAAGCAAGGTTGACGTCAGGGGCACATATCTCACATTATGTACACACCAACAGGCGATAACCGGGTACACACTGGAATCTACGGGGAAAAAAATAACAGCTAAGGAACATCACAAACGAGAGATTCAGCTGGGTTCCAGGTGAGTCTCTCGCAAAACCAAATTTGTTTGCAAATGAGTGTATGTCGTTAACAGCTAAGGAACTTGACGCCGCTAAACATGGGTGTCCAAAACTCGTTAAAGGAGAATAGGAAGGCTACAGAATAAACTGCTGAGGTTGTATCTCTCTGTCTAAAGTAGCCACGCAAAGTGTTCAATAAGAAGAGAGTGAAAAAACATAACGTTCTACCTCAAAATGCTTGATAATGGCGAAGACCACAAAAAGGGAAATAAAAGTAAACGACTGGAGTAGAGGAATATTATATATATATATATAGCTGCGAAAACGACATCATACTGAGATCAGCCGCATACACTAAAGGACAGAGAATAGTGTTAGCATTAGGAAAAAAATCGGCAATAAATCGAGGAATAAAACGTAGTGCGAACCACAGTAAAGACCTCCGTAGAACCATGTGGCCTGAAGTCATCAGAGCTGCCAAAGTGCGAACACGAAAAAAAAGATGCACAAATAAGTGAGTGGTGACCGCGGCGAACTTCAGAGCAGGACCTGCATCGTGTGCTCAAGTGAACTGGAGTGCCCGACATTTCCATTGACTTGGTTTTTGGTCTATTCGCCGAGCTTGGTGGCTAGATTGCAAACGTTTCATCACCAATCGATGTGATATCGTCAGTGCGAGGTTGAGTTGAGTGATCTAGTCGTACACCTATATCGATTGAACTTACAGGCAAACTCTTCCTATCCAAGAAGCAATAATTAATGCAGTTCAGTTTTACTTCAGCTGCTTCACTATACTTCATCTGGGCAAAGACGCTTCGACTTCGTTTAGGAATGGAGCAATCAACATTAAGACAGTTGTGAACAGAAACAATTGTCGAATACAACAAAAGTACAATTACCCCTAAGTGAGTGTGCAAACAGAAAACGGGGATACTGATTGAAAAAGTCGTTGACAACATATCGTCGGGGAGTTTCAGAATTAGCAAATTAACTGCATATACGATACTCAATATAAACGAAGTAAGTCAACATTGCGAGTGTAGTGCATGGGATCAACAAAGGTACCCTCGACAAAGATCGCAGGTAGATATTAAAATATGACAAACGTACTAGTGTTGAGAACTACACGAATCTATATGTAAATGACGGACACTCATGGGGTAAGCAAGCAATAATGTGAGTGCTATTATTAATTCCTAAAAGAAAAGTAAATTAGAACGGTTCCAAAATTTGCATTCAGACGCAAGTGTTCTGCGATGCCAGAGATCAACCAAACCAGTCACACCGCTGAAGCGTGAATATTTTCACCTGTTCAGACGTAATAATTTAGGTGTGTGAAGCATGTGCTGCTTTATTGATGGTAACACGCCCACGTCACTTCTGGAGTTCAAAGATGTGCACTATTGCTGAGCTTCAATCGGAGCGAAACTCAAGTCCAATTCTTTCCCCCTTTGAGGTGGGATAACACTAATTGTTGCGCCAAGACAGGAAAGTGACGGTTCAAAGAAACGATGTGAATGCAAATGAATTGACCTGTTACGTAAAGTAAAACAAAACTAACGGCATATACCCTGGAGAGCTTACGCGAACAGTAATACCAGTGTAAGGGCGGATACTACCGATGAGGTATGCGAGTAGTATGTTTGCTCGTAAATCCGCTTCGCGTCTCTTGAAAAGTGAGACCTATTACGCAACTTGTGGAGTCGCTTTGTAGCATTTGCTTGCATTGAGTAACAGTCAATGAATATCCAGGAAAGTTCAGGAAGACGCGTTCAAGGAGAAGATGGATATTCAGTTTTGTAAGCAAGATGCATATTAGAGTTTTGCTCCCCTGTCCAATAGTCTGTAACTGTTAAGTTGGTGTTTCCCTAATAAACAACTCCACAGCGAAGGTTTTCTCCCTTTTCACCAGTAGCACAGACGAATCGGCTGAAATGTATGCTGGATAAGATCGCCTGGGTGTAACTGGAGGATTTACCCACACTTTCCAATTCACTTTATACATCTAGAAACGGTACCAATTACAGGAATTAAACGAGAGTCCGTTCTCCTGGAGCATACACAAAAATTCCTCCTGTCAGTCAATCTCTAGCGCGCGACGACCACGTCGAGGCCAAATTGCATTATTCCTATTACCATATCCCCACAGGGTACCTAAATCGGTTGACTATGTAACAGAAGAGAAGATAGCGTAGTCACTTACCATTCTGACTCCATTTCCGCAGAACACACAAGTTAACCGATCCGTTTTCTGAAGATAGTTGATCCAAAAGACGATCCAAGGAGGACAAATTTATGGACTCCGTAGGCAAAGATGGGATGGGATTCAATTCGAAATCGTTCAATCGAACGAGGATATCACCTCTGGTAACATCACATACATCAGCGGCGCTACCTAATGAAAATGAAATATGGGTGGAGGAAAAGAAAACAGCACTTCTATGAGAAACACAACTGCACTGTGCGGTACAGAATACAGCCTTATAATAAGGATTTCCTAGTGTGAATCACGGTCGTTCGTTAATCCCCATTGGACCTTGTTTGTCTGTACGTTCCGCCCCATACACGCATCGACTCACCACAAATACCAGCCATATAAGTTAGGGGAGTGTAAACTACGTGTGTTAGGTAATTAGAGAGGATGCGAAAAAAAAACAAAAGGAATTCAACCTGACAACGAAGAACATAGTGTCGATCAGTTCGGAAAATACCAACACCATTGTCAGTTGGGTCTGGGTCACAAGGATGCCCGTTGTAGGTAGAAGTAATGTGTGGTGAACGAGCGCTGTCAACAGTAAGGGGGGTCTGATTAGGCATGACCTTTCAGTTTAATATGCCAGTGCAATTTGCACCAAAAAAGCTGATGGAATACATAGCAACAGGCTGAACTGTTAGCCGTAATGTGACGGTGTAAAAATGCGGAAAACAGCCACCTTCTGGCATTGTTCCTTCCTGCCTACCAAGCCTAAAAGGATTACTTCTGTGTCTGATTGGAATTGTGCCAAACCCCATGTCATTAGCAGGCGTTTGAGTCTACGGGAATGGTACGAAAGAACAATTTGTACAAGAAAGTTTGGATATTGCATGGAGAAAGTTTAACGTGACTTCGTTCACCTAAATGGAGGTGTTCTCAAATATGGGTACGAATGGACATCAAGGAAATTCTTGTAAGCATTTATACAGATTGTCTGAATAATCGCTTGGAGTTGACGACAAAGCATGTGACATGTGACATCACTCTTAGGATACACAAATAGCGGAAAAGGTGCCACAGAACCCCATGGAATCCTCTTGCCAAAAATTCCATGCATCACTTCGTTTTATTTGTGTCGGTGACAATTCTACAGAACATCATTCCTGTTTCAGGGTGGCCACAAAATCAGTCCTCTGGCCATGAACGTTTACAACTTTGCACGATCCCTGTGATAACGGGCCTTGATGCTGTAAAGGCCGTGAAAAAAATGACTACTCTGTCCGCAACCTACATACGCCTTTCTACTTATGGTAATGAGTGGACGTATTAAGCATTCGTGTGATGAACTCATCACAGGGTCATTAAAAGCTCGAAAGTGCTAATAAGCGCCTTCAGGAAGCTCGGAAAACACTACAAACCGGCATCCCCATTGTTGTCTATTTTGAACAAGGATCGTGATTGCAATACCTTATTGATAGGAAGGATGACAGAGCTCCATCACTGATTGCAGGTCTCAGGAGGTTTAGTGGAAAGATAATCGATATTGTATGGGACCTGGTATTAGACCGTGGGAGCCGAAGACGTTCACTAGCTTTCTGACAGTTTGGGATTTTTACCACTTTGCGCTTTTTTTAACGCTCCTCGTGGCCAGTTTAAGCAGTAACCACCGATTCCTTGGAGTTGGAAAATGCAAACTCGAACTGGAAGCTTTATCCGCCAAATAAGACGACAAACTAGCAATACTGAACTATTTATGGAAGTCTGATGCGTATGTTCCAACACTGGATAACCCAATACGGCCATCAGTTGCCATGGTTAGACACTGGGAACGGATATTTGAGCGGAACGAAGCTATGTTTCACGCTTCTTGCACTATCCAAAGTTGACTTGCGCTCTGTCTCGTGAAGGTGCCGGCGAAATTACAGTCTTGATCTCCACTCGATTAAAATCCCATCTAGCACAATAGCATTGTGAACTGAGTTGATAGCTGCCCTGAAACAGGAACTGAGAAGCGTCGGTCAAAAGTTTATTCATATACCCAAATTATCTATCGAGGTGACCTATGAAAGTTTTGAGGCGAAAATTAGGAAATGCTATCTAAGTCTCTTAACGGCCTCCACCAATTTTGTTGCGCACATTCCTTACAATAGGCCAATTCGTTAAAGTAACGAATTTGTAAATTGTGTGATTGGTTTCTGGCTTGCTGATATTTCCAACTATTCGGAATTAGGGTGGAAAAATAGTGGTCCCATAATTTTTCCGCTGAATGTGCTATATGCTGATTAGACCAGAATCTTCCAGTGAACGAGCGTAAATAGCAGCAGACCTCACGAGGTGCGAATCAAGCAATCCTTGAAACCAGCGAATCACGTGAGAATTCTTGAGTTCAGTGATACACATGACACAATATATCCCAAAACACGCGAAAAGAGTTGTGATGGTAGAAACAAGTAGGCGCCAGGTATGCAAAAAAATCATGTGACCTACGAATAGAACAGTCGACCAGAATGACCACCAAATGCTAATCAAGTAGCCACAACACATGCGCTTTCGCATCCAGCCTACACCCGACAGAATGTAACTGACTCGGAAGCTCGACTGAACGTGCAAAGTATCTGTTTTTGCATGATGTTCAATAGGCTGCAGATTACATCTCCACATCACAAGCAGTCAATTGTACACATCAATCGGCGCACAAGGTTAGAGCTGGATCGGCAACGATCTATCGGTCCACTGACTTGTGATTGGTTGCATTGAATCAATGGTGAACATAAAGAAAGCCACAGTGAGTGAGGAGTAATTTGTTCTTCCACACACCAAAAAAAACAGATAAGCGTGACAAGAGAGACAGCGAAGAAGCAGAGAAGCTAGAGAAGGTTTGTGAGGGAGATAAGGGGAATCTCCTGCTGGCGAAATTCGCCCCAAGAATGGTGCAAGCCTACAACTTAGGTGTAGCCGCTTAGATATCATGACGCATTCGTGCTGGAGGTAAACTATGTTCACTCCTGCGCGGATTATAGACATTCATGTCGGACATTGCATTGAGATGCCGCCGATTATCCCTGAGTTTCAACAATAAGGAAGCACCTACACGAAATGCACTCATTTGCACACCAACTTGGTTTAAACGCAAGACTAAGCTGAATCTCCCGTTTATGCTATTATTCCACTGAATGTGCTGCACAAAGACCACCTAATGTTTCAGCAGGCACAACATTCGAGATAACGCAGCACACTCTCTTGGAGGAACGCTACTCACAAGGATACTGGAAAATCTTCGACAACCAACGACCGGTTTCGCTCATCAAGTAGGCGCAGTCCGTCAACGTTATGTTCGAATTAAACCCAAATTGTACGAAATTCGTGAAAGATCTTCAGTTGCGCACCAATTTCGAGGACTGCACCTACCTGATGAGATTAAGAAGGGCGGAAGCGGTTTTGGGTTGTCGAATAGTTTTTTCAGCAACTTTATCGGCAGTTTCCTTCGCGGAAGCACTAGCTTGCAATGAGCTAAGAAACTATTATTCTTACCTATATTCTATGAACAATCACCCTCAGACACATAAGCGTCTACGGTAAACTCTCACTTACGTTCACCGTACCTAGTGGTTTCCTGCAAGGTTGAATTCACCCTTCACCCACAACTCCATTGCGGACGAGATTCAATGACTCCTTTGAGGAGAAATCTCTACGAAGAGGTGCCACCTCTTTGTATAGTTCACAGTTGAGTTCGTTATCAGATATGACCGAACCCGGAGCCTTCCTCTACGAAGGGAGCCCCTGCCAAAATAAAAACTGCATGTGAATTTTCTTTACCTGCGCAAAACACTTCGAGGGTCAAAGTGCGGTCTACATGAAAGTCCAGAGAACGCCGGAGATACCGCATTTCTTCGATAGGACTTTGTACAGAAAAGTAAAAAAATCGTTCAGCTGTAGCCCCCTTCCGGTGCTTAGCTGCCATGCCACCCGAAGGAAGCACGAGGACTGGGATACTGCCAGTTGTCCAAACCTAACAGGAGAAGTCGAGAGGCAGGGGTCGGTTTCGAACCATAAACATCCCGGTCATTAAATTTGCGCTCTAACCACTCAAGCCATCTCGCCCCCGACAGAAAAGTAAACAATTTGATCACATTTTTTCGGTATGTGATTCACACATCCCAAATGCAAGAGTGAATAGAATCAAACCGGAATTTCTCATTCTGAGTAAAGAGAATGCATTAGGTAATTGATATTCTCGCTGTACCGTGATCTAGTTACACTAACGTGTTCTTCAGTACGTACTTTGTAAGACGTACTGGGTACATACGTGTGAAAGCGGTGGAGAACCTAGTGCAGTAACGCGAGACCATCTCAGACAACATTCAGAAGTAAAGCCGTGATCACATGTTAGACATGTGATCAGTTCTACTGCGGATCACTGACACGTTGAATAGACGAAGAAGCAGTTTTACCTAGGCAATCAGGATGGTTTGGAAAGCCTTGGAAGTGAACATCAAAACAAGGGGAGGTAAACCTACGAACCAGACAAAAAATCACAAGCGTTGGAAACTTAAGCTCCCTACAGGGTGGAACGCCTGAATCGATCACCCGCTCAATAAGCCAGCAAGGCTTGGCCCAGTTCCGGCAACCGTATGAAGGGGTTAGTGTATGCCTACACTACACACACTATGCATACACTACACCGCATAGGGTGAATAGCCAAATAGTCGACAATCTAGTAAGAAGTCGAGATGTGAGCAATGTATTCGTTCCACTCAAAAGGTAGGACTTTGTCACGAAGGCCGGGTAGCACTCACGAGGCTTCAACACATACGGCACAGGTATGACATCAGATTGTTCAGCGGACTGCGCAATGCCACAGTGTACTTGCTTGTGTCACGTTGGTCAAAAGGTTGGTACTGCGGGTAAAAACAGAAACTTTCAATGCATGATCATCCATGTCTCTCAGAACCGCTTGGGGCTTATGTGAACACTCAACTAACAATGATGTCGAAAGGTCTACCGGAAAAGCCACCACAGGTGAGCTACTCACACTAAATGACCAACGCCGATTGGAACCAACAGCTCAGGTTCCTTTGTCCTGGGAAAGTGCAGAATGAAAATAATTCAAACATGATCAGCGTGAGATTAGCGAACTCAGTCGCCATCTCTCAAGATATGGAGCTCCAGATGAGCAACAAAATTTAGGAAGACCCACAGACGTGCTGTGTATGCAAAATGGGACGTAAACACACAAAGGCAGCATGCATATATTCTGAAGACAGGATGTACTTCAAAATAAATAGAAAAGTTTTTGGCAGTATGGCTGACGACGGGATTAGCATACGAAATGCAGAATGTTGAAAAACCGAAGGGTGCGACGCACAGGGTGAAACCAGACTCAATCAAACAGCCATCCATGCAGCTTACCGATTTTTACGCGCTCCACCACAAACGGGGCGGTATCTAGGGGACCTTCAGCCCGTAAAGTGAGACCCCATCGAGGTTCCGAAGTTTTCATCAACGGATGAATGCGAATTTTCACTTCCTTATATTCCTTTGGGGAGAAAACACGCGATAGCGCCGGTTCGACCGCAATTTCCCTATTTTGGGCAGCGCTGCCCTGAGGCGGTTGTGGACTATCGACTGAAATCACATCAGAAATAATATTATTCACAAGTTGAGTCTGCAAATGTGGGGCACTGTGCCCGGGTTGGACTTTAGGTTGGGAATCGGGAACGGCAGTGCCACTATCGAAGATTTCCACTTCAGGCTTAGAATCCGAAACGACAGTGGTACCGTTGACCGGTTCGATTACAGGCTGGAGAATAAGATGTACGGCAAAGATTAGCACTTAACGAATGAAATCCGAAGAATAATATACACGGACCCAGTGAACATAAAATCACCAAAGCGATACCATTAAGCTCAAATGAGACTGTACCGCAATGCTAAACTACTCACAAACGAATGAACCACGATCGCCGGGGTTCATAACGTTTTTCTGTCAGGCCAAGTTCTAACTTTCTTGGCCCATCCATCTGATGATGACAAGTAGTATTGGTCACTCAAATTGGCAGATAAATGAATGAGGCCGTTTCAGGATCAGTGGCAAACACGTGCGGGATCTTGCACATTACAGGTCAAGACCGTTTCTTTTATTCTACTTTCACGGACATTGCACAACAGATCTCCTAAGTGATTATTGGCCCGAATACGATTACTGATGACTGGAAATATAATAAACCGATGCAACAAAACGACCTTTCAAGAAAACGTCCACAACAGTTACGAAAGTTTCTACCTATCGGAGGAAATAAAACTGAACTCTGTGAAAAGACCACATGAACAGACCGACCGGGAGCAGTCCTGAAGCAAGCTTCAAGGAACGTAACAAACTTGGCAATCCTTAGGAGGTTTCTTCCAGTGTTGGGTGACTGTATCTTTAAAGTGGATACACTGTACATATAGAATCACTACCACTTAACTACACACAACATATGGCTATCCGAAAAAAATTGAGTGGACCGACAGAAACAAGATACTTATGGAAAAGATGCAATCATGCAAACCAATAGGACCAGTTAGATCGAACATGAAAATAGGAGGATAAAGATGCACAAACACTTACACGAGGACCCATAGAATCGGGTTGATCCACAGGGTATGGTATGCTGGACTCTAGTTTTTGAGCAACAGGCTGAATTACTTCATCGTTTTGGTCCACGTTTGGTTGTACTAGCTCCGCATCCAGTGAAGATGTCTCTTCGCTAAAGTCGAAAACATTTATCCCACCAGTCCCAGTGAGTAGCGCCATCCCCGGACTACTAGGGGGTACTGGACGAATTATATCAGTTGTCGGAATGTAACAATTGGTAGAAAGGCTTCGTTGACTTCTGTGGTGAGAGAGAGAGAAAACCGATCCGATAGAAAACAGTGCCAAGCCATATTCTTGTAAAAGGTCATTTAGCAGTGCAAACGCTGTAGAAATCTTTTACAACAAACAATATGCTATAATGATAATAGTCACTTCTGGCTAGTTCCGTGAATTCTCTACCGTCCTTTTAGGGGAATGGCAACCAAGCGGTAGCTTCCATAGAAAAGCTCCCCTAACCATCAACGAAGACAGATAGGTTTCAAAGGGTTCATTTCTAAGAAACAGAAACGGCTTATGCCGTCCGCCAGTAGCAGCATTCTGAACCAAGAACAAGCAAAATAGATTGGGACGACGCGGAATTACTTCAAATCGAAGTCTAAATCAGGTGTACTGTTCAAGGTCTAGTTTCATCTTCGTGTGAGAGTTCAGGACACGAAGAAACATGGTGTGACTTGGCAACTGCACGATGCAGATGAACTATTTATTTCATAGAGCAAGACTAGGCTGACGAATGAGTCACCTAATCATTAAGGTGATCACGGAAAAAATCCTTTATCAAATGAAACTGATGCAGGGAAAGCAAGTAACGGTGAGCAAATATAGTAGAAATTCTTGCCGGCAGAAAAAAATGAGTTTCTCGCAAACAGGTCACTTGTGTGACATTTAGGGGATGCTTCCACTCTGCATGGTTTGTTTGGTGTAGAAATTTACTTTGCATTGGTGTCCGTAAGCCCCATTGGACTTCCGTAGATGAAATCGCAAAATAGATGTTGGTATGTTCCCGAAGAGAATTATATTATTCAACATTCGCTAGACAATTTTATGCGCAATAATTTCAGACCAACTACACTGGGAACGCAAATAAAACTTTGAAATGGGACTAGACGTGGTGCTGTAAAGAGATCTGTCAAACCATATTATCCATCTAGTTGTGCCCTAGAAGGACAAGGAAGGTCTCCGTCTTAGGCACATTCAACAATGTAAAATCTTCTACTACTACTACTGCTATTAATATTGAGGTGACACAGCCCGGCAAAGAATGAGAAAACCAAACGAAATTCTTTTATGTAACAGAAACAAGCCACTACTTGAGGATACCTAGAATAGATTGACAGGCAACTGAAAACTAAAGACTATGATATCCGTTGTAAAATTTACGACCAACATGGATGTACTTTATTTGGCGCATTCTGTCACGAATAGCTTCCTGTTTTTTCTTTTCTTCTGCAACCTGCGCCTCCTCCAGCGAGGTCATCTTGGTTGCTTGCATCCTTGAAGCTTTCCGGCGTCTTTCTCGCCACGCATCTAGGTCCTGAAACGTTAATTATGATAAAAAGTTACGGGAAAACTAAATGACAAATCGAAAAACGACACAGACTATCTGTTGGAATAATCATCAAGCCGAATAGAGATGCGAAGAACAAGAATGGACACAGAAGTTGCCTATTTTGCAGCCGCAAACTGATACCCCGTTTACGAAAAATTAGGAATGTCATTTGTCTTATGTACGGGGTACAATTCCCATCATGCAACTGTTTGCCGAACGATCATATCAGCTGACCAAAATGAAGTGATTGACGTTCAGAGTCGACTAGGCCACTGATCTAACCGTTGATGAAGCGAAAGAAAATCCAGAAAGAGGACACGTTTGTGACCACATGGTAAGTGAATAAATTAGATGCAAACATGCATACATAATTGGACCTGATGCGTTGAAGAAAGTGCAACGGAACAAACGTTTAGGCCAGTCGATACCTGCAGGTGCAACAGTGTGGAACCGGTGGCACAGCGAAACGGAATTAATAAGTAAGAATTCATTGAACAGAATGTGTCAGAACCTGATGATACGGCGTTCCATCTGAAGAGCCATGTGTCGTCAAATATTAACGCCATGTCAACCCAGAGAAACTAGAACCGTGTGTTTAACTACAAGTGCTGTAAGGTGCTGGCGAGCCTCCGAAAGAGCAAAACAGCTGTTCATCATCCCGCCAATTACGATTTTATAACACTTCACTTAAAAACCACACCACATTCATCCTGATGGCGAATGATTTTTTAAAGAGAATGACAAGCATCGATCGCAAATGATAATCTCAAGGGTACACATTATAGTGACCGATCGCTTTATAAAAGCAGTTTTAAGGAAGTCTGTCCTCCGACTCGTGAACAATGGGGTTACATTTATGTGACCGCTTTCTACCTACTTTTTGTTAGGTAGCCTCTGGGAGTTCATTTGTACACAGCAGCAAAGCGATTCATTGTAGTTTTAACTGATACAGCGATCGCTAATGTAGCGAGCTGCACAGTGTAAAAAATGTAAAGTGTTATGAAAGAGACAGCCACGTGTACACAACAGGCACAATGGCCATTAGTCCAGGTACCTCTCAGTTACAGTAAATCACGTCAATTAAAGTCACTGAATTTTCCGGCTTCGGTTGAGCTCGGGTCGTCGGAGTGATCAAAGTGAAGCGAAACGACAATGATAAGTGTAACAAATTCATCCGTCGTGACACAAGGTTGACTGGAAAAAAGTCCCACTTATGTAAGAAAAACCGTTCTCACAAAAGGATATAAAACTAAATTTAGTCGACTGAGTTGTAAACTGGGATTCTTCAGTTATACAGCCTAGACTGGTAATGAATTAGTCCAAATAGTTCCGATATTCAATCACGAAATTCCGCTTAAACCATCGACAAATGTGCCTAATAAAACAAAATTGTTGCATGATAATTCACATAATCGACAGCCACCCAGTTGACGAACATGAGCTCTTCAACACTTTTGTTTGTACACGGACCATAACAAATAACTGATATTCAAAAGGACAATATGCGCCTTAAACCAAGAAGTCCGACTGCGGGGCGGCGATTGGTCGGCGTCAGACAAACAAAATAGCTCCTAGTTTGAGAAACACGCCACTGCATACTGCAGTACAAACTCAGGGCTTTGGAGAACAATTTATCAGACTTTCGTCCAATGGCCGGCTTGTAGATGTTTCGTGAGCTTCTTAACGATAGCTGAATGGGTTGCTGGAGTACGCAGAGCGATGTAACACGACAGAGCCCACTTTCTTCGCACACTTTGGACGTTACTCGTGCATTACAACGAGGAATCCAGACAGTAAAACCTGCATCGAGACTAGTGTTGCAGCGCCTCAAGTATTGGCTTCAGGACGCCTCGAGTAGAAAAAGAATAAAGACGGATGAAGCAGCCGCAATACGAGTTGGAAATAGCTTGAAACAATTAATCATATGGTCCAGGACGAAAAGTAGTATTAAAAACTGCCATTCATTTCAGCCTGCGACTGTATTTTGTACATTTAGCCAATCACAGACCACAGCAGTCATTTTAAAGTCTAGTCCATGCACATTAATCACTGCTCGACCAACATCATTCCAAATCAATCACTGTTTACGGTGCTCTTAACAGTAGGTGACGAGCCAGCATGTGTCGTGCACGGCTGTCAGTTAAGATTATGATCCCGTACGCCACTTGCTGTGCAATAAAACACCCGATTTCCAGGCACTGACAATTCTCTGAAATCATCTTACACCAACAGGAGTTTATATTTACAAGTATCCAGGCGAAACAAACGGGTTGTAGGAAAGTGAAGGCAAAACAAACCAAAGTGGGATCTTGCCAGCTGAAACCGAACCTGAAGAAGGGAAAATAAGGAACCTTGCAGTTAGTATGCTCCAGCTAAACCAGAGTCCAGAAAATCCCCGGTTCTAGTTGTTTCCATGAGAATTTCTTTGGCCATTACGGAGGAGGATAGCACTTTTGACTGGTTCCTTTATAAGGGCACGAGGCTGACCGACTGTCGCTACGAAAAATAACACTCGAGAATTCTTTCGCTTTCGACGCTAACAAAGTACCATGATATATAAAACAGGCTCGTATCACGGCAAACTCACATCTTGCCACGCATCATCTCCAAGGCCATTATTGTTAGCTTGTGACGGTTCTGAGGAACTTGCTTGTGCTAACTGAGACTGCTGATTTTGGCATGTACCTTCAGTCACATCGACCGGCTGCTGCGGGGCGGAATCTGCATTGCCCATTGATCGGTGAGGTGGTCTCACAAACTGATGTGGCTGGGTGTGGCGTTCAATTGTCAATGGCGATTTCCGATCAACTGTTCCGTTGGGCAGATATGAGTCTTCTTGTTGATGTTTTCGGAGAAATCTGGAAGTGATCCCGTCCCCGACACAACCTGACAAAGAATTCTGAATCAAAGACCTAGGTAGGACTCCGCCGAATGCGCTGTAGTCCAGCCTTGGTAAATGGGCACAATTGGGATCTTGATCGGCGAACCTAGCAAGCCAGAAGAGTGATATTGCAACCTGTTGTGAACAAACAGCAAAAGGCACTGAACGTGAGCCGTGGAAAATCCAGTTGGAACATAGAAAAAACTCAAAGTCCTTATGCCATTTGACGAGATACTGAAGGGTATAAAAACAAGACTTTGGTATTCAAAGATGCTTCCGGGTGCGCAATTTCTCACCTAGTAACCGGTAAAGGCACAGTCAAGACACCGTTGGATATCACGCACAGTAATGCAGAGCTAAACAAAACCACACACTGGAGGCGTCAACGAATTCGACAGGCAAAAAACCTAACATACTGGACCAAGTGTGTTTGAAGCTGGCTTACCAAGGCTGGCCAGCTGGTACGAAGAATCAAAGGACGCCTCACTTAATACTGAACGATTGGCCGAACATTAATAAAACGCGGATGAGAACGGATGACAAAAAGCTGCGTGATGGAGTGTAAACACACCGCTGAGTAGGGATATGCAAACCAGCGAAGAATTGTGAAAACAAAGATTTCTTCAAAACGAAAGAGATTTTCAGTTTGTAGATGACAGTTTGACTGATTTTATAAACAGCATATATTCTAATGTATAGTGGAATCTCAACTAACAGAGTAAGACAGTGTGTTGACTAGCCGGATCTAAATTAGATATTCGTGAATGTATTCATGGGAGCTGCTAAACCATGCAAGCAGCGCAAAAAATTTTAATTGTTAAACACATGTCCTAGGTGCTCCATGTGACGGCGAATTCAGGCGCACGAACGGAGAGGAAACGTTAACTAGACAGAAAGTGGACACGGACCAGCAGCTGAAACAAACACCGATTGTTGAAATTTATGCTCACCATAGATGAGCGTTGCAGCTTCCTAGGCATCCCGTATAAGGACAAAAAAGCACGGTTTTCACAAATTATTAGCATGCACATGTAACGTGCACGTCAGTGGTTTCGTGGTGGCTGAATTTTACGTGTTCAAGGGCACGACGCTTTCGCAAAACTGTTTCTGCGAATTTTTTTCCGTAGAAGTGCCAGCAACACGTGTTCAACACAGTAAGGTGCGGCTGGATCCATATTACACACAAACATATCTCGAGTAAGCTGGATGGGAAAGTAAAGCAAAATAAAAATCGAAAACCCAATGAACCAAAGGTTCTGTGTGATAGTTTCCACACGAAACAAGACGAACGGAAACGCTAATAACAATAGCCACGCTGCGTAAATTTAATCCACTGAGACAAAGCAAAAGACACAGTAAATGAGGACAACGAAACCATAGATTTATCGTCATTGAGGAGCAATGAACCGACAACTAACCCCAGCTGTACGCAGTTTAGAAGCACCAAATGCTTTTAGTGAGAAAACAAGAAGAACACCATAAAAATATGGTGCATATGTGTCCCGAATATGAATCAATCGATTGGTTATTGGACCGTGTGATTATCTGACTATCGATAAGTTGTAAAGCAGAGGAGCATTGCGCATACTCCGTCGAAAGTTTCCAAACCAAACACGCCACTAAAGAGGAAGCATTTTTTAGAATTTGAGTAGAAAATAAATGAAGCTCAACAAACTTAACTACCGCCGACCTAGAACTTAGTACAACAATGTAGATAAAAAGAATAAGACTCAAATTCTACATTTTCTGTTGAGTACTCAAGAAAACAATCGTTTCCAGACGACACTAGAAATGTGGTCCCCAAGATCCAAGCCGCAAGCTAGATTGCATTTTCTTGATTACCAACAGTGAGAGAACGTCGTATAAATTGGAGGCAAGGTGGACCCGTGGTTTATGAATTTCTAAATGTATAAAGAGCTGACCAAAAGTGAGCCGAATTCCCACTTTGACAGGCGCCAATACAAATATCTGTCAACTAAGGAGCAACCGGTCCTCGGAGTAGTATAGAGCGAACAGTGTGGCGGTTCGATGCGAGCGCATGAACTAACAACAACGAGTGGCCAAAACAAGGGAGCTGTACAGTGAGTCGAAGATATAACAAGACAAACTAAACGGAAAAACTAATCAGATTACGAGAGTCGCATCGTCGATAATGCTGTGAAGTGCTTCCTTTGTCGACCCGTCCGACAGCTACATCATATGTCGGGAGATTAGCTGTTTTTCCATCCGAAATTCGACTACCGAACGCTCAATTATTCTAGAAATGACCCTTTTTGTAGCAGACATTGGAATATGAGAAGGAAATTCATTCAACGGCATCTACGCATCTGGACTATATTTCCGAGAGTAATTGCGCAGGATGTTTGAGAAACGAAACCTGTATAAAATTTACGGTTTTTCATAATAGAAAGGGAACTTTAAATGACCCAACGTCCGCTAACTAATCATGGTAGCAAAGCAGTAAAATACAGGTTGGAAATTTGTAGTGATTTCGATGTTGATGATAATCGTGAGGACGGTGATGATCCTCCGCATGAAAAAAACAGTTGAGCAACTTGGGAAACAGACCGCTTGGTTGCTGATGTGCTAACAGCATGGCAACAGGTCAGCAGTAAAAAAATGAAAATAGACAGTATGGCACAGTGGAATCAGACACATTGTGATAAAACTCGCAAAAAAGTCAAAGATCGGGGAACTCACAGAAAGACAACACTTCCCAGGCGAATCTAATAGAATGGTACATACAGAAAGATGCGATGCCCGACCTAGGAACGAGTGACACTGGCGTAGAAGATAATAGATGTTATACCAACGACAACGTCACGGAAAGTAGCAGAGACCAGACAGATCTCGCTCAAGCTTATTCATAAATTATGACAGAGCACACCGAACCAATAGCATCTTTGCCACCGGATGCTTCGTATCGACTAGCGGATGAAAATACCATTGCATACATCCAATAGCGAATAGCCCTTTCCGCACACGACAGTACCGCCTATCAGTCACAATGAGTTTCTATGCCTTATTAATCAATTTTTATGAATACGTGTGCGCACACACACATGCATGTTTACGCACTCGAATAGAGACGATTCTACAGTACTCCATACAGTGACTATTGGAAAGCTTATCAATGAAAACAGGGTAGAGTGTGATTCCGCCCGGTCTTAGGAATAGGACTTATTCAATCAACTACCACTCAGATCCAGTAAAAAAAATTCGCCCTCAGGAGTAGCTGACTGAAATAACTAAGAGAAACTTAAGCAACAGCTCACTTTGAGAGCAAATTGATCAAAACTATAAATCGGTTGACATAAGGAAGAAAAGCGTCACATAGGCGAGCAAGGTGACTAAGCCAGTTGCTTTCTGACGGCAAATATAATCTGCGACAAAAGTATACGGCGCATTTTTGCTACTTGTATTGCCTGCTTGCATGCGGCAAAAGGATGTGCGAAACTTACTCCTGCAAACTTTACTGCCTGTCTGTGGGCGTGCAGTAAGACTAGTCATTGATCGAGACGCACTCAAAGACTGTTCTGTCTTACTGTCATGAAAAATAAATCCGATAAGGCTTACAAAGCTTGTACGTTTTGGAGTCGTTTTTTAAGATGTTAGTAGTCAATTTGTAGACACATACTATTCGAATTACCTACATACAACGTCTTACATACAGCGCGTTTAAGATAGAAGCGAATCTCAAACATAACAGCTACTGAATTTTCGGCCACAACGCGACAGTACAAACTGCCAGTTTAATAACCTCGCAGTACCAAGTTATAACTTAAAATCAATGTATGCGGATCCAAAGATGTGCATACCCAATTAGGGAGACACGAAACGTAGACCAATGTTGCACAGGAGTATATAATGTTGGTCCGGGATATGGAACTTTAAAGCACAAAGTGAGAACTGGTGACGAATCAAGGTGGCTAAGAATCGGGAATGTGAGTGGACCACAGTCAGTTATTGTTACTGAAGCTCCCAGCATTCCCAGTAGGTGTTCACATAAGCCAGATCAACAGCTAAGAAAGCTTGAAATCAAGAACATGGGAAGGAGTGAAACGTCACAAACATTGCAGCCAAAGAAAACGTACCGCCTACAGTCCAATTCAGATGATATCTCGAGCCGACTACAGAGAGAGAGCAACATCCGGTCTTTTGTGAGACGGCAGTGGAGAAAACCCCACCCATCTTACAAGCAAACAGCCTCCCGAGAAATCACTAGGTTCACCACATGCAAATCATCTAGTAACATCAAATACCCTGTGCACAGCCGCTGCTGTAGATCATCATACGCATCATCCTCCCAATTACTGAGGATGTTAGGACAGTGGGCAATCAGTGACTCTCGTTGCTTATGTACTCCAGACACTCGAATAACGAGACATCTGTCACCTAACACGTACGGCTTGACCTTTGGTCACGTTAGCAGCACGATTCTCCAGTCCCAATTCCGCCAGACTTTCACTATTGTTAGGTAGACGGACAGTTGAAGGTTGTATTTACCACAATTCCAAATAACCTTCCGTACGTTTAGTTCCTACATTGGAAATGGGAAGCGACCACAAAATTTCTTTTTTCTAACAACGGACTTCAGAGACGTGCCACAACTTTTCAAGCTTTGGCTATCCTGTGGAACCGAGCGACACGATGATAGAGTTCACAAAAACGACAACTGATTGCAGTCAACATCCCAACTCGTACTCATTGACGAATGAATAACCCGTGAAATTTACGGGGTCAGAGTAACAAGAAGTTTGGATGAAATTTTGTTGAACAACTGTTAATGGGTAGTCGATTAGGCTTCGGCAAGTTCGCAGCATCAAGTGACAACGAACCATCCTGTCAGAATCAGATCTGACGGTAGATTAGTTAGGCAACGAATGACCAGTCCGCTAACCACAGACTGAAGGATATTGTCAACCTTATTGCCTGGTCACCTAATCGTTATTAAAAGTGTACGAAAGTCAAACAGTTGGGGCGACTGGTTTTGGAGTGGCTCTGGACACACGTGCCCAGTGAAACTAGATGATACTAATAAGTTTCTCCATTGTACACTCTTGACAGTAACCAACTGGACGACAAACTGGTTGTACGAGGAACACACGCACTGCGATCAATCTAAAAGTGGGTCAGAGGAAGAATAATTTCACAGGATGAGTGAAACTTTCACCTGAGATGCCGTCATTCAAGGAGCCAATCACCGCGCGACTACGTGGCCTGGTCTCTATGAGTGGGGGACTAGTGGCGTTCTATGCTGTCTGAAAGGGGGCTAATCAGACCTCTGATCAGCGGCTCGAGATCGAACGGTTAAGTGGTCATGTACTGGCCGGAAGGTCTCTGGGTTTCGTGAGATGGACACTGCTGATGATTGCCGTTAAGGATGAAAAAGCTGTACAGTGCGTCTCGGAATTTCAGCATAGACGGGCCTCACTGACAGGACAAAATCTCACTTGGAAAAGACATACAATAAGTCGACTGTGGTGAACTGACCAGTGACCGTACGTGATGAGCGCGAATGCGTCACATAAGCTTATCAGGAAGGATGACTCACACATTCAAAACCGAAGCTCCTCAAAAGCGCTTCGCTGGATTTTTGTCACGTTTCGCGGGTTGCACAATCCTGTAATTGTCTGAAAATGGTATTTTTGGTAGCTTATTGCTCGGTATGCGTAGCACATGACCAGGCTGGATACACTCTTGCTGCACTAACGAGAACCCTTTTTGAAGCTTAAAAGATCTATGATTCGCAGATGTCATCTGACTTTCCGAATGATCCCGTCAAAGCCTGTAATATAACGAAACAGTCCCATGAAGTAAAGAATGGGACTCAGAATGTCAGTGACGTCTCGACATGTTATCCGTCGGGGTTAAGCAGTATTCCATGTACGGATATTCCTTCTCACGACGTTTCAGTATACACGTAGCAACAGAAACCCATAGATCCGTGAGCTAGGGAGTACAACGTGTGTGTGTGTGTGTGTGTGTGTGTGTGTGTGCTAATCTGCAGAATCTCAAAGCTTTCAGACAAGCTAGTGAACGATGTTAACAAAGTGTGGATCATTCAGTGAGTTCTCCTTTATGGGGAAACTCCTAAAGTAACTATTCAAATGCACGAGACGACCATTGATATTCAAGTGAAAAGGACTAAGCACGTAATTTTAAGAGTGGAAATTTCGAAACCGAAGATGCAGCATAGTCTGCGAGGTGATAAACCACCTCAACCAATAACTGCTCCTGTCCGGGGCTTGGGAAACTTGGCAGTAGCTCAGCCCTCGTGCTTCCTTCGGGTGGCATGGCAGCTAGGCACCGAAAAGGTATTACAGCTGAACGATTATTATTTTATTAATAAGAAATACACCAGCAATAACAGCCACTCTTTTAGAAAGCACACATGATTAGAAAGACACAACAAAAACACAGAAATGAGTACTGAAGAGATGTTAGGTGTAATTTGCATGGAAAATAATTCAAAAATATTTCTAAAATGAAGCACCAATTGAACGCGAGTGTATGAACTGGGAACCAAGCAAGCACAACTGTCAGACTGTGTCAGAGGCCGGATTCCCAACTACCGAGGCATTACGGAAACCAAGAATCATCTGACGTATGAAATTTTAAGCAGACTATTTTGGGAGCTCTCTACCCAGATGATCTCATTCGGTGTTTGAGATGATAGAACCTTGAGTATTTGTGACCAATTAGCATCGCATGCTTCTCCTTTCGGTTCGTCCCCTTTCCAGCGGTATTCTACTCCGGCTTTTTGACGATGATGATGCTAACGATGATAACAACTGGGACTATAAGGATGATAGTGAATAGTGAATACTTTAGTGGGAGTCGCGGCTTTGCGAAACGCCGGTCGCGATATCTGGTTCCTCAGCATGCTCTGGAAATGTCTAATCAATGAATCCTTTTTACTAATAAATATCGGGACCCTGAAAAGTTTTGTTCCGGGAATGTACTCGAATCATCTACATTGTTCATCACGGAAACGGACATTTACAGGAAACCATCAAACTCCCTCCCATAAGAGGTGTCGTCCCATTCCTTATAGAGTTTTTATTGTCGATAGGCCGTATTTATACTATGTGACGTACAAAGCGTGCTAAGGAAAGTAAAGGTTTTCCTGTTTTCTTCAACTTGTTTCACTCGCTTTCCTTTGTTGCCCAGTGAAAATAGTTAGAGTCCAACCGATATTTAAAGTTGATATTATATCATCGGTAGACCCACCATATCCACAGCTATGTTGTATGCCTTGGATAATCGGCCTTGGATAATCCACCCTCAAACTTCCTACTAGTGGTTAAGGTGCTGCTCGTTGAAGGATGGAATACATGGGCGGTTTGTTTCAAGAATGCCACAGGGAAAACAAAATGAGCACCTTCGGCATAGTGTTTACTTGGTGAAGAATCTACACGTATACTATTACGTTCTAGGCCACTACCACGTAGTCGGTGCAGAAATGTAACTGCTATTCTGTATAGAAAAGGTTGACCAGTGAATGTTCCATACAATTGGAGTCGCATGGGTGAATCACATCAGCAGAGTAAAGTTGGTATAGTTTTCACCCTAAGGCGTTATAGACGTTATGTGCATGGCTTGGACCCGTCCGCGCCAACTGATCCCTGCCAGCATTTTACATCGCTACAAACAATCAGTTATCCCGCAGCTACTACAACCGTTAGAGTCACTGAAATATGGAATTTTACTAATAATTTTATTTTGTCACTGTGGTCAGGAAACAGTTTATTGTCATGTAAACTCGCCGTGATGAAGACATTATCATACAACCTGAGCGAGGGCCACCGAACCCAGTTCATTGGAATGTTGGCTTCGTTCTAACGATGTCCCATTGTGTGTACGAGTAACATGTCATTCGGGCACGAATACTGAGCCACAAAGTGCACCGAGCACGGACGACCGAAAACATGTTGAAATATAGCCTCCTTACACCCTCTGGTAAATCTCGGCAGGTTTCATTCGACAAACAGCAGTGACCTGAATGAAGAACTTTCGAGACTGCCTGATCCGTTGCTGGAAAGTGTCACACGTTGATGATTGGCTTTTAGAAATGATTTTCACTGGTTAGTCAGAAAACTGAATAGCATCTGTAGTGATACATGACAGATGTGCTATTGATCTGTTCGCCGACCTTGTCAATTGGTTTGCGAACGTGTCATCACCAATCGAGAGGACATCATCGGTCCACCGCCAAGTAGGTCACGAATGTTTAGAAACTGCCATTGAAAGTTCTGATTGGTTTTTACATATCTCCAAAATACTGACCAACATGGGCCGCGCATAAACATTCCTTATGAATGGAAATAGTTCGATATGTTGAATACTTACCTCAATCCAGAGTCGGAATAGACGAGATACTTACTGGAGTTTCGATTAAATCTCCCGCAAACACATGAGCCATTTATTCAACGCCAGTGAGTGCATGAAAAACCGGGGACGTTACGGAACCGAGTAAGAGCCAAAGCCGAAAATGGCTCAGCACTATGATGGGTTAACTCTTCCAAAAGCCGAACACGTATTATAAACATTAGCGAAAGAATGCACTTCGCCTTAGATGAAACCAACTTATAAGGTCGTATTCAATTCCCAGTGAAGCCAATCATCTACAAGCAAGTATTACATGCAACAAATGAGGGATGGCATCTCCAGCCAACTGAGGCACAGGCTGCATCCAGCTCACCTAACTAGCCAAGCAATTTCCAGATAGGCAAATTGGCTTCAAAATGTACGGGCTCCGGAAGCCAAGCGACGAAACCCTTCTATGTATCCTCAAGTTTAAGAACGGTATCACGGTTGATTCACCCACTGGGTCAATCAACAAAATGACGGTTGATTGACTCATCCCGCCATTTTCACACGTCAACCTGAGGGAGAGAGAGTACTGTTTGATAACCACGCTAACGGATTTTCCATCACACGTTCAGTGTTTAGCAGAAACCTAAAAATAAAACCATACACATCTATTTGCACGCCTCATGCGTCAGATGCTAAATGGGTCGTGCGGTAGCTTATGTCATACCAAAATTCGTGTATATTTACTCACTAATGGTCACCAATTTATCTGCATCCAGTAATACTGTGATGAGTACTACTACTGAAGTGAATATTAGTAAGAAATAGTAATGAAAACACAAACCTAACTTTATTATGTCTTCCTACATTATGGAAGAGTCTCGTTGGAAATGCCATCAGGTAGCGCCGAACTTCTGGTATGCCAGGAAAGATGGAACCATGAGTTTAAAGAATAGGTAAATAAGGTCCACTTATTATTTTTATTCTTATTATTCCTACCATCAGGAAACAGGATTTGCCATGGAGTCAGACGGCCGTGGCTGTGAAACTGGAAAGCTCAGGTCTTATTAAGGCACCCCGACATGGACCAGTCGGAGAGAACGTTGGTCAGCACTCCAGTAGAAACTTCCACCTCCCTGTCAGTGATAAGCCAACGCCATTCTGGGCAATTAACATGAATTAACAATGCGCAAGCATACCTACCCAAAGATGGTGATGATGCTTCGAACTTCATCCCATTCAGTTTTTTAAAGCAATGTGTTTGCCAGATTTTTTTCCGTTCACGTACGACTGTTCACAAGCCGTTTGCCAGAGTGTATAGCTTCCAAACAGCCAGAGTTTAAAAAAAATCGTTCGGCTGTGGCACCGTTTCGGTGCCTAACTGCATGCCACTCGAAGAAAGCACGAGGGCTGGGATACTGCCAGGTTGCTCAAGTCGAGATCACTGAGGCACCTCGCCAGGGTTCAGATAAGTGACAAAGCGACCAGAGTTCTACACACTGAAAGGTGATCTGTCGAAGAGCTAATAGTTCCCGTCTTCTGTATCTCTGTGGTTCTCCACAGGATTTTTTGCTCTCGCGTATGCGTGGAACCCAGAATACTAGCTGCAACCTGCTATTCCGTATGCACCTAGTCATAGGTTTACCAGCATTAGTTTATTTCCTGTCTGCCGCGTGTGAAAAAGTATCCACAATATGTGAATAAAAACGCTTGGTAGTCTATAACGGAGTTTTCTTCCAGAGGTGCCCTGAAAACAATATATTTGGTCAGATACCACGAGCATGGAATTCGGCCACTTGAGGTTAGGACCAAGAGGCGATGAAGCTAAGGAAATTTAATTCAATGCACTAAGTGAATTCATTGGCATTTGATCAACTATCATCTCACACAACTTCCTCAGGGGATCGACTGACTGAATATCAGCAAAATGAATACTGGTCCGTTCATGGTCAGCTGTCAAATGGGGTAACGACAGTGTGATGATACACAACCACCATCTCGACTAAATAGCACGAATGTATGGTTCACCATTATTATTATTAATGTAATGATTATTATCCTCCAAGGCGAAGCCGGTATAAGAACATAATTGCCTAATTGCTGCACATTTTAAACACCCAAATAACTAATCTTAGCTGCGCTGCACAGGTTACTTTCGAGTATCCAATGGAACAATGGTATCAGCATTGGACGACTCCCCAAATCATTATGTGAAGTGCCCGAAGTAGGAACAGAAAGCCGGTCCACACAGAGGTCGAAGAGTCATCCGATCGTGTAGTGTTTTCTATTTCTCGATAGCCCAAAGTGCTTGAATTCTGCATTAAAAACCGGAAAACTAGGTCTTAAAGTCAATTGCCGAATCCCCGAAACCAGCGTGAACGCCACAAATGGTTCGATCGAGAAAGGCGACTAGAACAAAAAGCAGATAGGTCGGAGTTATCTCGAAAAAAATAAGCTTGTCTCAAACCAACTTTGACTGTGGAATGTTTCGAACGATTATTGTAACGATTTCAGTTACAGCTGTCCCGTCAAACAGAACAACTGATTCTCATATGTGCAATCCGTTCCGATTTTCCGACTTTCGAAATTTCAGTAAACTGCTGGAATACACTACACTTGGTATGCCCAAGTACTGAGTGACAAACGGGGGTTACCCAAATCGATCACGCACTCAATGTGTGTAACCACTGATTGGAGTGATTTCTTGACGGAAGTCACGCTTCCCAAGGCAAAGACAGGTCAATAGTTAGTTAGTATGCAGGACGGAGCACATAACAAAGCCAGCGCTACTCCAATGAAGAGTTGAAAGGAGGTTGAGAAAGCGGTGTAGCTTGAGTGTTACACGGACAGAACATTTGCTCTATTGACAATGGAATTTTTCAAGTCCTGAGGGTTGAATCACGACAGCGTTCCCCTAACCGGGGAGAACTAGCATCGCCCTTCCTTATAGATGCAGAGCTGATCTCAGTGCATTCACTCTAGTCGACGTGGTCCTGAATCTAATATATGGAACCTCGAAATATATAGAGGCATATAGGCACCTACAGTTTGCGCTTATAAAGCAGAAAGTAGAAAAGAAAGACATTTTTAATCATTGCAGGATACATGCTCTTGACAAGCTGAAAAACGGAAAACAACGTAAATCGCTAAAGTCATCTCGCTAACTCCAGGTTTTGCACCAGCTAATAGAAAGAGAATAATGGGATGATTCCTCCTGACGCACTGCAGAAGGCTGCAAATAGTTAACAAGTAACATTAGCCAAGGACACTAGGGCTATCTGTATTTAGCTAACCATCAAATAGCTCTTTTCAACTTGGTTTGACAGTGTTAGTCGCAATATATCAAGGGAAATCAAGGAAGTATGCCAAATAGACAATACACAGAAAGTCTCAGAATTTGTCTTGTTGGTGTGAAAAACTGAAACGAACAAGTAGGACTGATTTGTAAGTGAAGTGCTGGCTTACTGAACTCATATGCAAACGCTGAGATAGATCTGGATAATAAGAAAAGGTTGGTGCGACCATCGGCAATAATAGCTAATAAGCTAGAGGAGCAACAGGTGACAGGTCAACCTGTCCCAGATAGAGTGAACGAACATTAGAGCTTAGTTGAAACAAACACAAAGTTCCACAGGAAGGTGAGTCCTAGTATGATGTCTCAAGCTTTCATGGATGCTGTTCGCTGAGTTCGGCTATTCGCTTGCGCCAGTTACGTCATCAAACGAAATGATATCATCAGCGCGCAGCAGATTACGTAGAAGTTCTGCGGTATATGAAGAGTTAAATATGGCGAACGATCGACAGGGGTGTGACCATCAAGATCGTTCCGTTCGGAAGAGGCGTTTTTCGGTGTCATGAAACCCAAAAAAGCACAAAGTCTGAAATACTGTAAGTCTTTTCATATCTAGACAGAAACAACGGGAAGCACAAGACTTCGAAACATCGACGGCCCGGTCAGCAACTTGTGGCTTCATTGTTAACACATCTCGAGGTTAAAATAACATGTTACCTAGACAATTCCAGTTCTAAATGGAAAAGAAACTGAAAACAAACTTATGAATTTTTCTGTAGCTGGTTCGAACATGCCGGTGTTTCTAAATTAACTAAAAATGATATCAGAGGTATCGTTGACAGGAGCACCCTATAAAAGTTGAAATTGTCTCTGCGGGCCACCACCTAGTGACTTCTTCGAAGGCCAGTTCCCTATTAAGGACCAGAAACACCTCTTCACGGTGACAACCTCTCTGGGTTGGAGTTAGTTATCTCCAGTGAGGCGTGAGTGTGTTGGAATATTAAGTAGTTCAAGGGAAAAACTATTCGTATGGAGTTGCTGTTTATCGAGCGCACACAGTACTCGCTAGCTTGCATCATCTCTGACATCAGAAACGCAGCCCACTGAAACAAAAGAGTGGTATCTGGTTAGGAACTGTGACAGCAGTTCCCATTTATGGCCGTGGGACTTAGTCGCTTTTTTCGAAGACGATTCCGAATATTTTATCACAGATATCTGCGTTGTATATCCGGCCACAACATACCCGCATTGAAGTGGTCTGTGGGAGGGTGCTTGGTAATGACCAGAAGTCATCAGAACAGTAGATACAGCCCGTCAGATTCAGGTGATTGGGAGGTGCTACGTATGTACAAGAACTGTCGGCGACAGGGATAAGTTAGCCCGTGAAAGCGACACTGTACATAAGTGCATAAAACTGTGATCAACATCATCCTGTTGATTAAACGCCGCACTACATCTATACGTTTTGTTCAAAGAGGATCCGTTCGAAACAGCACGTCGACTGAACGGATGTGTAGCCAGCTTGTTATGGAACAAAAAGAAGCGAGTATTTTAGGCTCACTGCTTCTCACTTCATCACGAAGATTCTACACCGTCTTTGTGGGAAAATCTGTAACCACACCACAGATACAGCCTTGCGACTCTTTCCTGTCCCCATAAAACGCCGTTTCAAGCTACGGCCTTCTGATACAGCACAGTGGGTGGTAGAACAAGCGAAAGACTAGGATAGGAGTTGCGAATCACAACTGGCTACAACTAGAACCCACAACGTCAATTTCAGAAGACTCCAAAAAAATTGTGCAATCGTAAGAGAAGTAGTTCGAAGTTCAAAAAAGGCCTACTGAAAATCCTATGAAATCAAATACTAAACGACCCCAATAAAAAAACGTTCACACCCCATTGGTTTTGCAAGAATGGTACTGCTCACGGCGCTGGCAACAATGGAACCACAGGTACAGCAGATGCCATCGAAAGGGCAACAAAAAATGTTGCCGAGGAAACTTCAAGAGCTCGCGCAAATATTGGCCAGGAAAACGAACACACGCAAGATACTTAAACATCACATTGGGTCGACGGGAATTCGTCACCGTGTGAAACAATGGTATACACCTTCCCTTCCAAATCGATATAGATTCCGACCCTGTTCAACCTGGAACGTGGTTGCAATAACACAAGTTAAACACGCATTTGGTGGAAATCTGAAACTAACCGAGAAGCCAAAGAGGGATTCAGTTGAGTCCCACGTTGAAAGCAACATAATTTGCAAATGGGTGCACTCGGCCGGTTGCATAAAATGTGGTGTTCAAGTGGTCGGTGGAAACTCAGAAAGTGCGTCTATTTTATGAGCCCCAAGAAGTGTGAAAACAGTTGTGGGCCGTCGGAGAGTTTCAGCAACCTTATAAGCAGAGTATTGCGTCAAGAAAATCAGTTTTCTGTGTTAGCAATTGCTCCGTCGAATTAGGGCTTCAGTTGTTATGATATTCGAGATATCGTCGCATTTTTTCCTGGAACAACATGCTGCTCATAAAAATGGTGCGAACTCTGCGACAGTCTTCGACCGGTTCCTGCCTCCTTGACTTTCACCATAGGTGAGGCGAAATCTGTGTACTACAACAGTTGAAAAAAGGCACAACCAAGAGATTCAGCCGAGTTTTCCGCTAACACCAATTCGATTTGCAAATAAGTGTATATCCGCAAAAGAAGCCCGACTGTTCTTCCGTTCATCATGATTCTAACATCGCTTTGTTCCCCGTAAATTATCAAAACAACTCCTTAACACATTTTTCCTCTTACTAGCTCATGCGAAACTCGGCTGTACAGAAAAATGTTACGGCTCAAAGCCTGCATCCCCCTCGGGAAACGGTGCTTTCAAAAAGAGTCTGATTTTTTCTGGTCGTGAAGATGCGCAGAGTGAAAGCAGTGATTCCAGCCCCAAACAATAACCGCAATAGTATTAGTGGCCGAGGAAAATAGATATGTGAAGGGATGCTTATTCATTAAAATTGCGAGTCCCTCAGTTTGAGGATGAATGCTTACTCGCAGAGACCGACCGACGTACAGTGAAAATGAATCGAATATGTTACAAAGTGCATATCGGTGTTGTTGGATTTGGAAGGAATACTGTTTCATGCGCACTTACAAGATAAAATCCTATAGCTGAAAAAATTGGAAATCGGTTACCATTATAGGTTTAGTTCATCTCACCTAAGAGCTATCAGTAAGTGCTTAGAGATTTTATGAAGTGAGACCGAAATTGGTGGACCGTACAGATTGGATAGGTTTTTAAAAAATGTAAACAAACTGTCATCTTTACCAATGAGTAGCTAGATGAACTGCGCAAGAGGAACAGTTCATCAGACTTAGAGCAGAAATGTGCAACCTCCACGAGACCATCGATTTCCCAGTTGAGCCGCTTCATTAAACTCCGAAGTAAAGGGTTCAGAAGATAAAAATGCCGTAAAAGTGTGAGACGACACCAGATTGGATGTTTCGAACAAAATCAGGATGCCACAAACTTATATGAACACCGGATATTTTAGTGCGCGTGTGCAGTTAAGAAGTACAACTGTACATCCCTAAAGATAATAAATTACAAATAGCCATGCTTCGAGAGAGACTATCAGTGGTTAATAGCCTCAGTTCTGTCCGAGCAGTGCATGTTTATGCGAAAGAGGAATCGAAGGAACATGCTGGAGTTACGTTTCTTCAGTATAATGACACGCCAACTAGAGGTTAACAGTGGTTGACCTTTACCAAAGGACCAGGCAGAAGTGGTTCCTTTTAAGATGGTCAAAGGTGTAGAAGGAAGCTACATGGGAACATCCTGAAGTGATGCATCAGAGGAAAAGTCTATAACTCTATGGATAGCTCTGGCGAATCATTTACCGGGAGTCGCATGTACACCTGACGAATTACATTTCGTGATTCTTTGACACCATTCGACAGCTGCATTTTCTTGTAACTATATATGTCCGTCAATGGAACATCTACGCAACAGAAATCGGGATTTGTGCTAGTTATCCGTTGGTCAGGAATGAGATGTTATACGCACTTTTTCATGATTCGCTTTTGAAAAAGCGAATTCCACGCGCCTTGTGCCGTAATTTGACGTCATTTGATACAGTACGTACGATTGCAAAAATATTCCCGCTAGTTCACTGTTTCGGTCGCTGTATCCGATTTGCAATCTCTCACAGCTGTAACTGACCGAACACCAGAATCCTGTCATTTTTAAGTCTGCCTTACAAGCACATCTAATAAGCCCACGTCAAATCGAAAACGCGTGGATAATGGGCAGTAGTTAGGACATATTTGACAGTACTGGATAGCAACGTTTCTGCTTAATCTAATACAAAAATGGCGACTAAGCTCCGTTTCCAGTGCCAAAATCTAGCTGAAATTGACGTGCCCATAAAATTGTGACATGACACTTGTTTAAGCAACTATCGAAGGAGGCCAATTCAGAATGTGTCCCGTTATCAGATATGTGAACTATCATCGTCAAAGGCCCAAAAAAACTGGAAATGAACACTGGTTCTTAAATCCCTCCATCGAGAGAACATCTTAAAAGTGTAAAGGGTGTCTGATTGTGAATTTTGTCGGCATGGCTAATGAGGAACATGAATATGTTACAATTTGAAGGCATAAATCAAACACCTTCATTAAACCCAATACGAAAACACATTACCTGCTAAAATACGATACTGTGGCACAGCCTGCCCTCATTACATCACTTGTTATGGGGTCTTTCTCGTCCCTTTGCGTCTGCTGACTTCCTTAGAAGGACCTTCATGATAACACCGTTCCCTCGACGTTCGTCATTCGTCATCCACATCAACTTCACAGCGTCAGACCGAAGGCAGGCCTCAGTGCAATGGGCATGATTGTAGCGTTTTTGAGACGTTTTGAGACGTTTTTGAGACCCGTTTATGTGCATCATACCTGTGACATTTTCATCAGCCCAAATGTAGCTACCAGCCAAGGCTCTGGTCGAGTGAAGTGCTCCCTCCTGACGGGGAACATTATTCTAAACTCGAGAGACCACCTTATTGAGCATACAACCCAAAACGAAGCCGGGATCTAACATAGACTACAAAATTCGGTTTTCCAGATAATACAAGATAATACAGATGAATTGTACACACAAAACGACCATCAAATCAATCAATCAATATAATACTGCTTAATTCGGCCACCAAGTTTGTCAAACCACTGTCAGATATTCAGCTGTAACTCTGAGAAGCATTTCTTTACAGAAACAATCCTCTTCTGGGCATTTAAGGTTTCACTCAATGACTTCTCCAAATGCGTCACAACTGACAGTAGTTAACCTTATACATCCGCAATTTTTCGACCGCACTGTACCATGTTGCCAAGATGCACGTACTTGATTCCTCACGTGAGGGGGGGGGCATCAACTGAATATCCATCGTCATTTCGCTAACTGACCAAACCTAACGTGGTTATCCACAGGCTGACTATGATGCATTGTCTTGATCTGTTTTGGATAAGTGGGACCCAGTCAACTTTGTTTTATCTAGCAAACGAAACGAAACTGTCGGTCAGTTGTACGATGATTTTGTTCATATTTGTGTTACGCTTTAGATTTAAAATTTTCCTCTCTCTGAAATTTCACTGGGACAGTCATATTAAAAAAATTATTCCTTCACGTTTCATAAATGGACGTTTCTTTTAAGAAGGGACCACCGTATTGCTAATCGTCACCTAGTAAGGTCATAGAAGGAGTGAGAGCAGGTTTCAGACCTAATGTTGACTACCACGCGTGTCGCTTTACCGAGCACGGTACTAACAAATTACAAGATGATCGGTCAGGGCGAAGGACGTGAAAGAACGTATAACGTCTATATGACTGTAAAAAATGATCAAGATGGTCTAGAACCACGGCTTGTTAGTCCTAAGAATGAAGAATATTCAGGAGAATATTCACCGGAAGTGTAGTATTTTGTGAAGTCCCGTAATGTTTATTACTTTGTGTTTACGTTTCGGAACAGTTGCTCAAAAATTTAACAGCGAAGATCCGCCAGGATATGAACTCATTACACCGTCACTTTTTCAAGAAATGAAAGACAGCTTTGAGAATTCTTTGTAACGGTACAAATTGCCGGAACGCACAGCAACGAAGAGCTTACCTTTTCAGCATGTTGTACATTTTTCTCCTCCCGTGGATGACTACAGCAAGCAATGAGTATAAGGTGGCGGGGAAATTCAAACATACGTTTCGGTTCGGCGCTCAAATATGTCATCAAAGTCGTCTATATCGAATAGCCTAGATTGTGGTATGCCGCACTTTTCCTCACAGGCAGACAGAAACAACGTAAGGTTATCCTGTGAATAAAGAAAATGGGATAAGTGACTAAAGATTGGTTGTGATCGAGGAGTAATGTGAAATGCTGACGAAAAAAAGCGCCAGGTTGCTCATCACCATTCTCGAAAAATATACCAAAAGTAACTCTGTGGCGGCACCTGTGCACCAACAACTCAAGCCTAGTTGATTAGCCTACCCAACAAGTATCAGGTGAAACTGTGCGCAATTGTGGGACACAGGGCAGTTGCACCCGGAACGTATACTGAAATTGGTCCGTCTAGTCTCCACAATGAACGCGAAATAATGGATTGGAAGTGCGATCGGAGAGGTATCAGACTCTAAGATATAGTGTGGCAGACATTTTTTAAAGATTCTGTTATTTGTTCAAATACAATGTCGTCGTTAACACTGGCGAATGTCATTTGGTTGGTCGTAGGTGCAACGCGAAAGAACATGAACGGTACACTCTTGAATTTGTTTGGTAACTAAACGTCTGCAAATACCTTGGTTAGAGTAGTGGGGGGGAAGCCAAAAACGGGACACACGATTAGAGTACCTCCTCTTTAACACAACGTCGGGAAAGCCAAGAAGATTCGGTCGTATAAAGAGAAATGTTCGTATAAAGGAGGGATCATAGTTATTGATAACCACGAATGGTCCGTCTCTCGAGAGTACTATGCACAAACATCCCTGTCTTTTACATGAACATACTTTTGAATGTGTAAACTAAATACGGAAATACGATAATTGATTTGGGAATTAATCAAAATGAAAGACGATACCAAGTTTATTTGGGTGAGTATCAAAATGAAACGTAACCTATACACGATATCACTTATCTCCAACTATAGAGAATATACCCACACAGATCGAGATAGCTTAGTGGTTAGGATACGAACATAGCGACCGGAAGGTCCGTGGTTCGAGCCCAGCCCTTGCACCTCCAATTCTCTCATTTAGGCTTGGGCAAGTTGGCAGTATCCCAGCCCCCGTGCTTCCTTCGGGTAGCATGACAGCTAGACACCGAAAGGGTCTTACAGCCGGATGATCATTATTATTGCCCATAATAAAGGTCTAAAGAACACGCGCATCCAGCAGAATCAGCAAAACCCATCGAAGGCACTGAATACCTTCGCCATAAACTGCGGTAGTTGGACTTTAGGATAAAATGTGCGAGCCAATGCTCGTTGCTCGCCTGTAAGAAGAGGGAATATTAGTCTATTTCTATGAGAACGTCCTACGAAAAGTCTAAATATCACAACAGATTCGCAGAGTGAAGCTTGGTAGCAGAAGCCTATCCTAGCAGCATTAAGTATTTCCTCGAGGAGTATTCTCCACACGCTAATGGAACTAGTTTATTCCGGTCAAAAGCAGTCCTTCCATCAGCACAAGCGCCTTCACCGCTCAGGTTTGAACACCCAAACTGGTATCGATTTTCGCTATTTATCTAGCCATACATCTGGTGAGAAACATGTGTTGCTCAAGCGTGGGAAACCATCAACGCCTTCTCCAGAATCCAGTCAATTCGGACGGTGACTTATTGCTCATGCCATACAAAACTATTCCTATATTTCATCTTTCTAACTTTTGCAGATATACTGTTTTTCATTGGTTGGTTTCCTCTTAAAACTCCAGATTGAGTATATTGTTTCCTTCGATCTGTACAACGTATCCAGTCAGGGTTTTCAAATGCAAACCTCTTTTAGAACCCTTAATAAACTTTTTCCAGCGTTGATTCCTCTAAAGTGAAGGCTTCAATCTTCCGCGAATCCGAAATTCGAGATGCGGTAGTGCGCACAAGCAGCTTGCCAATCAGTTCACTTACGATTTCGACAACTAAAGGCCACTGCAGAAGAGAGAAAACAGGCCTGACTACTGGAAGTGAAGCGGTGGACATTCTAGATGATGTGCGGTTCCCCTGAGTGTCTGGCTGATATGCCTGAGACTAGGATTTAAAGAAAGAATGACCATCAAGTGGAGTGGAAGGCAAGTTAAGAGAGACATGAAGAGTCGCACGTTTTTGCTTATCCAATGTGTTGTACGCCGACGTGGCATGAAGGTACCTTTGATCGTGTGGCTTACGGCGGTATCTGAACTTATAAACTGTGAGGGCACCCAGAACTAGACAGGACTATTAGGGTCCTCGACCAAAGACTAAAACGTCTGACAGCAAGGATGCAGTGGTTGGCGTAAGGCTACCGCAGTAGTCGAAATTTTAGCGGACAAGTTGCTAAACATGTTCCGAACCTAAACGTCGGACCAAAAGACTGTATCTCAGGCGTACTGACCAACCTTGAAGGAGAGGTTTTGAGGACGCCGATTCAAAATCCTCCAGTGTATCTCAGTGGTTTGCTAGAGTAAGCAAACTGACACACTACGACAAGGTAGGATCTTCTGGCGACTATCGTGAGCGATATATGGACACTTGGACACCAGGGTATCTCTTTAACGAATTGCACACTGCTGAGTAAGTTGCAAAACGGGGGATCGCCATGGAAGAAGAGCAATCTTGTCACAGGCTGCCCGCACCCTAGTGAAGAAGTAGTAGCATCCACTTCAGTTTTGGTTGTGGTACGTCGTTAACCATTCCTCGAGACGTCACGTAGTCAAGTGCGTCAAAATCAGCGTGAGGGTTTATGGCACAGGTAACCGCAGCTTGCTGGTTTGTGGTGCAACGTTCAGACTCAACAGAAAGTCGGGATCCGCCTTGATTCGAATGAATACAGATCTCCAGACATGTCACAGCCACGGCAACGTCGTTGGGATCACCGTATTATAATAGGCAATAATCGTGAAATTTAAACAGATTGACCGACTGGAAACTCTCTATGCTTACAGGTGAAAGCTTTTGGTCCCTATAGACGGCCCGGTGACGAGTTGTGACACACCTTAATATGCCTCGGTTCAAAACCACTCTCGGCAGAAACTTTATTCTATTTCAGTTTTGTTAGGATTACAGACAAAACATGGAAAACTGGGTTGGCTGAAGCAAAGCCGCTATGAATAGCTGGAACATATACCGCCAGACGACTTGGCAATCTCTGTGATCGCATGATTGGAAACGCTTGGCCATCAGTACCTAAATCTCAAGAGCGATCGACCGGACTTACTGATATCACCACTACAACTATCCCATGTTCATGTCGTGGTGGTTAGAGCTGCCAGTTTTATTTGCCGATGATCATTGAAAATAGGTGATAGCCTAAGGTTGACAAGAGTGGCACGAATGACAGTGGATTCTTCATTGGGGAGTTCAGCAAAGGGAGCTACGCACTGAAGCATGTGCGTCGTTGTATGTGCGACTGGGTACTGTCTTTTAGTAGCACCCCGAGGTGCCTCCAGAATAAGGAGTCAGTCTTCTTCGCAGGCAAGAGCCCCGCTCCATTTCAGCTGATTCGACCAACAAGCCAAAAACAGGTGCCGGAGAAACGATTTGCGTAGTGCCAATTCATTCGCAGAATCGTCGTCTCATGCGATAGGCTGAATACTTTGAGGAACCATTAGACTGGCTTCCTTCAACATAATCTCTGGAAGCACCCAACGAACTTGAGTGCTGCTACTGTAGTATACCGGCAACAGAACGGAAAATCCAGCGTGGGATAATATTCTTCCAGAAGAACAAGATATTCGACTAGGATAGCTTTTAACTTCCACTTTTCAAAGATGATGAGACCCAGATAAGCAGTCTGCCGACCCTAACACAAAAGATTTAGAACGAAAACGGAATACTGGTAGAATAGAAGGCCTCAACTTAGTGATTTTAATCACTAAAAAGAGCGTAAAAACATTGCGCGAGAATAGCGCCACCAACCTGGTGGTCGTAGTATTCAAATTGTCTTGTAAAATTATTTTGTGCGAGTTGATCGCTTGCCGGAAGAGCCGGAAGCGCTGAAATTAAGCTAGGTTTCGCCTTAGCAGAGGATACATCCACTAGCTTTGGGTTGGGGTAAATTATTGGACAGCACCACTATTTCAGTCATCCAACGATGGTCATTTTCTTAAACTGAAGTTTGCTTCTGATCTTCTTGATCATCACAGCCTGTTAATGAAAGGTGTCCCTTATAAATGCAGCATGTTTCCATCTGAGCTCGTCGACCTCAGTGGGGTAAGAAAAGCCTACTCTCTATGACCATTCCTCTTCAACTCTGTCACCGACATATTGATTGAAACTCCTCTGTCTGAAGCATCGGAAGTCAAAATATTCTAGTGTGTGTTTGCCTACAGAGTGAGTACACAGATGACATTACACTCCTTGGTTGAAATTCCTCAGAGACGCAAGTCGTTTTAAAGGACCCAAATAATCCTGTCACACGATTTGGTATGCGCTACATACCTGCAAGGTGTACGGTGCTGTGACGAGAATGGATGGGATCAAACCCAAACCTCGAGCTTGGATAATAACCAACCGGTGTAGCAGATAAATTTGTCTACCTGGACAGCTGTATAGGCTCCAGTGGGGTAGCTGGAGACAGCACTTCTTAAATCAGCAAAGCCAGGGCAGCTTCTGTCAAACTCCGACACCTGTGGCACCTGCATGGTATCAATTTGTCTGTCAAGAGCAAGGTGCAATCTGTGCTGCTCTACGGATCGGAAACAGGGACTCATTGTGCACACAATGTACGAAAGCTGCCAGTGTTTGACTATCTGTGTCTCCGAGGCACTGGCCGGGTCCGGTGGGAAACTTAGATCGTCAGTCACTTGTCCCCTCAAAGAAATTTACGATGCAAACTAACCGATTATGGGTAGCCTCTAGTGTTAAGCTATATATTCCACGGTCTTCTATTTCCCGGTACCCAAAACTGTAGCAGACAGAACCAAAGTACCCTTGGTACACGCTTTGTAGCTGATAAACTGAAGTGAGCTGAGCATTTTAGCTGACTCAGATCCAAGAAGAAACGTGCTGTCTGCGTATTCCATGAGCATATCGAAGGCGGGACTGACGAAGAAAGAGGAAAGTGAACAGCCTTGGATGACACCACTGGATGTAATGAACTCAGATGGGTACGCACCGTAGACCTTCAAATCCAAGGGAGTTGGCTCACAGACGGCAAATTTATTGGGGCACGCAAAAGATACTACGGATCAAGAGTTAAAGAGCGGTTTCAGGTTTAAAAAAGAAAATTATTGGCTTCTGAAAGTAGTTCCCCTGTTCCGGAATGTCAGACAGTAAGTAGGTGATCAATACATCCTGTTGCGAGACGGAACTCATCTTGGTCATCACGGGATAATACCGAGATGATCTTCAGTGTTCGCACACACTTTTCGAAGATAAGAATGTTTGTTGATGTAACCGTACTGCAGGCACTTTCTCTTCACTAAATATAGCGCCAGTCAATTTTGCTAGACGGATAACTGGAGTTCCTACGCCTTTTCCGAAGCGAGCTAGCGCTTCAAAAGGGATAGTTTGTGTGTCATTCCTGGCCATCTTCTGGTCTTCTGGCTGGCCATCGTTTGAATTTGACTCATCTGCGTGCACTATCTCCAGGGTTGCTGCAGGAGGCTAACTGAATTGTTCTTAGAAGTGCCGATCTTTCCAATAAGGGCTTCCGCGAATGGATTACTAAATCGCTCTTTTCAATTATAGTTCCACTGGAAGGTGTCGTCATTTCGCCAATCAAACTGAGTGGTACACGACACGATTGATTCCGGTGACAAAAGCCTTCTTGTCTTCTTGTGTTTTCAATGTCTGTCAGAGCTCTCGGGCACTCCTGAAACTCTCCAATATCTGGCGCTTAAAGAATATGCGTGCGCTCTTGTACTCGCTGCCTGCTGGTATGGATTGCTTAGCGTCAATCGGAATTATTATCTCGAGATAGCTAAACTTTCTGATCGAAAGGTCCGTAGTTTCAACCCAAACTCAGCACCTCGATTGTTCACCTCTAGGCTTGGGCAACCTGGCAGTGTCTCATCCCTCTAGTCCCTGCTAGGTGGAAAGGTAGTTGTGCACCGGAAGGGTGTTACAGCTGAACAGTTTTTCAGCTACCTCGACGATCCCCAGTAGCCACTTTGTCGTATTTGGAGATCAAACAGGCAGCACTGTCACCGGTATAGTTTCTCTTACATTTGCGATGCTCCATCTAAGTGCTGGTTACCATGACCGTGTTGGTTTATTGCATAGATTAGTTAAGCTAACTCAGATCGATAATGTTGAGCTATGGCAGTTCTCTGAAAACGATGGCTCGACGTGCTTCTTGCTGACTGTGACGGCTGAAAGAATAAACTGACAGACGCCGTGCACTACGGTTTGATTGGAATCAATCTGCGTTCCAGAAGTAGTGGCAGTCTTGAACCACGGCTCTCTATCAATGGCTGATAACCAGGTAGTCCAGATAAGTCTACGACTGATTTGCACTTCATGGCCGCCATATTAAATAATGAAGCGTTTATGTTGCAGATTTGTGCTGGCCAGAAACAGTTTATGGTCAGAACACCAATGGATGGGTCGCTCTCCGTTGTCTGTACGGTCAGGTCGACTCCGAAACAATCATCCAAATGTGATTCCAAAGAGTTCAGATGAGTCACCTAGGAATTTATAGCAAAAACAAGAATAACAATGCCAGTGATTCCTGCATGGTGAATGAGTCCGGATAAGTCGTGATAGAAAGTGTCCTCAGCGTCAGTACTGCAGTCCGTTGCACGATGACTTGACCCTGCAGACGAATACCAGTCTGGTATGAGCTTGAATGGGCTGGGTAACCGAACAGCAAAGCCCATCTAGCTCCAGGGTTGTGTGCAACTCGTACACTATATCATCCATGATTCATCGTTCCTGGACCGACTGCGCTCGACCTGAACGCTTTAAGATGCGTGACCACGTTTGAGTCTCATACGCATGTTCCAGAGACACAGCATACACCAACTTTAGGAGTAGAAGGTCTGGACGAGGATCACCTGTTTGTCAGAGTACAAACCTTGAAAGCCTCGGAGTGGAAAACCTCGTATATTTACCAAATAGGTACTGTTTTTTGTGAATGGGCAAGGGGTTGGATAAGGCAAATCGGTCGGGTAAATGACAATCAGATGATCCAGCAATGTTTGCTGGCAGACTGAGAAGGGATTCGGGAAGGACATCTGCGAACAAAGAACTGTCAGCGTGAATGGCACCTCCCAGTTATCCATGCAAAGGAAGATGGTTTAGTCGAGGCACCTTACCTTGAGCACTTGATTTAAGAGTCCCATCCACGAGGCAGTAGGAGAAAGTAGGGCTTCGTTCTGGGACTCTCAGTCGTTTCCGACTTGAGGACCTAGCCCACAAAGCCGGGAGCTGTTGGGTTTCATCGGAGGACCCTGCTAGGTGCCAGTGGCTCAACAGTCTGATCCCCTCCGTTGCGAGGGACTGGAATACTCCGAGGGCACAGGGAGTAAGACAAAGGTGTCTCACTCCTGACACCACCGCGTACAGCGGATACGTTTGTATCCGCACCGGACTCCTAGCAGGCTTTGAATGCTTCTAATCTGTTCTTTATCGGGAGAAAGAAGCACACTCGTTTCTAAAAATGTGGAGGAAACCCCCTTTCGTCTTCATATTCCTATCACAAAAGTCATCATCATCATTTTCAGCTGTAAGAACCGTGTACTTGTCGTACAGTGGTTGTAGCTGCCACAGTTTCGTTCACCGACGATTTGGGGAGGTGAGATAGGTAGCTGCGCATTGGAGGCGGGAGCTGATAAATTGATGCGTAAATACACCACCGTCAGTGGACTGTTAAATGGGGGATAGGGAAGGGAGCTATGCATTGAAGGCAATAGCTTGGATGCACGAGCGCCACTGAGGGCGCTATCACAAAAGACAGTAGCAATTTACTACCAGACCACCTCGTGTTAAGAGTACCCATTGTATGAGGATTCGCTGTTTCTAGTCTGACGGCTCCCCTTTGGTTTTCCTCGTATGTTTGCTCCTTGTGGAAGGAGGTTGCAGTCGGTGCGTTGCTTGGGACATGTGTTGCGCATGCTTGACCATCGTTTACCGAAGAGAGTGCTGTTTTCCATGCCCAACTCAGAGTGGCGGAAGCAGAGAGGTGGCCAACCGTTGACCTGGCAGAGGTGTATGAAGGAGACTACGAAACGCTTGGGTGCTGTCGGTGCTACCCGCCTTCCAGGATGGGAACCGCGTGATCTTCACTGCAGCTGGTTGGAGACGCTGCAAAATATGGCTGCCAACCGATGTCAGTGGCGATCTTGTTGTCAGTTTCCATCCAGATTGCCTGAATGAGCGTTTGAAGGTGTAGGCACCTCGGAATAATTGTAGTAAGCCAACACTAAATCCCTTCCCCGTCCACCTCTATTCTTTTCTTCACAATAAGGCTTTCAAATAAATTATGGTTGTCCGGCAGCGAAGCGTCGGTGTTGAACATTGATATCATGCTGTCGATGACGATGATGATGCACATAGGAGAGCTGCCTGTACGCAACCTGGTAGTATGTTAAGACTTTAAACCAGAGGACCAGGCTTAACCCCATTGATATTTTCCAGAAGCACGCTGCTGCATCGCCGGAAGAAGTGCCGAAAACTACACTTCTACTTATCCATTAAACGTCTTCAGCGTCGGTATCCTAATCAGCCCCAACAGTCTAACATGGCCTGAGCCTTTCGACTTATTCCCCTTTAGCTACCACGCCTACGAAGGAATCCCTGAATTCAGCCAATAAAAGCTTGGTTACACGTTCTATTTAACGCCGGAACTTATGTTTTCCATGGTTTTAGGCGCATACCCCAGGGCTTGATAGTACTTCACCTTCTAGAGTGATTCCTTTCAATAGCAAGATATAGGAACGTCCATTAAACCCTTTAATTCCATGGCCTCTTTATCTGATAATACCCTAAAGTACGGCGCCACAGGCGGGCGCACAATAGCAACAAATGTCGAAACTTCGAAACATCTGTAGACATCAAACTTATGCGTGTTACTTATACTTGGGATGAATTGTGGGAAACACAAGCCAAGTCCCGCATCATCTCACCCAACCTAGTGAGCTCGTCTGACGAACGCAATGCAAGGGAGTTAGAGTCGATTTCCATATCACTTAGTATCTATGGTTGCTTAGAGTCTTAAAAGTTAATAGTTTGGACCCAGTTGGAATAAAAATGATCAAGTTATTCTCGATTCGATTACGAACAGCTTTTATGATTCGGTACGGGACCTATATGTCAACAATGTGGCCGAAAGATAAGGCGTGTTCAAATAAGAAAAACAGAAACTCACCGCAGCAGAAGCCCGACTCGGGCAGTGATTGATGCGCTTGATTGCACCTGGGACAATTGCGTTCAGTAACCTGCAGAGAATATATGATAGACACGCATGCACACCTGCAAAGCGTTTCACCAGTAACAAATATGCTTCGATAACTTTCACATGAGGGGATACTGGTTCCTAGAATATTCTTTGGGAGAATACTCAACCAGCAATCTTCACCTACTTCAATCCATGTGAGAGTGGCCTGAAATGCTGGTTGGGCATTTTTATAGCGCTGATGATCACTGTCAGTTAGCCCGTCTAAAGTTTCTTTACGCATGTCGACGAATGGATGTCTTCTCACAGCCTGAGGCACATAGTGAATAAAACAGCAGACAGCGGAAAGGCATCCCCGGGCTATTAAATTCGCGCCATCTGAGCAAGCAGTTAGATAGTTTCGAGGTCAGTCATTAGACTAGACGAAAGTTAGCATCAGGTTCAACAAGTTCATTTTCCAGGATAGTTAAGGAAAACTAAAGGCCTTCTAATTATGATTGATGATTCTGACCTTGGGGACAATTTTTAGTGAGATGTACAATAAAAGCGGTAACTTTAGGATTCGTGCAACTTTTGCGTCTCTCGAAATTTCGGAAAATTCGGTGACGGCTTGTCGTCTGTTTCCAGAATTCTCCCGCCCGTAGGTTCTATTTCGCAAACCAACACAGAAAAAACCCGAAAAACACTCCCCTGATCTTCTTCACTTTGTCCCGGCTCAACCGATTCGGTCTAGACCACATCCGCTACCTCGCGTATTACGCTGCCCCGCAATCCAGCTTGGATTTGACGAAGGACTGGGCTGAATCCAGGCTGAATCTCTCATATGTGTTATTCTTCAAGTCGATGTGCCGCACGAAGGACAACGCATTTCGCTGGGTAAGATATTTGATGCGTCGCACTTTATTTTCTTGAAAAAACATTACTCAGGAAACCAATGAGTAGACTTCCCTCCAGAGAGCATCCGACAACGGCCACCATTAGGCTTATAGTCATGAAGCCCACTTTTGTTCACACGGCATAGTTGGTAGCCTTTCAGACCAAGAATATGGGGGCCGACCAATGTATAGAAAGAGCTACGGCAGGTTCATAACCAATGGAATATTCACAGATTCACGGATTGATACACAGGATCGAGGCTTTCGCCCAAGTTTCCCGGGTTGGTTTTGTTCTTGTCGTTCAGCGGTTGTCGTTCACCTGAAAGTCACAAGTGAAGAAAGGGTGAAGCACTGCTCTTTAAGTTCTCAGCGCGGGGCGGTATGCTTGCCAGCGCGAGGACTCGCGTAACTAAATGTCTAATAGTGTTTTGAACTGAGTTCTAGAGGGAGCGTGGACAACCGTCTCAGGAAGGTTATTCCACGCAGCAACTACCCAAAATGAGAAAAAAGTTTGCCCAATAAAGGTGTGCGCTCTGAGCTTAAAAATCTTCTTACCGTGTCCCCGCCGTGTGTCTGCTGGGTCAACTGTGAAAAACCTGTTGGCCAACCCTTGTTCAAACAGGGAGTAATTAAGAATTAAGTCCCCTCAAAGGCGACGATACTCCAAGCGAAAGAGGTCGAGCACCACGAGACGCGTTTCGTAGTCCATGGACTTGAGACCGGCAACCATTTTCATATCAGCTCGCTGGACACGCTCAATGAGGATTACGTCCTTCGTGCGTCCTGAGTAGACAACCGGGTTGGCATATTCAAGGAGCGGTCTGACATAGGCCTATTTGGAAGCCCATAAGCGCAATACGAGAGAAGGTGCGCCGAATCATCCGTAGAACGGCAAACGCCTTTTGGGCCAATTTCTCACGGTGCAGTGATAAGGACATGTTTGAAGAGAGCCAGATACCCAAATCCTTTTCGACATCTCTCCTCCTGGTGTCTTCTGGTCTTTTCTCACCATGCATGACAAAGAGTTCGCTGTGTCTCCTCCAAATGACATATGGACGCACTTTTCGTCATTCAGAGGAAGGTGCCAGTCCAAAGACCACTGCTTTGCGGCGTCTACATTCATTTGTAAGGCACTGGCTTTGGAAGTCCACGCTTTCAAGCCATCCGCAAAAAGTAGACATGGACTTGCAAGGACATTTGAAACAGCAAATGTCCCATACGGAGCCCTGAGGAACTCCAATGGAGACCGGCGCCGCAGAAGAGTAGGTCGAGCCTACTTTCACTCGGAATGATCTGTCTGATAGGAATGCCTTGATCCAGTGTAGGATTTTCCCTTGAATCCCGTAAGACTCGCGTTTGTGGAGCAGCGGGACGTGTGGGACTCGATCAAATGCTTTTGAGAAATCGAAAAATATGGCATCCTATATGAGTCTCTCGTCCCTGAGTTGGGTTAAGCTGCCCATAGATACAAGCATGTTCGTCACGCAGGAATGATTTGGGAGAAATCCGTGTTTAACCGGAGAAATTAACTTGTTGAAAGTATGGTGATCTAGAATGGTTGGCTTCAGAATGCGTTCCATCACCTTGCATGGCATGCTAGTGAAGCTTGTAGGCTTGTAGCTGCCAGACGATAGTCGGTCACCAGTTTTGTAGATTGACGTGACAATCGCTTCCTTCCAAACAGAGGGAAGGCGGCCTTCGTCAAGCGACTGACGAAACAGAAGGTGGAAATGAGTCGCCAGAGTGTACGACATTTCCCTCAGGATCCTTGGGTGGACTTCGTCGGGCCCCAACGCGCAGAATGGATTGATCTTGTGCAGGAGTTGACGAACAGTAGACGAATGTCCTCCACCGTGAAGACCAAGTCGGTAAGAGGCCTTTCGTAGATACGCCTTGACGAGGTTGGACGTGACGAGGACGCCGAGACTGAATAGAGACCTGCATATTGATCTCTGTAGAACTCAGGTACCACTATTGGGTCATTCATGGTTTCCCCGTTCCGGATGGCTTGTTTCTGCGGTGGTCTCATATGTATTTGAACAGCACATTTCTGTTCTTCCGGGCGAGGTCTAGAATGGTGGCTTGTTTTCGTATGTTCCATTGGCGGATTTCCGATTTACAGCGGTTCCGCATTTTACGAAATGCCAGCTCATCTTCTGTCTCCTGTAGTCAACTTTTTGAGAAATAGTTGTGACCTCTTTTCCAGAAGACGCCGGATCCTTTTGGGTAGTTTACGGCTCATCCGACTGCGTGCTGGTTTTTTTGGGACGAACATCGCGTCAGCCCCGTGAACTTTCTGGACAATAGTCCTATATAAGTCTTCCACTGAGGCTGGCCCCAGTTCAACTTGGTTAAGAAAGATGCGCATTCCAGAAAAGCGGCAGAAGTTTCGAATCCACGTTTGGGGTTCGGGATTTCTGGCCCAATAGCAGATGAAACCAACACAGTGGTCGCTATGTCCCAGTGGAGCGCTTAATTGTCACCTGATCAACGAAATGTCTTTCGTTGGTGATGACCAAATCCAGGAGGGACGGTGGTTGGCCCGCGCGATATCTGGTGGGTGCAACGACATGTTGAGTCCAAGCGCTCTGTTGAACGACTTCGGTCAGCGCCGCTGCAAGTAGTCCACTTGATCCGACGTACTGGAGCTCCGTTCAGGGTGTATTTGGAGCGTTGAAGTCACCTACCAGCAGGAGATGAGTGAAGTGGTGGATGGAGGAGAGGTGCCCAAGGGTTTGCATGAGGAATTGGTCATCTTCCAGAGAACTCGAGAGGATACGGTAGACCACATCGAGAAGGAGAGAATCGGACCCGCGCAGCGGGACTTGAAGCCACAGTGCATCGCAAAAAGGTGCAGGAGTAGTATCAGAGAGGACAATCAGGATTGGCATGGCCGTATGTAAGTACAAAGCAAACCAACCAGCCCTCCCTCGTTTTGGGGCAGCTCGAAAAACAGAGTAGCCGTCTATCGCGATCTCCGCGTCAGAGACATCTGGTGTGATCCAGGTCTTTGTGAGTTCGATAATGGACGGCTGCTCAAGACGAACCGACTGTTTAATATCGCACAGTTTGTTGAAAAGGCTAAGGCAGTCTGTGGACAAGCATTTCAACACTGTCTCTGCTGCCTCCGAAGGTGAGGGGCCGAGAGTTCTTTAACCAGGGAGGTTAGCAGACCTGATAGCTGAACGTCGGGTTTGAGTCGAGCGCGCCGAAGGAACCTCTGGGGTATATTTGTCTGCTCCCTCGCTTGGTGGTTTCGAGGGTTGCTTTTCATTTGCAGGTTTTTTCGCCCTGTAGAAGCCTGGTTTGAGCGGGCCTTTTGTCTTTGGCGGACGAAGATTTTTCCCGTGGGTGAAAATTTCGACCACTGTTACTTGTAGCCCTTTCAACAACGCCTTTTGGACGACCAGATTTGCTGTTGTTCAAGGGGTTGGGGCAAATTTACGTCTGTCTGGTTTCTCGAGCAGTTTGGCGCGGTTTGATCGGAAGGGTGTCTCTCTGGGGCTTTGGGCGCTGGGCGGATGCGCCGAATAGTCCTTTTGATGGTGCTCCCATGAGGCTGGTTTTCGCAGAGGACTGCACCTTGAAGCCAGCCAGCATTTCTCTGGTTTGGCGAATTGCAAGTGACTTGTTTGGCTGCAGTCTTTTCTTTCGAGCTTGTGTGGACATCCGAGTCACCCGCGATCAGCGTGGCCAACTGGGTGTGGGGGGGACCCTCCAGTTCGTTGTGGTAAGGTTTGAGGATTTGACTGTTGGGGTCCTGGGCGACAAAGGCGTCCATAATCAAAGAGGCCACTTTTGATGGAGTGGAGGTGGAGATTAGCAGTTTCACAGCCTCAGTGGTTGTCGGTTCTCGCAGCATTCCCCGATGTCGACGTCAGCTCATGTGGTTGGTTTGCCGGTAGACTTCGCCACCTGACTCCGCTCGTCTGACCCAATCCAGCTCAGTTGTGACTTGGGTGTGGAGCTCACTGCTGCACCTTTGTCGTCTGTTATGGAAAGAAGCGCTGATAACTCTACGTATTTTGGGCGCTCCGTTTACGTGAGGCTTACCTCCTCCAGAGCATCGCTGCCTTTGGAATTCGAGGGGTCTGCGATGGTTGAATAGAAACTGCAGTCCGATGTCGCGGTCGTTTGCCTCGGCGTGCTTTCCGGAGCACAAGGGGCTATAACTACAATCGGTTTGGCCCTAAGTTCTGGATCGGCCGAACTGGCTCCATCCGGAAGCTTTTTCGCACCTCTTCCCTAGAACTGCCGTGGCCTAACTTCCGTGCGTCTAGAGGGCGATCCTCAGATAGACGCCTGATCGTTGGATTTGCCTTTTGGATGCTGACGGCCCGCCTCAAGATCTTCTGTATGGCAGACGGCGAGGAAAGGGTAACGAGAAGCCCAAGTGTTCTCTACGGGAGGCGATTCGTGGTCAGACTTTGAGAGGACACTGCCAAGGAGCGATTGTGCCTGCTTCGTTGGCGTGCTTTTTCTAGAGCATGACCCCCAGATTATCATTCTGCTCTCCCTCACGCGCCTGTCCACTAGAGACGCCGTGGCGGTCTTTATTGCCGCACCAGAGAGCTGGATGACCTTTTTTGCAGCCAGCGGAACAGGGGTGGATAGTGCAAGGTACTCGTTCAGCGAGGAAAGTTCTTCATCAACGTTCGTCTAGGTCGCTGCTTTTTTTGTGTTCGCATCCGTCAGAGCTTTAGAGAGAAGCTGCAGTTTCGCCGCGAGTACATCGATTAAGGAAGAGCACTTACACTGGACTGTGTGATTCGGTAGCGGGGACATGGTTTTGCTTTTTATGGCTTTTTTCTTAGTTTGAGGATGCGAAGCACCTTTGGTGTAGTGGCAACTGGCGCATACAAACGGGTCAGGATAGTTAGCCAGTTGGCCCACCTGGGCGTCCTGTAAACCCGTGCATCTAAAATGCCACCAGGCCTTGCAGGTGAGGCATTGCATACCACGTCTCATGTTCGACGGACAGCCATTTCGCCCACACCTGTTGTGAACCATCGATAGCTGCAGAGGGCAGCCTGTATTGGCTAGTGACATGATTGCGACTAGATGCAAAACAGGAACTGGGTGCAAAGTATCGGAGGTTATCACATGTTATGTTAGTGCGAGAAAATTCAACAAATAGTACGTGTGAACTCTGTTAATAGTTTGAAAAGTGAAGGACTAGCACGAGGGAAAAACGAAACCAGTTTCGAACGTACCGTGTGACTGTTTCCCAGGATGTTATTCACGGAAATCGCTGGTCTCTCTTGATATTCTTTCAGTGCCTATTATCAGTAGTTCCGGGGTTTCCTTTGCTAAGCGCGTAATGTTTTTGTCTATTCTTCTGTCAACTTATCTCATGCTCACCCCTCTCTCGGAATTCTGACTTCATCTGCATTTCTCCCATCGCAACACATCAAGAAGCACTCCTTTAATGGCAAGACCTTCGTCCCACGCCAATACCGATAACTGTGAGGTATCTCTTGACCAAGGGCACAGTTGATCCTTCAGGCGAATCCGGGAAAAATAATCCAACAGGACTCGGCTGACTCCATCTCCGTCTTCACACTTGGTGTTTCTATACCGGAAAATGACTTTCTGGATTCCCGTCTGTCAGGCTCTCCGAGAGAGGGAACAACACTCGCTCCATCTCCAGGACAGGATGGCGTCCAGTCGTTCCAAAGCAGAAGCTAGATCCAGCAACTGCACCATGCAAGGCACCCTGCTTAGCATGATATTGCGTATGGTTTCTGGCCAAGATGTCCTCCCCGGACAACTAAAGAATGCTCGATTTCGGGGAGGATCCAACCTTCACCCATCTGTCGCTCACCACACTCGCCTCAGCCACGAAGGGAAATGCCGCTACCCGTCGCCTAGGCGAGCACCCACCCAAAGACACCTCGCACGGTACAACCAGGTTTGCGCAGCCCCGAAGTTATCAGTATTCAGCGAGTTTCCACCAGAGGGGATGACCTCTGCTCCTTTCCTCCCAAGATTTTCCATCCAAGCCTCAGGTTCATCAAAACACACAAGCCTATCAGCAGTTGCCTAGCTGAAGAATACGGGGCCAAGAGGGACAAACTGAGCCTGACTTACAACCCTGCAATCTAAAAACCAACGAACACCTTACCAAAAACATGTCAACCCCAGCGACACCTACAGTCAACCGCTCCCTGATGACCAGACCGTCCCTCATTCACCCAACCCATGCTTCCCCAGACCTTTGGGTTCAGTGTCTATCGATTATGCCGTCCCATATCTCTGACACTCAACCCTTCTCCCAGTGGCTTATTCCCAATACCACACACCTGCCCTTGTCAGCCCCACTTGTCCACCTGCTTCGGCGACCTACACGTTCACTTGCATTCTACCCCCGACCCCGACTTCATTCAATGGCAGTTCAGTACTCTCACCTATCACCGTCCTTCTCTGATACTCTACTCTAACCAAGTCACCCTCCCCCTACCCAAACATGCCTGCCTACGTACTATCTTCTGAACCGGCCAGAAGGAAAGACAAGTGAAAGAGCATTGGAATGCATCTATACCAACTGCTTTTGTTGGGAATAAACATTATTATTATTATTATTATTAAATGTCCCCTGAACTGCATAACTCAGTACGACTGCACTGTCCACTTATGTTGCTGAACCTTAGTCTACTCCAGAGCTATCGGGTTCAGAAATCAGCCTCCGGATCACACTCCGCATCGTCTTGACTCTCCGTCGTACGCGCATATGTGTATGCGCCCAAGTTTGGAATTCCCAACACAAGGCCTACACATTTCGCAACACATCGAACACTACGCTTATGTGGTCCATTACTTATAGGACTGGTCCAGTGATCCCTCGCGTCCGTCATCGTAGAGATGTATCTTTTCACACCTTCTGGCGCACCTCCCATTTGTTGGCTTCTAGTCCAGTTGATCCTCTAGGACTTTAAAACTCCATCCATTGACAGAACAGCGCTCTTTCCTTGATCAGGTTTCGATCACCTGCTCCTACAGCTGGTACACTCAGAGAGGCAACTGAAGTGTTTTCGCACAGAACATCGACTTTCCTCACTGGAACTCATCCAGGCTACCAAACGTTCCACTATAAACGATATCGCGGAAACTGTCGTTTTGTGCTGAGACATCATATGCTGTGGCAGTCCCTAGACGCACCCACAAAATTCCCCGAAAACCACAGCATAACAATTGGAATGTTTACATAACCGCGATATTTGGCTGCACTTATTCAAAAACTCAAAATCTCTCCAGACAGTCAGAGTTTTGGTAACATTTGTTTAAACGAGCTCAAATGCTGTCTTCAGCGTACATTTCGTTTTTACTAGCCGCCATTGCACAGCTTGATCGGTCTATGACTGCGGCTGAATGTTCTTTGAAGAAGTCGGTTCCTCCATATTTTTCTGCCTTCACTACATTTTAAAATACTCTGGAGGAGAAGGAGAACAATAATTACATCACTTTTGTTTGTGTAAACTCCGGGGGAAACATTCGCGGCTTACGTAGAAGAAAGCATTTGAGCATTGCAGCTAGTACGTTGAGTGGATTTCACTATGCTTTCCATATTTTGATCTGCTGTTTTACCGAATCCATCTCAACAATTAATACCTGGCTACCCACCAATTTGTCGCAATAGTGAAATGTGACCGCACCGTTGGTGAACCTTGATGTCCCCGAATCCTGAGGATCAAGTCCGACGTCACAACTTGGGACAGCTGTCACGACCACCCTGCGTAATCTACACCTTGTCTTTAACTTCATCTGATTGCTGAACCTGAAATTTATCACATCAATGTAGAGACCGACCTTCCGCTGTCCACATTCGGATCACTATAGCGGTTAGTATGTTGGTCTCTGCAACAATAAGATAGTTTAGATCTTTGCCTGGTAAATAGAAAGGATAATCTGGTTATTTCTACGTCCCTTCAGAATCGCTGTCAGCCAAAAGGTGTTACCATCACTTACATATTTTTCGCTGCACCAAACAACTAAAAAAGATTACATCGCCAGCTGGGGTTCCTTAATTTTTCAACATAAGCTTAGCGGAAACTTGAGGGTTGCGCCTACCTGATGAGCTTTAAAAAGAGCAAAACCGGTCATGGGTTGTCGAAGTGTTTTCAAAAACCTTATGAGTGACGTAATACGTCTGTACACGTATCGCGATATCTCAAATATCGTTTCAACTGAAACATGATGGAGCTTGGCACAACACATTCAGTTGCTTAGAAACATCATACAAGGAATATTCACCTGGGTTTCAGGTGAGTCTCCCATCCAAAACAGATTGGTATGCAACTGAGTGTATTTCGGTATCTTTGAAAATTTTATTCAATGTAAGGCTGGTGTTGCGCATAACAGTGTCTTGTCAAACGTGTGCGAACAAGTTGGTGTATTTTCCACATCGATCGAGCAAAACGGATCCAAAGGTATCTTAAGTAAGCACGTGATAGAAATATGCGTTCAGGCTTATGAACAAGCTACCTTGGATTTTAAGGATTCCATGAACCGCAACTTTACGGACTTTTGAATCTTTACCTTCATGATCAAATAGTATCCGCAAACAAATCTTTCACCTTGCCGTTTGCTCATCCGTCACCAATATAACACTGAAATGCACAGCCGGACTGGACTAGCTCCTGGTAGAATTCCCATACTCCAACACCAGATAGTTTCGGTAAAATAAATTTTGGTTCGCCTTTGGTGATGGTTTTCGCTGTTGGAAAGCATTCATTAATTCAGTGGTTCCGCGTCTATCCATTCGCTATGAGAATTAAATGGAACCGGAACAAACTCTTGGAAGGGAATGAATAAAACACACTAATTTTCCACCCTGCCAGAAAGAAGGAATTCGTCATATCTGTAGCATCAACTGACGACTTATTCGCCTTTATGTTCCGCCGGCAGCCAGATGGCAACACTACTTAAGCGCGCACAAGCCCCCCGTAAGTGAAACTGATACTCAGGTTCCAGATAAGTTGAAGCGCCACACTAGCTCTGCCAAGACTAACGCTTTTATTAATAATAATGCCAACAATACTGCTGATAAGTTTTCCCCTCAACTGGTGGGTAGATAGGATCATAATAACACTAATTACAATGTTTGTTTCCAAATAGTGGACGGTAAAATATCGGGCATGTGTATAATGGTACAGTCACAATGAAAGCACACCATATGATGGTTTCAGAGTCTAGCAGCATGTTGTAATTAGGCACTTGTAAAAAAACAGGCGTGACCCCACACAGAGTTTTCCTTGTAAAATAGGGGGTGGTCAATAGTTCTTACAGATGACACTGGGAGGCATGTGTTCAGGCATGTGTTCAACCATTTATTTTCACTCCATCTAGTCTTGCGTGGTGGCCAGATCCGCACCACTGCCATTTCTCACCTGCTAAGGCTGATTGTCCTTCTTCCTGTTGAAATGTCCTAGAAGCTGACGGAATTGTTGCGAGGTATTTAAATTAGATACGTCTACCACGAGCCACAACCGATCTTAATCCCCTCAAGATTCAATGCTAACATCAATTCATTATCTAGCCATTTCTAATGGGGTACATACCCGGAGAAACTCCTGACCCAGACGGCATCCACATTTGGATCTTGAAAAATATACTACTGCCCCGACCTTCGATATCGCGTTTTGAAATCATCCTCTGCGTCCGACAGTCACCCGACTTCCTGAGAACAGAGGGGCTAACATCATAACTTGAGGGAAGTGCCGCCACAAAACTTCACAATAACATCTCATGGGGTTTGTTGATTCCTCCAGCATGTTGATGAGAGTTGTCAACCATAGTGTTCCAGCGTTTCACACTTCAGTGGCGCTTACTCCACAAGGCTCCACCCTGGTCCTGCGTAACAAATTTATTTGCAGCTACTTCACAAACGCGGCCGGATCAAAGATGGGTGTCAACCGTATCTACCTTGATTTTTCGAAGTCCTTCAAAAGAACACCACATAGTGCCCTCATCTATAGTTGGAAAGAGCTTGCCTTCATCGCAATTATGCGCCACTGGCTATCATCCCCTCTCAACGGCATGTATCTCAGCTTCGTGTCGGTGGCTCCCTCCCCAGCTACACAGTAGCGTTAGGTAGGAATGTTCTTAGTTTTTCTGTTTCTTTCTCTGAAAGGGTTCTGTAGCACCAAAACTACCAGCATAGTTTTATGCATATTATCTCGCAGTTGGCTGCGGTGGCCGGGTCGTCATACACGGCCGCTAAGTGCACTCCTGATCAATATGCATACATCCGTAATTCTTACTTTATTACACACCCCACCCATTTACTGCCATCCTGCTCTTTCCTGAGCAAATCCGCAATGATCTGAGTGTCTGGATCCCAGATGAAGTTCTCCAATTGGTAAGTTTTCCCGTACCTTGGACAAGCCACGCTAAGGGTATATCTCGCCTGCCCCACCTCCCGACCCATCGCCGTAGACAGCTTCGTAAAACCTCCTTCCTCACCTCCTATGACGCTGTCCCCTTTACCAAAACCTCCTGTACTCACAGTCCCCGCCAGTCATGCCTTTATTCTGACTGTAACCTTATGATCATGCCTGACGGTATGCCTCATACAAGTTGAGAATAAACATTATTATTACTATTACTATAGTCCGCCGTATTCTGGCGCACCGTAGACGAGTATGAAATCAATGGCTTAAGCGCAATGAAGTTCTATTGGATACTGTTTGGTGAATGATAGCTAGGATTGTTGCATCCACATTCTTTCTGCGCCATCCAGAGCAGCTACCTCAGCTCAAGCTTTCCTCGCTAAAATACAAGCGTTTTCGTAACTGCGAAAATGGTACTCTTCGGTCCCTACGGAGAGGCTCCCACCAAATGTTATACTCTTAACTGGAACATCAAGCTCACTGGCCAAGAATGTAATAATTTTCTGAGGGTGCATAGGGAACGAGCCCACTGTTTTTAGTCGATTGCAATCCCTATATGGAACAGGTTTCCTGGGTAGATGTTAGCTGCAAAAAAACTTCGAGCCTTCAGGCTAAACTTGGGCGAGCTCTCTTCCAAGAGGTTCTTCTCGACGACCTGATGTCTCCTATTTGTCTGAATAATCCTATTGCTTGTTCTCAACTGGTGGTTGACATACCCTCAGGCATGAGCATAAGGTTACAGTCAGAATAAAGACATGACTGGCGGGATTTGTGGTTACAGGGGATTGCGCGGGAAAAGGGACAGTGTCATGAACAGGTCCGCTTGCCTGCTTTTGGGAACTACCGTCCTGGTATCCGCATACAGTTATCCATCGTCCCCACAAACATTCCGCACTTTTGAAAAAACTTTCCATGCTGCTTTGTGCAACCGATACATTTATCGTCTTCAAAGTGTATCTATTGTATAACCAGCTGGAACCACGCGCAGCTTCTTCGTGTCTTTTACGCCCAGATTGGATACTCATGGTTTGGGAATATAATCACAGATCTTTATGGTCTTCCTGCATTTCATAAAACGTTTTTATTCTAATCATTACATCAAACTGACCCAAGCAATCATTCTTTCATTGGCGATTTGCTAGCTTTCTGTTTCCACTAGTAAATTGGTTAGACGCAGGCGAGAAGCCTCATCGTTCAATTCATCGGAAGTTATCAGACAATTCCCCGCCAAAAAGTTGGCATAATTTTGTTCGCCACTCAATGCGGTTGAATTTAGTTTTTTATGCTACACTCAGTTAGGTAGTTCCTATCATGCATCCCCACCACGGACATTGTTGCTGAACTGCTCCACCTCGCGGAGTTCTCTATTTATACCCAAAGTTGCAGCCTCGCACTTGGTCCAATGCTCATTCAAAAAAAGCTATTCCTTCGGTTTAACCCTCTGACTTGACTTACGCGCTCTCAAATACTAGGCCTCGAACCACTATGGCTCAGACGGTTTAAGATTAATAATAATAATAATAATAATAATAATAATAATAATAATAATAATAATAATAATAATAATAATAATAATAATAATAATAATAATAATAATAATAATAATAATAATAATAATAATAATAATAATAATAATAATAATAATAATAATAATAATAATAATAATAATAATAATAATAATAATAATAATAATAATAATAATAATAATAATAATAATAATAATAATAATAATAATAATAATAATAATAATAATAATAATAATAATAATAATAATAATAATAATAATAATAATAATAATAATAATAATAATAATAATAATAATAATAATAATAATAATAATAATAATAATAATAATAATAATAATAATAATAATAATAATAATAATAATAATAATAATAATAATAATAATAATAATAATAATAATAATAATAATAATAATAATAATAATAATAATAATAATAATAATAATAATAATAATAATAATAATAATAATAATAATAATAATAATAATAATAATAATGCGGGTAAATGGTAGCAGGGATCTCAGAAACATGGTATACAGTTAAACTGTAGTGACTCACTGGTGTCGCTGTTGTGGAGGCGGGCATAATAGTTCCTTTGGAAGAGAGATGGTGGCAACACACGAGCCGGAACGCGAACTGTATAGAAAGTTATTGGATTTGGTGGGAAGCACAGTAACACAGAGATGGTTAAATTTCAACCAACAGTTCAGCAGGTTGTGTCATGGAGTCAGCTGGGGTCGATTGGGGAGTTCGTCGTATTTGCAGTTAATGGAACGAGTGGGCGAGGGCACGGTCGAGAGAAGGAATGGAATAGTTGCGGGTGCTATCAACTGGGTATGGCAGTGCCGTGCCATCATTGGCTTGACATGCTTCAGTTTTTGGACAGCCCCGTAACGGACGTCACATTTTAAGGTGAGTGGGCTGGGGTGTGCAGTTCTTTGGGCAGCGGGATTCATTTCAGGCTGGCCGAGGAAACAAGGTGGAGCGAAGCCGATATGGAATCGCAGGGTTCTTTTGGTCCGTTTTGGGATCCTGTGGTTGAAGATCACCGGCCAGGTGGAGTGGGTAACAGCCAACCAGGTCCTCCAAACCAGGCATTGCCGAAGTTCGAAGCTTGGGAAGATGATGGGGAGGGATGAAATTAGTAAAGCATGGTGAGTTTGAAAAGACAACAAATGGGATAATGTGCATTATTATACATTGAAAGAAAAACTTGACGTCTGCAGCGATTAGGGTGATGACAAGTGATTGTATGGAATAGATATAGATGAATTTGTACTTAATAGACTAGCGACCAAGGGGGTGGGTTTGCTAACATACGATATTAAATTACAAGGGATCTAGTAAAGGCCGATATAAGCATGCAAAGTGGTGGTGTGGAAATCAGATGTATAAGGGCGGACGGGAGTGAACTTCCGAGATAACTGGTTAATCTGTTATTTATTACATGGGTTGGACAGTACCAGGAGAGAAAGCATGCACAAGAGAAATAGTCACCAGTCCCCGAAGCACTGCTATCTAACTCTCTTACACCGTCTGCTGCACAAAAATGCCTCCATAGCAAAGGCCAGGCAAAACGTAAACTCCCGTCCCCGCTACAGAGTCCGTAACCCCTGAAAACTCTCAGTGTGCCCTTTAGCTCTTGCAAACCAACACCACTACTTCTTCCTAGTTTATTGCGCTTGCATCTGGAACAACCTTCCTGAGCAGATGGGAAACATCGCGCATCATCATACTTTTCCCCAATCCCCGGATAAATTCCTCAACCGTGAAAATGCTGCCGCTGTCAGGCCAGGCACGGCACTGCCACACCCAGTTGGATAGCGTACCCGCAACTGTTCACTTCCTACTTTGACCGCGTCCTCTCTCCTACTTGTTGCCTTACCTGCAACCACGAGCAAAGTTTTCCTCTGGCCCCAGCTGCCTCCGGGAGGAGTTCATTCCAATCTGCTTAACCTTCCGTTGGATCTAAACATCTCGGTGACTTTTATTATGTACTCCCCACCGAGTCGGTCATTTTCCGTGTAGATCGAGTTCCGTCTTGTGCGTTTGCATGAACTCTCCCCCCAAGGAACTTTTACACCCGAACCCGCTCCAGCAACAACACTAGTGCGTCTCTCCAGTTTTACTACACACCGTGATTCTCAGTTTCTTATTGCCATTTATCCGTGCTGCAAATTCCTCCATTTCACCATCCACACGTTCTTCGTGACCATGGTCATACACCCAACAGCCCAAGGCTACGAAGCCTCAGTGGCCGCCCAATGGAAGCACACCCAAATTATTTTCGCCGAAACAACAGGGTTTTCGAAGTTGAGACTTTTACGGGGAGTCGGTCTAATCCATTTGCACTTGCAGGTGATATGTTACTCATAGTATTTTGTTTAAGTGAGCGAAATTTCAAGGTCACAAACGATCACCGATTCGCATTTTGTTACCGGTTTACGAGAGATGAAACACGCAAACGCACTTTACCATATTTTGGCGTTTTTGAAAAAATGAAAGCGACATCTACAGGATATCCAATGCAACTTCCACCTTGGAAACTCGGTCATTGGCATTTTTTGCTTTATACTCCCCACAAACGAGATAATTTTGTTCAGCGAACTTCCTCACCACGTATTTTCTTATGGAGCTCAACTTCCATTAAGTACAACACTGTCAGAAAACAACAGGAATTGTGCAGCGCAGATGCGAGTGCAATCTGGGTGGGTGACTGTTTTTCCCAGCTATGCATAATTAGACTGTGGACAGTACAGCGTCAGGAGGTAACCTTAGGTAATTTGCCAACACAGTGGCATCACTTCTATTAGGAATATGACTGATCATGTGTGGAATACGTCATATAGCGATCATCATGATAATGCTAGACACTGTCACTCACCTAGACTACTTATCGTTACTGCTAGGCCCGCGACTGTGTGCGTCGCTGCTTATGAGGCCTCATCTATACACGGCAACCTAATTTCATGGCCAATGACGGTCTTCCATAAGCATAACTGCACGCTTATTTAATCATCTCGAATGCTTGTTGTAACTGCTAGACCCACGTCTATGTGCGATGTTCTTTATGAGGCCTCACCTATGCACGTAGTTCTCTTTATTGGTTGTATTGGTACAAAAGTAATGTGTGGTCAATCCAGTTCTAAATTAATCGTTCATGTTTAGGTACGCAGTACATCTTCACTTCCAAAATCATGTCTACATATCGCCGAGCTACGGTTGAGGCGACGGCTGTCAAACACCCAAGTAAGTCTTAGTTCCGCTGCTCGGACAAGCCAAGTCAAGACGTTTCTTGATATTAAGGGATATGTCACTTTTACGCCATAGATGTTTCAAATTAGCAAACGTGAACGGAGCTTTGCAGATTCGTGCGCCGACCTCATCCGTCACATTACAGTCAGAACTAATAAAACTTCGAATGTACATATAACGCTTCGTATGGCTCTCCTTGTATTGTAAGTGGCGTGTTCAGTGCCAAACTCACGTAATAAATTCTAAATAAACTAGTCCATCATCTCGGAGACCCTACTCCCGTCAGTAGGCTTGTTTGGGCAGTGCCGGGTATCCAGGTTATCAAGAAAAAATCTAATTCGCCAATATGGAGGCGATCTTACTGCAGACGAGTCTAAGTTGAATGCTTTCAAAAGGGGCATATCACGGGCCTTAAGCTTACGTTAGCGGACCTATTAGCTTTTCATTTCTTGGAGGTCCTTCAACTCCTGCGCACGCCAAGCTTCAGGTCTAATCTTGTAAACACCCCACAAATTCGAATGTCTCTGTTGGGTACCCTTTTATTCTTCTTCTTCTTCCTAGGAAGTGGATATCTGGTGCCAATAGACGCCAGGCTTAGTACAACTTTATTTTCTTCTGGCTGCAATGCTTCATACTCATTCTGATCGGGGAAAATGTTTTCTGATAGAAACAAGGAAGGAAAATGCAGGCTAATTAGTGAAGATTGATATAGGTATCACCAGAATGGTGTTCCGTGCTTTGTGTGCCGGACAGCTACGCGGAAAATGGAATGAAGCTTCAGTTGCCCATGCGGCCAAATTCCGTCCTCTCCGTAAAATTTTTAATGTGCGCTTCAGGCTGGCCTTTGAGGTGTGATGCTTCAAAAATTTCTTGCTGGGATAACAATCAACCCTTAATTGCATTTAGTGTGAGATCACGTGTTGAACCACTATGCTACGCTTTCAACACCCCTCCGGGGCTGACTAGCTTCAGACTTGCCCGTGACGTTAACATCGTTCACAAAGTTGATATACGGGAAATGTGCACTCGGCCCTAGGTCATTGATGTACGACAGAAGCAAAAGGGATCCTGTACTCATCTATTTGCTCTCCCAGAAGGTCCTTATACCTGATAGGGCCCACCTTAAAGGACAGCGGCTAAATCACAAGCAATCTATGCCTGTCAGGGTCATGGACATAGCTGAACTCAAGATAGCTCATCGTCGCTTATGCAGTGACTTTGTACCGTCACCTTGTGAAAGCGACGCAAATGGACCTTAGGATAGGAGGAAATCCAATGGACGCCCTACCGACAAGGTGCCACAAGGTTGCATTCAACTAAGAGTCACACCCATGGACTTCTTCTATTTGACTGATCGGCCAAAATATCTGGGTAACAGCTTTAACGTCACTCTTGTGTATAGCCACAATCTTCACACTGTCCCGATCTCCAGAAGTCCTTCTCTCCCAAAGAGGTTGTCTGTTAAAGGGAGCGGAAGCAACCGCATAAGCCTACACTGAGATTATTAAGGACAGTTATCTTTAAAACCAATAAACTTACGAGTAGTTCGGTCTAAGCAAACTCATTTACTCGTACTTTTGTTGCCCGTGGGTGGAATATGCACTCATACGTTCTAAGTTGTGCCATCTCGTTTTGTACGTCTGGATGGCCGGAGAAGAGTGGAACGGCTACGCTGCCCTAAGAATCAACTGCATCACACCCGTGAAAAAGCCACAAATGACGGTCGCCACACAGTCCAAAGCAGACCGGAACCTCATCCACATATATGCCAACCAGTAGATGGTGTCAAGCAGGGTATGCCACCTTTTCCACGGGAGACGGAATGGTGTGATCCGTGAAAGAAGCCTGAGGCATTTCACGAATAAGGCATCCTCCCGCGACATCTTCGACACCAGACAATCACCTCTCCGCGCGTTCGAGCACTTTCTTCAACTCAGACTCTTAGTGTTTATATCAATGAAGGTGATAAATGCTTAAAACTTCCACACACTTCTCCGTTGTGGGTGAGGGCACCGCAGGTCCAAGAACCATGTTTCTTCTGAGCGAATATGGCCAACCAGCTACCTCAACAATACTAGGTCCCCTATAACACAGCTTTTGCACCTCGGGAACAAGGGGGTTATATTAATCTATGGGAGAATAGGTGGTCCAATTTGAGCAACTAGCCAACTATGATACTCCCACTAGCGTCTCATAGAGGCAAACCATTGACTAACATACCTGGAACGACAGGATGCACTATCCTCGGTTCAATAATCAAACGAAAGTATTCCTGGCATACAGACTGTTTGCTAGATAACGATAACGGAATCAAATGTCTGACCTCAAAGATTTAGGTGAATGCTAATCGCTGGACTCTCCTGGGGCTTTTTTCGGTGCACAACAACTTTACCTGCTGGAAATCTAAACATTTTGGGTTAGATGGAACACTGTGAGCAAAAAGTACACCTAAGCTAGCGTAAAAGTGTCAAGACAGGTAAAATAATGTAAGAGTCCTAGCCTTCCTACTGTGGTGTGCCACTGAGTTCAGGGATGGATTTAACTCTGCTACTTGCTTCCCTGATATTTTGCCCACCATTCCGTCATTGACGTATGAATTGCTTGCATATGACATCGAGACTTTGAGATGGAAAGTCAAAGGGATACAGAAAAGACCCAAAAATGACCTAAAAGACTTAGACCTAGATGTGACCAATACATCATTACTGGTAGGTGTTCGCTCTCAAAAGGCGTACCATTTTCTCCATCAGCTTCCAAACTCCACGAAGTTCTACCCTTAACCACCACCATCTTTCAAAGTTTGTCACGGAGAAGGTTTGGAAGTGCGAGTTTCACAGAAGCTAGGTAACTCATTTTCAAATTTTGAGGTTGCCCATGCTGCAAACGGGGTCTGCTCCTCAGGGTTGTCTGAAGCCACCGTTACCATCTACTACCAGGCGCTTACATGAGTTATCATACAAAGTACGTAATTTAGGTCTGGCACCCATGTGAAGTACAACGGGGCCAAAAAAGTTCCCCGCGGCCTTTACACACCGAACGACGGCAACCATAAATATATGTTTTTTGTAAGACAAGAGGTTACAGAGAAGCTTATAGTCAAACAAATTTTGAGTTAATCGCCTGAAGCTGGAACTCTGGTTCGGCCGCTTTACCTGTTACCAAAAGTTTCGGCCTCTCTCATATCTGGAACTATCAAATCTGAAATCATACCTGCTCCATCCACGACGGTCACAATTCACTACTTGAAGAGCAACTTGGTCTGTTATGATACACAACCGCTTGACAGCTTCCTCAGCTGGCTGTCTTCGACCACATATCTGCCAAGACTTATGGAACACATGGTTCGCTTGATGCGGCTGGTGGTTTTCATAAGTCATGCACTACTTTGTGACCAAATCGCGAAGCTGTTGCAAGACGCAAACACCCTAAGATAATTTTAGCCGGCCATGATGAGCGCGGACGGCAGATGACGACCTTCCTCGCCTAGACAACTCTGCCTAACAGCACACCGAATAGCTAACTATCCCCTTTGGCCGGACAATCTGTGTTCCGCCAAGCAAAACTGCGCGAAACAACTTACTTTCCATAATGCTGGTTTCATTGGATATTTTCAACGGAAACTGGAACAATCTCACTGGTTATTAAATGTGACGGGCTTTAGTCTATCTTTTACCAGCCACCTCAAGGGACTCTGAAACAGTCAACTGAATGTATACGAAAAACCATTCTATAAGGAAAACTGTGATATCAGCCAACTGGAAAAAAAACTTTCTTATTTCAAGAAGCGAAATACGCCCAAAAGAATAGGGGGAAGACAGAATCTCAGGAAGCAACAAGTGAATGATAACAACGTTAGTAAAGCAAGCTCCCGGCCCGACCATGTAGATAAAGCAGATTTAACACAAGTGCCAGCAAGTCTCAGTGCTATTTGTTTTGGCCCTAGGTAAATGAAAAAACTACTGTTGAATTGGCAGAGACACTGGTAGGTTCACAGTGAGTCAAGAAATGATATTTCTATATGATAATGGTGATGAGAAAATGCTGGAGGTTGCAGGTCTCTAGAAGACGTTGTTTTAAACAAACAGAGGGTAATAACACTACGTGACTATTGGACGTTTGCAATAAGCCAAATCTAATCAAAAGCATCTGGAGCTAACAAACCTCGTGTCATTGTCAAGCCCTGATGGTAACTTCATATTCGAAGAGTGCGGAGCTTCGAACCACACTACCGGAATGGAAGAACGAATGCATTTGTTGGCACTTACGTCTTAGGATATCCCAATATTTTCTTATTTTCAGTGCATCAGCCGGTACTCTTGTATCCGGCAACCAATCGCAATTAAGTCAAGGACAACTGAACTACTGAGCTGGGTGTAGGGACTCCGGCATCTATGAGTTGGTACTCTTACAGTATTCCGTTGATGTTTTAAAAAATGAAGTCGTCAAAAAACCGTGCAATAACTTCGTTTCCTGAGGTTACGACTACTATTGCGTAAATCCATCTTTTCCAACTGAGTTGGAAAACGCAGATGGGGTCGATGCGGGGTAAAATTACCCAGGCTGACAATGTTATGAAGGGTTTCAATACAGCTTGCAGTTAGTTGTTTAAGGTTACCTCTTCCGCGTTCAACAAAAGCCTTTAGCTTTAAAGCCTGCTGTGTAATCCTGAGAATTCGCGACCCTAAATTCTGAATCTGTTACCGATTTGATCTGACAGATACTCACTTCAGCGACGTGGTCAATGTAATACGGCACGATTAACCCGAAGCTTGAGCTTTGGGTAGGAGGGAAATCCAGAATCCACTTTCTGATCTGTAAATTGACGATGACAGATAGGTCATATACAGGTGGTTATTGAGCTTTCGTGAGGGTATCCCTAGAGGTGACAGTGTGAAGCCAAAACAAAAAAGACTGCATACGTCTTGACTGAACCGGTGCTGAAATGTTTGACGGGGTACTTGGATATATGAATTCAGTCTAAAACACTACTGACGATGCTGTTTTATCCCACCCACTAGACAACACTTAGTGTCCATAGTCAACCGGTGCTGTATCGGAGACAAACCTACTAGACCTGATCTGCCTACTGGAAAAAAATCAGTAGTCTGACGATAAAACGTTTTTGTAAGCCGGTACACTTGGCCCAAGACAGCTCACAGTGACATTTTGGATTCCGCAAGTAAAGTATACGTAAAATAAATATACCTGTATATACAAAGTATATACAACGGTGTGCCACGGGGGTGCAACTGGACGATCTCTGCTTCAACGCGCAGCTGTTTTTTTACCGTTTTACTTTGTCAGTCCTGGTTTCCCATACTAGAGCCAACTTAATGCCTCCTATGCACTACCACCATTAAGGTCTTGCTTGAATAGTTATAAAACACGTGGGAGATATTCCTCGATTCAGCGCCGGACAGACGCACCTTCCCATATTTTCTTCTCCATACTTTTCTCATGCTCGGCACTGATTCTAACCAAGGGTTTCAACATAACTTTATTTAGAGGGCTGAAGATGACTACTGGAGTAGTAAATGGGAGTGAATTGACGTTTTTGGAAGCGGACCACTTACTGGGAGCCGTGTTAAAGAGAAAACCACTGACTGCTGTACGGGAAACAGGTGAGTCGTTAAGAAAGTCAGAAACTGAATTGTGGAGTTCATTTAAGAGTTCCTGGTTGAGAGAGAGAGAGAGAAATAGCATGGGAATAGAGCAAATCGGAGAGGAGGGTGTGCTTCTAGCGGGTACGGGAGCCCATTGAGTTGGTGGGCAACTCAGAAAGAAAATGTAATCTATATTTTCAGGCATGAGAGGCTAAACCTAAAAGGAAAGTGCTGTTGCACAGGGGACAGTCAATATTCTGTTAAAATTATTCCACGAAGCAAACAGAAGAACCTACTTCACAAAATGAGATGCCGAAACAAGGCCAACGAAACCATTCACGGAATAAATCATTCGCAGTACACTCTCGGCTTGTACAATCTTACAAAAACCCCAACCCATAGCTCAAATTAAGACTATGGCCATAAAACACTGCTCATAAGTTTGCTGAAAACCCTTCGACAACCGACGACCGGTTTCGCTCTTCTTGGAGCGCTCTTCTTCAAGTAGGTGCACTCCCCTGGTTTCCCCTAATCTTATGTTCTACCTGAACCCAAGTTGCATAAAATTAGCGAATTACACGCATTTGGTTACTAATTTGGTTTTCTTGGGAAGCCCAACTGAGTCCCAGCTGAATCCATCGTTTGTGATACTCTTTACCCGAATGTGCACTAGACCGCCTTATGTTGCATTTGGTACGAAATGTCAGTATCGGAAAAAACTGTTTGAACTTAACACACCACATTCACACAGCACATTTACCTGAAGAATAACATCACAAACGAGATATTCAACTGGGATTCAGTTGGGTCCCCCATGAAAATTTAACTGATATGCAAATGAGTCTATTTCGCTTAGTATAGCCGTTTGTTTTTTCAGGGTTTGGGAAGGGTGGATTCCCTGGAGTAGAAAGTTTCAGGTAAATTAGGCCCAGCAATCGTCCGATTTGCTTCTGGGCTCAAAAATCACCGACCTTAATCCTCCGGAACTTTAACATATATAGGCGTTAAGTTGACGACAATACCGCCTTCGTTCCAACTGAACTCAGCCATATTGGGTTTCTGACAGAAGCTATTCAAGCCTACTCGGAGGCAGAAGTCGAGTACTCGTCGAGTTCTCAGACTTTGGAACTGTTGGGAGAAACGGTGAAAAACTTCAGAGGACAGTCAATAAGAAGCTGACCAGGAATCGACAACACATCAGTTTGGAATCTCTGTTCTCATAAGCCAAATGAAGAATACCACACGATGTTTGAGAGATAGAGCAATGGGGATTTGCTTGTGTGACAAGCTTAAATCCTGATTAAAAGCACAGGAGAACGCATTCATCCATAAGAAAAACTCAGTCCGCTCTTGTTAAGAGAACATAAATTGAGTGACACGCAAAACAAGATTAGTATCAGCAGAGAAGAAGCCGACGTGTAGCGGTTTGCCATTTAAAGGTGATACCGTGGCCAAAATGACAACTTGTGCTCCGAATGGGTATCTGGAAAACTTGCGCAACAAGTATGCTGATCCAACAGTATCCAAAGCAGTGGCTACCGGATAAGTTGCCATGATCAACAGTCATCTTTTACGTACCCATCCAGAACATCATACAATGATCGTACAACAGGATGAATATCTTGTAAATCAGGCGAATACTGCCCATTTCGGTTAACCTGTGGAATTTAAAACCTCACTACACGTCACACCATACCCCATCTGATTATTTATAATCATACTATCAACCATTCGAATCTTATCAGTTAATGTACTGTGTATTGGCAAAGCACTCAAACTTAACGCGGACCTGACTACTTACTGTCACCGCCTGTGGCTGCAAACGACCTCCACCCGGATGCGCAAACGTGAACTCCGTGCAAAAAGCGAATCGTGCTGAACTGGCAGGCAACACCCACAAAACATGACGGAAACCCGGTTACGTGATAACTGTCACTGAGCTTCTCTTCTTCAAACTTCGCGCAGTGAATATTACGCAACTTACTTTCAAACAGCAAACTATATTTTTTTCCGTCTGTGACTTGTTAATGCTTTCACATGTATGGTTGTAACCTGCCAGGGAAGCACACGAAGAACATCGATCGTTTGCTACTTCCCTATTCTGATGACGTCCCTGAGTATGTCCAAGAGTTCGAAAAATAAAAGACGTTATTAATATTGGTGTAAAGCGCAAAACATAACCTGTGGACACTCCTGGAAAAAAATCGAAGCTTGCCACGGGATTTCTAATGTGACAGTCGTTTCCCACCCCCGGTGGTGGCGTGCACTTCAAAAACCGTTCCTTTTGTAGGAAAAATCCCCACCACTCTGTGAGACGGTGGTTCCATCTTTTTCATCCCGCTACCCTTTTACGTTACAGTCAAGTAGGTGGCGACATCGCACACTTCCTTGACCACGCTACGTTGACACCAGTCACTATTCGATATAATTTGTCAGTGTTTAGGCAGATTCACTTAAGGGCACACGTGGAAATGAGACTATGTGTTGTTCCCATTCTGCTTACTAGGGAATCCGTAATGTGCGTGACACACGCTACCGTAACATTGGTGAAAAATTCTTTAATCGATTCAACGCCTAGTTTGTTCTGTGTTACGTTCAGGCATTGAAGCATTTGGTCTGGTCAGCGCCGCTGTATTGTTGTGCATTCGATTCGCGCCACGGCGGGAACCGATACGAGGATAACTTATTTCTAGACTCCGTGGATAGTCTTCGCAAGATGTCATTAAAATACTATCTCTGGATGGAACAGCTCTATGACTGTATGAGTATGATCCATAATGAAACCCTCCATTGGCCCTGCCTATTATTTATGCTGTCGGACTAGCTTTCTTTGGCTTTTGGCCTAGGTGCTGCAGGCGAGTTTGCCTGATATCGAGTACCAGGTTCGTTCTATGGGAATGAAAATGTAGGTTGTATCAGTTACACTTGAAGTTCGCTTTAAGTAAATCTACCTGTGTTGAAGAACCTGAAGGGTATTGGTCCTTTAAAGTGGACGCGCCAGCATTCCAATATCCGGACCCACAAAAATGGAAATTCTTCTTCAACGCCGTGTCCAAAACAGAAGAACAGACGTATAACCTGGTTTAAACGAACTAAATCAGTGTGCAGAGGCCGAACCGTGCAATATCAAAGCATATAAGATAAACACAATCCAGTAATAGTAAATTATCGGAAACGTAAGATTTGATTTGTTGCCGATGACTTCACACGAAGGTCGAGGTCGAAGTAAATATTTGATTTTATCACCAACTGATGTCAAGGCGAAGTCCTGAGAAGAAATAGGAGGGTGGTGGATCAGGTTTGAGGTAACAGCTTTTGGTGGAACACAACACGTGCTGATTCAAGGATTTATCATGCGCATGATAAAGTCCCCCTGAGGGGTTACATCCATAAGCTGCTCACTAATGAGTTAGAAAAACAGTCTCCAGGTCCTTTACGTTGGGAACGGAATATGCGTGAAGGCTCCTTGGATAGAATTTTGACTTATCTTTTAATCATGCTCACATTACTCTCGTTTGAATAGTCCTCACCTGTCCCGGCATAATTATTCTGGTAAGTCCACATCAAAGTTGGGAAGCACTGAACTTGAGTTTCTCTCCTATCAGAACTCGTCAGCAGTAAATATCCTTGGCCGCGGCGGGACCTACACTCCGGACATCGGATATGTGAGGTGAGCGTCTTACCGCTACTCCACCAGCGCGCGTCGAACGTAGCTGAATTATCCCGTCTTAACTGGGGAACGTGCTCACGCTTGAACGATGTGATTGGTTTACCCGACGATTCGAACCACGACACAGTAGCTACTTTGGTTGCGTCGATCGACTGACCCGTCTGTCAGGACTTCCCAGTTAGGTAGCGCCACAGACACCTGAAACCTGCTAGACAATTTTTTTATTCGTTGTAGGTAGCTGAGGGGATTTGACGAATTCACATTCCTCTATTACTCTTACTCCGACCACCACTGATGGACATCAGAACTTTGGTCCGAACGTTTTCCTTAATGATCCTATTCGTCTTCCTTTTTAGGCCTAGAAATGGTGCTACAATTCGCATATTTCTTTGACAACGTAATCCGACTGTTGACAAGACTCTGGAGTCACGGGCCGAATTCGGCTCGGATAGTGTTAAAAAGGTTCAGCGCCATGTGGTTTATATTGTGGAATTCTTCAAGTCAAAACGCAGCGTGTTTTGAGCTTAAAAGCTCCAATTCTGCTACAATCGCTAAGCACTAAAGAAGGATGAACTACGCCAGGTTAAGCAAGCTGATGCTGCATCGACCGTAATCTGATCATACCGGCCTGGTTGATGTCCTCGCTTCACAAAGCGGGACCGATAAACAAAACCATGCAGTTACTGTTGCGTTCTGTCTTCCTCCCTTAGTATCAACCGAATCCTCTCCGACTCTATCCGACCCTTCTATATGTGACAGTTGAGTACTAATGACGGAGGCTTGGGTAACGGTCTTCATGGTGACAACGATGATGTGAATGATATACTGTATATTTCGATATGGTTAGAAATTTACCGATGACTTTTTCTTTTTAAGGGATTCGATAAATCACCTCTATGTGACAACTATATCCATACTTTGGACTCTCGTGGGAAAATTTTAAACATCTGGTTAAGTTACTATTTTCACGGTTGCTGCATGAATAAGTATTGCAGCATATCTTGGTATCATATAGAACGTGTTGTCTTCACTCCAATCAAGTTAAGCCAAAAAGACTCAGCCATATTATTTCCGCTTCACACGGTAAAGATGGCTTGAAACACTCATTAAGGGACCAAGGTTTTCCTCCAAACAGGACAGTAATGAGCGACGTAAAAGGGCATGATCGACATCTTTAGCTTTAAAGACTCCTTAATCTAGAAGATTCGCCGAAACAATGCACCCAGAGCGTTCAGCAACCGCATGCACATGAATGTTGCTCAAGTCTCAATCGGGATTCAAAGAAAGACCACCACTGAGTCTAACTTCACCCAATGACAACCCCCTCATTCACTCTGCCCATGTACTTTTGACCTCCACCTCTTTTTGCTCATCTGTACCCATCATTCACCTTGCCGCAGTGGCCGACGTCTCCGACATTGGCACACTAGCCTGTGTGTCGGTACGTGCGTTGCTGACCCCACTTACCTATGCGTGGTCATTCCCCGTTTGTTGGGCCATGTTTGTTGGCTGTCATGATTTCCGTGTGGTCGCACTGCCAATCAGATTTACAAGACTGACCGCAAGCCTACCGAGCCAACATTGTGCCCGTCGTTCTTTGGTGTGCGGACCATAACACTGTGCACTGCGCCGATTAGCGACAGACTTTCACACCTGTTAACGCCACGAGCGTGAACAATTGAGGGTAATTGTATAGCTTCGCTCACTGTGTGTAAATAGTACCGTAGACTTTTGTACCCAACTCTTCCCTTTGATGTTCGGGCTCGTCAAATCTACGCATGACTCACACTTTCGTATGGGGAACCAGAAAAGTCACTCACGAAGGATCGCCTGACTGATCCTAGTTTAGGGACAGTGTCTTTTGGGGGAGGAGATAATTTTATCGACCTCAGTACAAACTGATAAAACATGCTGGAGAATTTATGAAAACTCTTCTAAAAAGCCTGTATTTCGAAGCCACCCGGAATGTCAGCAAAGGTTTGCTGCATAACCTCATTGTAGGTATTTAAGTCTTTTTCAATCATCTGCCTGTCAAAATATTCGCCTGTATGGCGTTGACAAAGCGAAAACACGAGAAGGCTTGGCTACATTGGACTTTAGTAGCCTGGAAACTGTAGCGTTGGATTACGCAACCGGTGGTCGAACTGGAGCACAGAATCATAACAACCTGTCAGTCTGGTTGTGGGATCGCTTGCAACTTTTAGAGCCCATCAATCCTGCCTCATGACATAAGGTTTTCAAGTCCGCTCATGTCGTCATTATCGTCCGTATGGATGATCTTTGCCACGTCATATTTTGTGGTTTTCACGAGGATAGTACTGTAGTTGCAAACGAAGAAACTGGTAAACATAAGACGCACAAGATATACCAGTTTGTTTTGAACCAGTTGGCACTAACCGTTCTATCTCTCTCATTTATTTATCCCCTTCTGTGGTAACAACCCGATGACCCCAACCAAAATGGGTCTATTCTGGGAAGGATACAAGAAGTATTAAGGGACAAAGCCAAAGCGGCAATATTCACGGGCTGGTCTTTACTCGGACACTTCTGTCCATAGAACGACAGATACCCACGGAAACATTATACCTACACAGTTACATTCGATGTTTAACACGTAATGATCATGAGGTGCATAGTATAAGATTGTGAGGCGAGTTCTTTAGGATTTGTGTTATGATGAATCTCGAAGGCTGTAAACATGGTTTTTGTGGTTTTGCTTCAAATTAATGAAACTATAGTATCCAGAAGGAAAGTTTCTTTTGTGAAATTAAAGGCCAGGAACTTCGGAAGGATTTTTAAATGCGTAAAATGGAGTGTTATACTCTGGAGAAATGGATGTTTTGCAGGACTTACTAAATTTGGTGTTGGTGTAAAATACAGCATTTCAGCTACATCTTTCAAGCTAATGTATAACCGCTTTGTTGGCAGGAGCTGTCTGGACCTCTTGAATCCTCGTTTTATTTTCTCAGGAGGAAATCGTGTACTTGTGTATTCCTCGTAATATCTTTCATGCGGTGTTATTGGCTTTAGCTTTTGGATAATACACGGAAGTTCACCCTTTATAATATAACGAACTTTGTCTTATCAGGCTTCACACAAGACTGGTGACTCCGTTTTTATTGTACATCTGTACGACGTTTTCTTTCCAGAAGGCAGACTGGTTGTGTGTTCAGTCCATCCTAGTTGCTGCCTAACCAATCGGCAAGACTTTTTGGATAGATCAGATTTTTCTTGTCTGTGTTCAATCTTGAATCGTTCGCTACCAACCTCGTAACGTAGTCAATTGGCCTGATGAAGCTTTTGTGTCAAAAGCGAAACATTACCCAGGAATAAATCTACTGATTGTTACCAAACTTTTCCGAAAACGATGACTACTCAATCGGTTCCAAGCGTTTTTCAACTGATTGAACATACCTACGGACTTCATGTTCGAAAAATATCAAGCGAGCACGCTTGATTGGCGGGACTGGAGGCAAAATGAGAGAACCATCGCATATTCAACATTAAATGCTTAAAGAACAATAGCATTCCCACATCCCTGATTGTGAAGCAACCGGATACGTCAGTTGCTTCTGCTAAAATAGCTTTGTCAGCAGCCAAGTCACTCCTCCAACAGAGGACCTACCCAACCACTCAGCGACTGACCGATGTACGTCGCCACGCCAGTCGACTCAGCCACGATCTTCAGACCGCAAGCTCACCCGCCGACTTTCAGATGCTCAACACCAAATCCACAGAAGTGAAGCTTACGCAGGGCCGACAATGCAAGGATAGACAGATACTTAAATTCGACCAACTGCTTTCCATGACTCAGGGCTCTAGAAAGGTCACAGAACGGACGGAACTATTCACCAATTACTGTAGTATAGTTATGTTGTCAGATAGACCACTGAGTGAAAGCCAACGCTGTCTGTTAGAAAAGGGAATAAACTTCTCTGTGAGCAAAAAGGTAATAAGAGCGGAGGAAATAGTCCCAACTATCGAATCGGTGTTTCAAAAGCTTCCTTCAGTGGAAGCTGAGAATCTACGGGTACAATTGGTCATGGTCCTAAAATCCCAACAGCCGGGAGACCGTCAGAGCGGAGAACGTTGAACACACTGAGACAGGTAGATTGTATTGTCTTTACCAAGGCCGATAAAGGTAAAGCCACAGTATTGATGAACAAGACCGACTATCTTCAAAAGGCCAAGCGATACCTCGCCGATGGACCCTATCGACAAATTACCAGTAGCAGTATTACTTCGATAATGAATAAGAGTAAGGTTGAAGTCGGTAGATATTTAAGACCCATAATAAACCACTTAGAGCAAGGTAAGTGGAATCAGTTGTACCCAAAAAGTGCGACTCAACCACGACTCTTCGGACTCCCAAAAATCCACAAGGCAGATGTTCCGATAAGACCAACAGTAGATGGTATACGCTCGCATCACATGAGCTAGCCAGATACTTAGCTGGTATACTAAAACGACTCACGGGGAAATCAAGCACCTTCGTTGGCAATTCGTACGACTTTGCCAATAAGGTCGCAGGGCTTCCCGTGGAGATGGACGAAGTCCTCGTGAGTTTTGACGTAATCCCAGTGTCCACAAACATCCCTGTGGCAGGTGCTTTGGAGGTAACTAAGAGGTTGTTACTGGCAAACACGACACTTGAGAAACGGACACAGCTCTCGGTTGATGAACTAGTTGATGGCATAAGAGTGTGTTTGAATCTCGACAAGTTTGTTGTTGACACAACTGTTTACCCACAAGAACAAGGTCTTGCAATGGGATCTCCAATATCCCCAGTTTTAGCTAATAGTCATATGGAATAATTCGAACAAGTGGCCTTGGCCGGATATCATTGTCCACCGAAAGTTTTTTGGTGTTATGTTGACTACACGTTTGTCGTAATCAAATGATATAACGTGAACAGCTTCCACGACTATCTCAATAGTTTAAATGCGCCCATCAAGTTTAGCATGGAGATAGAGTCCACCTCGGGGATAATACCATTCCTGGATTGTATAACACATAAGAGTGGTGGAAAATTAAAAACCACTATCTACCAGAAACCAACAGACACAGGAACGGTATTAAACTACTCATCAGCACACCCAAGGTCGGTGTACACCAGTATTGTCTCATCGATGTTTGGCCGAGTCAGAGCACTGTGCACAGAAGAGGTCGACCGAACGGTAGCTCAAATCGAGATTACAAACAGACTCCAAGAAATAGGATACCCAGTGAGTTTGATCAGGTGTCAGTTAAGAAGGATATTGGCTCCGGTATCTACACTCAGTAAGAAATGAATTGGCACAAAAGTCATTCCATATAAAGCAGGAACATCGGAGGTTATTCGAAGGGTGCTGAACTCAGCCAACATTCGAGTAGCTTTCCAGAAGGGAAAAACGCCACGCTCAGCCTTGATGCAATTGAAAGCTCCCTTCCAGGTTAGAAGGATTAGGGACTGCGTGTATAAAACTAACTGCAACGACTGCACTAAGGTTTACATAGGACAAACCGCCAAAGGATTGCACACCAAAATTGGTGAGCCTAAAAGGAGAATAAACAAACCACCAAAGATCGTTTTCGGAAAAGTTTAGTAACAATTGGTAGATTTATTGCTGGGCAACGTTTCGCTTTTGACACAAAAGCTTCATCAGGATTTGGAGAATGTGGAAGTTTTAAGACGTGGACTGCACAGCGGCTGATAGCCGAGGCGGTGGAAACTGCCAAGCATTATAGCATGAACAGAATCTAGGGTTGGAACTGGCGAGCATATGGAAAGCGGTCTTAGATAAGCGGAGCTGACAAGTGACTGTGTGTAGGTGTCAATGCACGTAGAATCAGTAGCAAATCAGGGGGAGTGTGGAACTCCCAACCGAACCAAAGTCCACAGAATCCCTCTTCCTTACACAACTGTCGTAGCACTAGTTCAAAAGGGATCTTCACGTGAACCGAACCGGAAGAACTAGACCGTAGGCTGGACACAAATCCATGTAGGTATCCCCATCGGCCTAAAACTTGGTCACCCACCCTAACACACAGTATCTCTCGGTCGACACCTAACACAGATTTAGCTTGACTTAGCTGATTGGTTCTCCTTCCACCTTAAATTTGGACTGACCTCGTAACCTAGTCACTTGACCTAACGAAGCTTCTGTGTCAAAAGCGAAACGTTGCCCAGCAATAAATCTACCAATTGTTACTAAACTTTTCCGAAAACGATTCGCAAGTTTTGTTCTATGTAATTAAATGAGCTGCAGCTTGGTGACCTCATAGCGAAGGAACGGGATTAACATTGATTCCAACAGTGGTGGAAGTCAGCCAGACGTCCAACACAAGCTCACACAAAATCGTTTCAACCCCGAAAATGGTTGCACATTCAAAATGATACCTTTTTCCTTTTGCTTGCGCTGACAACAAGTTGGAGGATGACTCAAGCTACGTAGACAGCAACGGGCTTGAGTACACGTAACATGACTTCACCTTGGTAACGATCTGTACTTTAGGGATGTTGTGCATGCTCCATGAGGGTGCATGTATGTGGCCCAGCAGAAAACAAGCGTAGAGAGTAAGTGCCAACCACACCCGTACCCCAACTCAACTACCGACTGAGACAAAGTTCAGCTTGAAGAATTAAGTTCACCCCAGGGACACTGTAATTGTGGAAGTAATCTAATGCATTTTTCCAGTGTATCAGTGTCGCATGCAATTTAGCATCAGTGTGAGCACCGTGGGATTGCAAGTTTTACGTGAGGAATTCAGCACACCAACTTAGGCAAGTGAGTTCAGACACGACCCGGAAACCATCTGAAACGTTGAGTTCCTAATGGTTTCCTACGATGGTAATGAGTGTGGTGTGGAAAAGACTGTCAATATGCTGAAAATGTATGGTTAAAAGTGCGCTTAAAGAAAGTGGAAAATAAAATTATGACAAAAGGTACTTAATATGGCTACCTTGAATATGCGTTTGGACTGCAAAGGAATCACGGATAAGCGGTCCTGGATGTTCATAGTGAGTAGGCTACGAAAATAACGTGTTAATCCTCTCACCACTTGACAACAGTTTTGGGAGAAACCGGAAATGTTGAAATGCAATGATCAGTGGGGCATATTTGGTTGCAAATGTGACGAGATATTATGTGGCCCGTGCTGTCCGTAGCACTGAATCAAACGCGAATAACACAGTGCGAGCTTTGTGGGCATGTAGTGCCAATGAGAGTACGTTTCACTTCCAATGGAAGAATCCGGAGAAGAGCCTATTCCGATTCCGGCACCTGTTGACTACATGCGTTCGGTATTTTATTCTCGTCAAAGCTGTCACAATTTCTTTCAGCATACTGTACTAACGTTATTTCATTGAACGAAGGTCTGGAAGACCATTTTACGCATGCAGGTGGTTAGTTATCTACAAGGGAACTTTCACGTTGGTGGATAAACCAAAGACGGAGCAGCTTCAGTTAGAAGTAAGTCTAAACTACTGGTAATACGAATGACGGCCTACAAATATGGCAGAAACACAAAATGACTGTGTGGGAATAACCGTAGCCACTCTAGTTTTAGAGCATAAATTTTACTTTACCGAATGTCCGCGAGGTGTGTTCTGTTTGTTTTTTAACCTTAAAAGAAGGGTTGCAAAAGTTAAGCATATTGCGGACGGCGTTTAGGCATTAGTGCTGCTCAGCTGACCTTTTAGTATCTGATGGAAGGTGATGGTGTGTGTGCTGAAATAGGTTTACACGAATTCCATCAGTGTACCGTATCGTTGCATACAGTAGTTACGAAAAACCTGGACGGAGAGTTAAATTTCGTCCACGTGCTTTTCAGTTTGAATTTTTTGTTATCGCACTCTGCCACCTTTGTTGTCACTTACTGTCTCTTGAAGAAAACTGGAATGATCCGGCCGGTCTCCGGAAAAAGATGAAGCAGTACCGAAAGGTCGAATTATTGTACTTTGTGTTCTGGGGGACTTTGATCATAATCGTCTCACTGAGTACCACTGATCAGTAATTCGGACATCTAGACGTTAACTCAGATCACTGGTAGGGTACTCCCCATTTGAACCAAACATTTCCTCCTCACGCAGAACTGAACGTAGTATAAACCTAATCCCATAAAGGTGTTGCTTCTCACCTTAATTCGGTTCTTTCGTTGAAAACGACCGACATTCAAATTTGTGCTGCATTTGTGATGAATAATATAGCGACGAATAGGGTCAAACAACACCAAGCCAACCCAGATCATGTTCGTGGGCGAACTATTCTGTAGCCATCGACTGCATGCATGATCGATTTTACTGTGAGCACTGGAAAGTGAGTCAACTGACTCGAAGGAGATAGTTGAAAATATGAAACCAAAATCTTGGTCGTCAGAGCAACATTGCTAATACTGTTAAATTTGAAGTAAGGCTGCTTGTTGTAAAAACAAACAGACATTTCCATTTTGACAAACGCATCATCCTTACAATTATATCTCAGTTTTAAAAGCCTCGCTCAGCTCCGTTTATGATGAGAGCGTCGCTACAGGTTTAGTTCACTTTGACGGTCCCCTGGCTCACTGTCTTCCTGGATACCAATGGAATTGAGATATAGAGGTGGACAAGTGAACCACGGAAAAGTATGGAAGCGCAGTTGACCTTACGCTGAAGTGCCAGATGGCAATTCACTCCCCCATCCTTGAGTCACCAACAGAAGGTGACGATATTAGCGAAGTACACTCACGTGCAAATTAGCTTGGTGTTAACGGAAGATTCAGCCGAATTCCAGCTAAATCTCTCGTTTACGATATTCTTCAGCGAAATACCCTAAATTAAGGATGACCTATGTTTTAGCTGATACGGTATTCAAAGAATTGCAGCATATTTTCTTGATGGAACACACTATTTACAAGGTTGTTGAAAATTATTCGACAGCCAAAGACCGGTTTGCCCTTCATGGAGCTCATTATTCAGATGAATTCCCCGAGTTCCCAACAAATTCATCTACTTAAACAACAAAGTACACTCGAGTGGCGAAACGTAACAATTTTCCGGTAGTATTACTGTACACATTGGTTTGGACTAGTTGGAATGTACCCCAAGAAACGCGAAACTGATAGGGTGTTGGTGAAGGGTTTTCACCAACCTTATAGGTAGCTTGCTGTGATAACAGTACTTACTATGTCGCGCAGCACAGACGCCGAAGAAACGTCAGCGGAGTAAACACAAGGATATTTGAGGATTGGATGAGTAAAGCACCGGAGCAATTAAAAAAGGAACCTTTGGTCCTTAAACGACAACCCAGATCCTCGAGTGCATTTGGTTTGCTTGTACAGTCGTTTTCTCATTAGTTTAGATCATCGGCAACTCGTGTAGAACAGATTTTGTGACCGTTACCTATTGAATAACACGCAAGTTTTAATTGACACAACACTATGGCTATTTTCACTTACACAAAACATTTTAATCGATCGCTGTAGGCTTTTCTTACCTAGAAAAACTTGCAGTGTTCTTCTATATGGCGATGAAGTAGTTTTTGAAACGAACTCCATCGATTCCTTACAGAAAATAAAGGCTTATAGGAATGTGTTTTCCGGCTGTCATTCTCTGAATGATCTCCTAATAAGTCCTCTGCGACAGACAGAGATTTGAAACATGAAATATCCTTCCATGGAAGTGAAAAGCAAACTTTAATCCGTATTAGAAATCACCCTAAAAAACGACAACTGACTACGAAAAGCTTAATAGGATCTCATTCGTTTCCGCTCTGGATTACCGGTCTGAGAACGTGACAGAAGACTGTGAAACCATTGGTGAAAAAACATCGTCTCATAAACCACTGACCATTGCAATTATACCCGGTTTTGTTCTCAGTAAGTCTTTAGAACAACCTTTGTCTGAGGTTCACTTCACGTCCACTGTTCTCCAGTCTGGCCGCGCAGAAACACTGATATAACCTCATTCTAAACGCCTGTACTCCTCAAGAAAAATTGATTAGGAGATTTAGAACTGCGTCAGCTTTTGGATTGTACTCTCTGGAAACGGAACAGTATTACATGTCATTCTAGGCGTTCTGTCTCTCGATACACCTTAAAGAAGGTGCTTATCTGTGCACGTATTTAGTTATAGTCTGCTGTGGAAATCTCAGTCGCTTCCTTTGGTTTGGTTGCACCCATCCTGAATACCACTATGTTGGTACACACACTCCTCAATAATGGTTCGGATTTCAGTGCTAGCTAACAAGATTCCGACGGTTGATAATACTTTATCCTCAAACATCCACTCGTATTCTGTAAAATTTCGGACGTACCAGATCTCATACCGACCGTCGTTTTTTAAGCAGTACCATGAGGTATAATCTGCCAAACCTACGCTTAGAGACATATGATTTGAGGTTTCCACAAATGGGGAGATTAGTACGTGTAAACTTGCTTACTTAGTTAATCATAAAAATTCTCCGATACTCGAACTGACCTGCCATTCAAGAATTAACGAATAAGGAGACCGAGGTAAGTGACTCATACTTTGGTATAGGCATTCCTGGCAAGTACAATTCATGTGGGAATCCGAATGCAGAGGTAATTTGAAAGCAAAAGTTTTGTACAATGGGCCTCAGTAGAGCTAAGATTGTCTCGTGGAAGCATGCTGTTGCTACACGAAAATCTGTTTTGTATTAGTGACTTTACATGGCTCAGTGTTTATGCGAATCAGAATTTACGTAATCTGTCCAAGGAGCGATTGTGTGGAGTTCCGTTGTTATTGTTGATTGTATGACTCAGCAGATGGAAGCGGGGACCGATTTGTGCCGGATACCAAAAAATCACCTCCGGGACAACAAACCTCAGATGTAGCATGATCTCTTGCTCTTGAGTTCGCTAGAAATTGTAATGTGGTCTCAAGTAAACGAGAATCCGGTTTGTACATTTGATTGTATGGCATGAACAGAGATCCAAAAGACGCTGTGAGGACTTCGGTATTCTCGAACGACCTTGATTCACGAAAGACAACTTCATTGTAATCAACTGCCTTTTTCTTGGGCATGAAGATTAAAGGCTGATGGTTGATTTACAAAGTTGAACAATTGGTTTTGCGCTAACTGTTGAGCTGTTTGATGCTGATTGAGCGTAGAGTGACCTTGAAGATGAGTGGAATTGTGCAGACGGTTTAGTGTAGCAGACATAGGAAATTCTCTGGATGTCCCACCGTCTGACTTAGTCCCCAGTAGAGGGGACATGACACTGCCACTAATTTGTCCACGCATTGCGGTACCATGACCGGCAAGTGTAGATGTTATAAAGGTAGGTCTAGGGTCCATCGTTTGGGTGCTGACGAATGAGGAGTTGGTGGAGGCTGGCACAGGTGGGAGTGGCATGCTTGGGGGAGATAATATAGGTGGAAACCGAGGTACGTCATAGGTTTGTGAATCTGAGTATGTGGTTGGTGCTGCTAGTTCGCTTAGTGGTACGGGTTCATAGGTAGCGTAGGGTAATCGTTTGTTGCCACTAAGATCAAGAGCACTCATGTCGTTTTGCGACACATGGTTTGTGAGTTGATGCGGAAGGTGAGATGAATACAAATTCTGTACATCCATAGAGGAAGACGCTACTACAGGATACATGGAGGCGTTTGGTTGAATGGGCACTGATGAATAGCTTGGGAGTCCAGTGTACTTACTGGTCGGAGACGATTGATTATATACAGAGGCATTGTTTTGTAGAAACAGTTTGTTGCGTTCACATGTCCTGTTGACACGGTATGCCTTTAATAGGCAGAAGCCGATTAAGAAGAGGAACAATGTGATGGTGAATGTGCCCACAACAGCTCCAATCATTTGTAGGGCGGAGAATTGTTTCTATTGGAAAGAGAACGTAAGATATGGAGCTAAACGGGAGCGGGAATACAAGGATCAACACGTTTAGTTGAACGCTAATGAAATCCCAAATTTTAAGGACAAATACAGCATGAGGGGGGAATTGTATACGCAGAAATTGCCGTTCGGATTCCGTGAATCAACTACTGTGATTACATAGCGTAGCTTTTCTAGTCCACAATCTTACTACACTATTCTTTCGAGGAAATTTTTGACGCCCAAAGTTGCAGCCATATTCCACTGGCAACATCTTGCAAAAGTCATCCGTACTAGTACTCAAAGAACTCCGCTCTCTTTGTAAGTCCAGTAAACACAGAAGCAGAGTTGTCTAGTGGTTCCTCGTCACTGACTGAGACAGCGGAAGAGTTCGCGGGGAGTTTCAGACAAGACGAAATAACTAACAAACAAAGCTATTCCCCTCTTTGCGAACCCGTATGCCTTGACAATTGAAGTGGTTTTTATGTTGTGGTTCGGTATTTTCAATGATGATAGCCTTATAGTAAGTAAGACAACCTAGGAATTCTCACGCTCACTATTCAACATCATTGCATACAGATCGCTTAACCAACCATACACAAGTGAAGTTTGGTTGTACGTTAGTACGAGGCTTTTAACTGATCGCTTCTGTATCTTTGATAGGGTCCTTCAGATGTGACAAAATGAGTTTTCACCCAAATTTACTGAGATTTAAGGCTAGTTCTTGAGTATACACCTCTCCGCCATTGTGCGAAATTTAAGCGATCTTTACAAGAAATCCCAAAGCTTATTCCAACCGTCCAAATGGCGAGGCTGGTTGCACTGATGGACTGAATCGGTGGAGCTTGAGTGCCCTTTTTAAGCATTAACGATCAATGGTTTTCAGCTCAGCTGTCCTTTTGCAATCCGTAGCTCAGGATAGCTATCCAAACGATGCACGCAATGTCCATCGACTCAGCTTAGTAGTGGAAAATCCAATGGTTCTAGATATGCGAATTCATCCATCTGTAGGGATAAACGCGGTCCATATGCATACATCTTAATTTTCTTCTCACCGTATCGGGTAGTGCTACCCTACGGAAAGGCACATATATGCGGCATGAAAAGAAAGCGCACACCAGCCACGGTTGGAAAGATTATTATGACGGAGCATGCCCTACCAAGTGAAACGCAGAAATACAAACTGTCCGGCGCTGCACGTTCACAAGACTGAAGGGTTCAGGTATAGTACGTGATCCGAAATTGCAACCTAGCCACACGTTCATAAGAGTGACTGAAAGGCTTATGTAGCCTTTTGGATGGAAAGGTCAACCTTTGGGTTCGGTTTACACGCCACAGCAACTCCCTTTTACCGTTGGATGAGGGAGACATTCGCCTCGATTATCTAGTACATTTCATAGTTCCTACAGTAAGTTTCCATGAAAAGTTCAGCAGATATTCATCGAGTGACTTGTAACGTAACTGCCAACCTAAGGAGATAGTCTGAGTTCAGATGAGAAAAAAATGCTTATCGTCGGTTTGTTCCATGACTTCTCAGCCTCTGGTAAACGCCAAATACCGACCGTTTGAGGCCAAATTCGGCGAGCCCAATCGTTAATTGCTGCAGCTTTATACGGTTTTATCACGACAGGGCAACCCGTCTTTGTCGCTACTGTATCAGACCTCGCAGATATGCGCGCTTACTATACAATTTACTTATAGGTTCCCACACATAAAATCACAAAAATTTAAGTTCGAAATCAACTTTCACCTAATGAAACAAAGAAAAGTGTCTTGAGTAAATAATTTGGACTGAAAATCCGTCAGTTCTTTGCGCGAACTTATTATATTTGTAGTCGTTAGTGAGCTACGCAGGGGTGATTTATAAGTGGTAGTGGATTTAGGGGCATAAATCAACAAAGGATGTTACGAATAGTTTTGGGGTTGTTGGTGCTGTTTGCTACCTAGAATGGGGTCCACGTGACCCTCCCTGTGCTTGGCTAGATGCACTGAAAGATGTGGCAGCTAAGCGATGTCAGTGGTCATGATTGTGTTACGGTGCTGGAGGTGTCTGAACCCCGTATGTTCCTGATAGGCCATAGGCCACTAACATGTCCCATTTGTTCCCATCGTAAGACTTTCTTGAAATTAATTGATACCGACCTACAGCTGCGACGCACCTGCGCTTTTACCTGGTGTTGCTCTCAACGGCGATGTTTATGAATGAGGCTGGGACAACAATTCGTACAGAATAGAAAGCATGAAATAAATTGTACAACATACCTGTAGCCAAAATCCATTTGGATCCTCTCCGGTTAGAAGGTACCAATGTGAACGCTCCTCTGTGTTCTGAATCCAACCGTTTTTGTCCGTCTTCTTCTCTAGCTGTGTAGTTTCTGCCATAGGATAACTTTGTTCGACCGGAGAAGTTTGTATGCTCTCTTCTGCATTTTGAGTCATCACAGGAAGAGGCCAGTGAAGTCGTACCTCAGCGCTGCTATTCCCACTCAAATCCGAAGCAAAGCAAACCAAACGCTCGATTGGGACTATGCCCAGTGCTATACTGTTCTTCAGCGCATTGTTCTGGAAAAGCTGTGGTGAAAATAGTTCCACTTCAGTGACGCCTGGTTTATTAGTCTTGGAAGACAAAAGCTTTGTCAGATCCTCCTTCGGTCCCTGCAGTCCCAGGCGAGACATCATCTGTGAACCGGATCGGCGGTACCAAGCAATCTGTAATTCCGGAGATCCAGACACGTGACAGCGCAATGTAACCTTCAGTTCATCTCTTTTGACTGGAGCACTACCTTTATGTTTAACCGCTTTCGCGGCTTCTTGGTCCGGTCCATTCAAATAGGAAAGATCTATTTCCAAGGTTTGTAAGTGGGGCAAGCTACAGTAAAAATCTTGCGCGGTTAGCTTCTCAATCCATCGGCCGGCCAATCTTTCCGGGCTACGACACACTGGTTTGAGTAGGTCGCCATCAAGCTGAGTTCCAGGACGTACATCTAATGCTGAGTTGAACGGCTGTCCTGATAAGTGTGTGGAGTCACCGTTGAAAATCGTACCTAATCCACGTCTATCCCGTTTGACTGACCTTTGTCTTAGAACGTCTGCCAACCAACGTATTTTGCAGTCACAAACAAAAGAATTTTGTTCGATCGACAAACTTTGTAACACCAAAAAAGTTGGCTCCAAACGACTTTCTAGACTCATCAACTTGTTGCCTGATAAGTGCAAGTTTGTTAAAACTCCGTTTTTTAACAATGGCGCCAAGTCTTCATATGAAAGTGTACGGAGGCCACACTGGTTCATTGACAGAGACACGATCGAAGCTTCTTCAAATGCACCAGGCGCCAAACGCAGACCTTTGTTTTCATCAAGGCGTAAAAATTCCAGCCGTAAACCAGCGAAGGTGTGAGATTCAATGATTTGGAGATTATTCTGTGAAAGATCCAGCTGCGTGAGACTTTGAAGGGAATGAAAGGCACCAGGTTGCACTCGCTCAATGCCGCAGTTTCTTAAAGTAAGGCGCTGTAGTTGTGTGGTCTGATGAGGATAGTTTGAAAAGTTGGCTTTTAGTAGACTACTACTGTCAAAACGATGACCAATCAGAATCACGGACTGAATATCGGCAGACAGTTGATCTGGTAAGCGAGAAAGGCCACCTTCCTGGCACGAGAGTGAGCCAGCAATACAGCCACTGCATACCTTGCTCAGACATAATTCCCTTGAACTGAGTGCATTTGCCGAGGGAAAATTCACGATTAAGTTGTAGACCAAGTAGAAAATGCTCACACGGACTGAGAAGTGCTCAGACGAATCAAGCATCGATCACGGAGTTATTCTGTCAGTTGATCTTACTTCGGAGGATTTCAGTCGAGAAGGCTGTCTTGAGGGAAGTTGAATATTGATGGTTCCATATTGGTGAGTTACGCATAATCACTGAAAGTAATAAAATACAGAGAAAACTGTTAGTCTCCAGAAAAGCTGGTGGGTTTAGAAGATAGGGACAGATTGAGCAGAAATGTAATCCATACTTGTGAAGCACGAAACCTCCAAACCACAGCAACTTTGTTCAGGAGGTAATATTCAGCCTGACCTGGTTGATCCTTGTTTCATTTATTAGCAGTGGAAATTTTGTTGCAAGAATTTTTGAAGCTGTCGGAGCTACAAAACAGGCACTACATTCCCCCTCAAAATCATGATATGTGCAAATGGGCTGCTACACTAATCTGAGTGAGCCACTTAATAAAAGCAGCTTAAAGATTCATATTAATTTATGAGCGCAGAGGTCTACAAAAACCTTCTAAATGGGGCAAGACACCATCAAGCTCTCACTGTTTATATTTCTGATTATTGCACTCAGATTTGCCTTGAGACGGAGGCTAATCCTTGTGGATATATGGCAAAAACACGCGAAAGATCCCATCAGGACATGCCTTTTATATCGGTCAGACGTGAAGACTAAAAGTTTATATCGTCTACTGAATCGTGAACGTCATCATAAGCAGTCAGGAATCACTAGAGTTGGAATAAACAAGTCACGAAACGAAAGTTAGAGGAGTGATTCAAAGGATGAGAAAATTCCAGGAAAGACGCATCTGATACTTCTAACGAGATTCAATTCTCATGCTTTTAGGACAGCAGAAAAAAGTTAGATGCTCATCATATTACTGGTACCTCGGATGTATTATCTTCTAACATATAAGAATACTTCTGGTGGACATATTTTCATCATAGCATTGGAAACTCTTTCTTCTGTAACTGTTACACACATTTGGGTCAAAGGCAAGCAGCCACCTAAGTCGTCGCTTTTACATTCGTCAGTCGGAACATTTATGTGGTGACACGGTAAGACAGTATTACCGGTGTTCTTCGAATTAGAATAAGCCAGGGCGCCTCAAGGTTTTTAGACACATGCTTGGCAGGAGGTCGATAGGTTGCGTGTGTGGTACTCCCTCTGCAAACAGTCAACTCAAGAGGTATGATTAGCATATTAATTGAAATCCTTTGTTGTTTTGTCTACTGTGTGTGTGTCTGCGTTCAAGGAGTGTTTTGACAGAGTGCATAGGCGTTGCGAATGACAACTGAATCATTGTTCCTTGGGGAGCTGTGAAGGAGCGTACACAAGACAATTATGAGTTTATCAGTTGTGTGGGGTCTGAAGAAAAGAAGCCTCATTTAGTCAGGTTTAGGAAGGTTGTTGTTGTGGACAGGTATGTTGTTCACTTGTTTTTGCGGAAAGTAGAAACGTCAGTATGAGTTTTTAACCCCTGCTTTCTAGGAGCGCAAACAAATGCCATACAGACAGGGTTATTAATATTCTAGTTTAAAAGAAGGGCATGTGCATGCATGTTTATCGAATGTGATTACACAGTTTCAGAAGTGACCGGGCAAATTGATGTTGGTTTTATGAGCTGTTTCGAAGAAACGGTGACCATGTGAAATAAGACTCGGCAGGTTCTAACATTTTATAGTCCACTAAAAACTATTCGGGACCAGACAATAACATGAACCTAGATGTGCCAGCTCATACCAAAAACTCTGCTTGTGGCAGTCTCCTTTGCCCGGATGGGAATTTCTCCCCTGAAACACATTTTCATGCTTTTTTCATGCCAGATTAGTCTGTGGAACACGGCTCCTCCAGAATTCTAAATTAGACTGTCTGTGATGTCTGTCTGTAACTTTTGCTGTATTATTACCGAAAGTTAACTCAATTCCATTTTAACCTGTTGTGTAGTTTCCGTCAAGCAATCCCTTACCAAACTCAGAATTCACCACACACAGGCGCACACAGACAGCGCACACAACTGATCAAGTGATGCACATTACCGTAAATGTCAAATCCTCAAATCTAAGTGAGACAGTGCCTCTCACTTGACATATGGATCGCTTTATAGCGAGACAGAACAATTCAACAAATGATTGTCCCAATTCGTGACAGTATGGTCTCAAATCGGCCCAGAGCTTTCTCACTGGACAGTCAGTATAGTTTATTCTTCCCACCACGACAGCATGGTATGCTTACGTGACCTCCACTGAGTTCAATGACGTGTGAGGAGGACCAAAGCGGTATTTTCTGTTGGCTCAAAATAACCGAGCTGTCTTTTTTTCTTCCGGGTTTGGCAGAAGGGCATCGATCGTTTCGGAGCCCACGTGCACGCCACTTGCACTTATGTTTGCTGTCCACAGCACTTATGTTTGACGGCATATTACGAAACCTACTTCCGATTGTTATTTTGGTACTGAGAAGTATGTCTTTGCAATGTAGCTTCAGAGCAACAAAAAAAGCTCCATATGTACGTAAGTTTTATCGCGTTGCAAAACAAATGTGGGAGGATACGTTTGCTGCCAAATCAGTGAATAAACGTAGTCAACAACACAGTTGTCTTCGATTCAACCCCCGATGATTTCCAAACAACCCTGCATACAACGGACATATTACTAACATGCTTGGTCAAATTATTAAAAATCTGCAGGTAGTCGACCAGTGGAAATAAGCTACGCAGAAAGACGAAGGGATCGGAAGCATTAATGCGGAGTAGAATTTCTTGCTCCAAATCACGTATTCTACTTATCAAAGTGTCTTGCCAAAACATTTCACTCTCGGGGAATAGTGGGTTGTTAAAAACCCAGGACTTTCAGCGGAAAACTGGAAAATGTAGTCCAAATGCTTCGCAGATTAAGTGACAGCTAAGTTATGGCAACGTGGTTCTCTGAGGATAGTGGTTCAGTCCGTGATAGCGCAGAGGATGGATGACCATACTGACTTCAGTGGTTGTGACCAGTGCACGTAGCGAAGGAAATGGTGTGAGCACTCATGAACATACGCATGGTGACACGTTGGTGGCCTGTATCAAACAAACTCTCTACTACACATGTTTTGAGGATAGAAGATGCAAAAGGCTTTCTCTCTCTACTATCCGGCTCTTGATAGCAGATGCTTTCACGAGGCTTCTGACAATTCTCTTAGAAGTGTGACCAGTTGTAAGTTGGCGATATTATCGTGATTTGGGTGCTTATTTGTAGTCAGTTTTACTAATTTTTCCAAATTAAATAATGTTTCCATCAGCGTTGCTTCGGAAACCAATTGCTTTTCATTCAAAAAATGGAAGGAATAGTTCGTGGACTTTACACTATAATCAACAGCACGTCTTTTTTCATGTTTACTGATGGAAATCGTATTCTCTTCATCTCGTTCGTCTTGAAAATATCACCTCCCCTGCAAAACCCAAAGTATCAGGTAGATACTTTCGGTTTTGGTCATTTATAATTTTGAACAAAACATAGTGCGCGCGCATTTCTGCGACTCCCATTGCCAACATCCACTTGCAGGTCTATTTGACAAAAACGGCCACCGACTTTGGTATGTCGCCATCTGAAAAATAGTGTTGAATGGGAGGAACTGCCCTTGTTAATGATTTTGAGGCGAGATATTTTGAAATTATTAGCATGTGGATTGGTGCAAGGATGTGAAAATGAATCAATTCCATACTTGCACGCTAGTCAAGTGGAGGTAACCGGTAGGGACCAAAATGCAAACGGGACAAATTACGCACCAGTTCGGCATTGAGGACCTTCCCGGTCATTTGCAAGTAGCCCAACTAAGTCTTTCCGTGGAAATCTAGATGAATCGACTGCGGTTACTGGCTGCTGATCATGTGACCATCTGTTCGTCGATGCCAGAAACTAGCCGGAAAACATTTCGTCACCAATCGAGGAGTCACCCTCGGTGCACATACTGATGATGCATTCGGTTGGACTATCAATCATAGAACGATTGTAGTTTATATAGTAAAACCGCACTGTTTACGTTTATAGTATTTAAGTTGCGAGCTTTATAACATGACGTCATAAGTTTCATACCGTAACACTCACAATTTGACTAAAGTTCGGGGCTGCGTGCCAGCATAGTATACTATATTGCATCACATTATATTGTATCATGTTCATAGATTATAACATGTGTAGGGATATAAATGGTTGAAATGTAATCACAATGATATATTATAACTTCAACACTGTCGTCAGAATGTAAAGAGGAAGAAAGCTGTTGAGTGTACTGTTGTATGCCGACATCGACCATTCGGCATCGGTAGTAACCAAAACTGCAAGCTGGATTCCACACAGCGCGTATTAACACGCAACGCCAGTAGCCAATTGGTCCACATTGGCCGCTCAATTGGGACTCTCTTTACTTCGTCGCAAGTATATTTGTAGTGCCTCGACAGTCCTCTTGGTCTCGTGGATGGAGGACGATACGTTAAATTGCACACTCTTATCACGCAGATTTATTGAGTCATTAGCTGTTTTAGTCTGAGTGGAAATATTATTCAGTTAGGCACCACACACAGAACACTTTCAGCTTCTCGGACAACTTATTTTTAATACAACTTTTTTGGGTTAATACGATTTTCCGACTCAGTACAAGCAAATATGCCTGAGTGGTTGGGTTTCTTTCCAACCTAAGTTGGTTGGATGTGTGCGTGTTATAGGGCCTAAGGTGACGGAGAAAGTTATAGACTAGAACAAAACCTGGTGCAAGTAAACTTGTGAAAAAACTCCGATTCAGTCATAGTAATCTGACAAGCTTAAACAAGACTTTTGCACTCCAGCATACTTGCTTTTTAGATATGTAAACTGTACTTGCGAGGCAAGACCTCAACGGAGGCAGCTATTGGCAAACTAGCTGTTCACCGCAATCCTTATTTCATTTAATGTCATTTCTTTTCAGGCGTCCTCTTTGAAATCTGAGATAGCAAGATTTGTGTGAACTTTTTTGTTTGAATTCATAGATTAATGTACCTGACTAACCTAATGAACACCGACTCAGCTTCGTGAAACAGGATCAGTGGGTATCAGCTATAATGTGGCGCGTAATTTTCAGATTGTGCACTCAACACTATACCTGATAATCCAAACACGTGACGTTCGATATCAATGGGGTTGATTGGCTTTTCTTAACCCTAGTACATGATATGCATCATAACCTATTGTTTAGTTTTAGGTACCGGAAAACTAAATAGGTAGTGTGTTCACTAATGTGCATTCCAAAAACGTTTATTTTCTGCTGAAAGGAAGGCAAAACCTCCCTGAAGACATAAGGCTTCCTCAATACAGTCATTTAAATGAGAGTAAACAGTTGGTCATTTTAAACTCTTTTTATCAGTTCATCATAGTTTCGGTGGGAAAAGTCACGACAAAATGGCATTAATTTGCAAATAACTAGCCATGGAAATTGTTTTTACCTGAAAAAACACCGAAGGTGGAAAAACTCATGCTGCAGTATTCGTGGCGAGAAAAACCTTAGGAATGACAGAAAGATCGAACGCTAGGGGAAACTAATCAATTTTTGGCAATGTTCATGTGACGTTATGAAAGGCAAAATAGATAGGCAAGTAAACAGGCAAGTAAACTGAAACGCAACGAAATGACAAAGTGTAGTTCATCGCCGATATAAGTGACACTAATGAAGGTCATTTCCGTGACAACTTGCACATCTTGATAGGGCTGACAAGTAGACCCCTAACCACGATAGAAAACATTCTCATCGAAGCAGGACGCTTCACAATATATATATATATATACATATATATATGTATATATATATACTGAAATGCAATTGTTCGTTTATACTTGCGATTGGAAACCACATTATGCGTCCATTTCAAGGACGACGTTGAAATGACATAAAATATATTATTGATCACCAGTTTGTTAGCCTGGATTTTGCAGGGAAATGGGAATTCCGAAATCAAAATTCTTACAGCTTCCTATCAAAGTTGTCCCTTGCCCGAAGGATGACAGTTCGCCCTCCTTTCTGCTATCAACGCAAGAAGCTAAAAACATTTACCGAACCAGACAGTCCAACGTGAGTGAGGAGTGTAGGTCAGGACGCATCCGTGCAAAGTTGGAGTGGGAGAAACATTGATGAATAATTCACGTATTACCGGTGACAGTTCCCTTATCCGCCTGACTGATTGTTTACATATGCACCCACAGAAACACACGCACACATCGACATAACAGCGACTAGAAACGCACACAAACGACATTTGAATTGAAAAGATCCTCTTCAAATAAATTATCCATCAATCGCAATTGAAAATTGGAAGCCAGTTTGCCCGAAGATGAGAAAGGCAATTTATCCGGTCATTTGGGATTGATATGTTGAGCGGGGGAAGAACAGAAGGGAGAAGGAAAGAGGAACGAGTAAATTGTTTGTCCACAACCGATCCGTTCCGGCTTATGCTTGGCAAATGCATGAGTCGCAGGAATCAGAAATAAAACGGGAGAAGGCCTGCTTCCTGTGAAAAACAGAATAGGAGTTAGGTGGTTGAAAAGGGAGAACACAAGTTGTTGCGGTTGTGGCTAGCGGTTGAAGGACTAAATTACTAATAATTCGGCGTTTTGTGTTTCCACCACACCAAATCTCGGGTTGCGTTCACCTTCTACGACTGGGTGATTTCTCGTCTTTGAGGTTTCTCAAAAATTCAGTTTCAAAGGAAATTGCGAGAAAAACAAAAAGATGGAGACAAGGTGTTCCTTGTGCCCCACTGCGGTGGTATTCAGATTCTGATTAGTTTTCAATCCTCGAAGAGTGCTAAAAGTTAACAGATGCCTAAATATTAACCCATAGCTATGGATCAGCACTGCTATAGAAAGGTGTAATCGTCATAACTCATTCGACTTAGTAACAGACCCTTATCTAACTTATTTTTGTACTTTTACCATTCGAAACCGGAAGTGGGAAAACCAAGATTGATAGAAAAATGCCCAGAAACTAAGGGTGCTTGCCATTCAAAAAGACCGACTGCCGTGGTTTATAGGAAACATCAGGTGGACGTTTTCAGTAACCAAGCTAATTAGAAGGGAACTACTTTGTCTGTACAGAACTCTCCTATGCTGTTTATGCAACCTAGAGCTGCTACTTTGATCTGCTAGTCGCGCTCGAGTGCTGCAATCACCTCGCGGGCTACACCACTGGAACTTGGTTCCACAGGGTGCAATCATCCCAGGAAGGCCAGAGGCCTGCAAACCTATAAAGATTAGCGAAACCCCATACTATGAATGATCTTATCAATAGGTTGTCTGAAGGTAAATTCGTACTGTATTCTGAGATAGGAATCTGAAAGCAATAAGTCGTTTCTCCCAGGCGACCAGCAAGCCCATACTTATAGAAGCAATGATGCTACCTTCCTTCGAGGAAAGACGGATTAGAAAACGTCGGCTCCGATTGTCCAACGGTCGATCGTGACCGCTGGCACATTATACAATACGGTTGAAATTTTAACACCAAAGAGTTTGATGATGCTCAAAATGCATCTGCGCATTCACATGAGGAGTTAGCTAATAATGCCATGCTCCCTGCGCCCTCGAGTTAGTGCAGCCCCATGCATCCCAGCAGATCAGGCGTTCGGGTCATCGGTTCCGGGCAAGGTCTCTAATGCCCACGGCCTCACGGATCAGACTTCCATTTCGGGATCTAGAGGTCCGAACGAAACCCTTCTGCTTTTCTCTACCTTGTGGGTCGACTGTGAGTCAAAGGTTCAAGGTGGGGTACCTCCACTGAACCCAGTTCCTTGGCCTGGACAACTGGGAAGTATCATTTACATGCAGAGTTTTTGTCCACCGATGTCCCTCCAGAAACCCTTCCCACCGTACATGCAAACGTTGTTGTATCATTTGATTGTCCATTAACTAACCGCTATGCCCCATATATCCTGCTGCCGACTAACAATAAAAAATAACATTGCAAAATCCAAGAGATCCTTTCTAGTTAGGAGCTTTCAAAGTCCGTACTCTTATACCCCCCTAAAGTTGACGTACGCTGTATCTCTGAAACAGCATAATAGATACCAGCGTGGTCATGCATCTCATAATGCAAAGAATGAACTCATTCCTTTCATGATTCACTCTCGCTTTGTCAGGCGATCCAGAAGGTATGTCGCGGGGAATGTGGCGTGGGAGTCGCGCTCAGCCCAGAGCTCAACGCGTTTTGCTGCAATGAACAGTCGTCTATGCGTCGTCCGGTTATCCAGCTCAATCAAGCCCAGTGATACTAAATATAAAAACGGTGCCTCATAGTGTTGTCTACATATTCCCCGGCGGACTGAATTCCTGACGTTGAGAAGGATGCTCTCCATCGAGATTCCCTGGGCTCAATCATCAAGCAAGAAGCACACCAATATTGTGATCCTTGCAGGTGCTACGAGTTCCCAACTCAGTCGTCTGGGCTTCTTAGGATCATATTTGGGTGGGTAAAGTTAATGCTCGCCGCACAGAACACGGAGGGCAGCAACTCTACTAGTGTTGTTGCCAATATGAATGCCTGAATTGCGCAACCTGGTGGCAGCAGGGTGCAAATCAACCATGGACCCAGTTGGATCACGTAGCTATCAGTCACCGCTCGAGAGCCACAATCCAAAACTGACACCCCTTCTGGGCGCATGATTTGAATCCGATCACTTCATAGGTGAAAGAAAGGAGCATGCCAATCCACCATTTTCGGATGTCTACCACAGCTCAGAAGTATCGATCTGAGCGAGCTCGACTATACTCTAGAGTAAACCACCACTGTACTGATAGCGAGTAGGTTCATGAAGCATGGCAAAATGTGGAAGCAGCTATACTAATGGCGTTCACTGCTATCTGTCTGACTTCTCCAAAATGGTCGAACAACCGCTGGATATCGTCGAGATCGTTAGTCCTGTTTGACGCAAGGAGATCTATATTAGTATTTAGGGATCACGACGGTGCACACATACCCCTCAAACGCCAACTGGTGAAGAGCCCAGGGACCGACAGAGTTTTGGTGAACAACGTAAACTCAGGAGATGGAGAAGGCTATTATCACTGGAAGCACCAGTGCGTCACCCCATTTAGTACAATCCCCTGGCCAAAAGAAAGCGATGGTCAGCGAAAGGATAATTGGAAGAGATGGCTTATTTACTCACTCGCAAAAAAGCCGACTGGAAAGATGGGTCGAATACTTTGAAGTAAAATTTACCCCCTGGAGAGTATATAAGTGAATGTAATGGAATTTTTGCCGCCCCTAAGGAACAGAAACACAATAAAAACTATCCCTACTGTAACGCGAGAAGCCACCAAGGAGGCCTGCATCCAGTCCTCTTCAAAGAAGGCATAACTTATTGGTGCTATATGCAATGAAGAGAATGTAGAATGTGCCTGGAGAATGAGGCACATCATTAGTTAGTCCTATCTTCAGAAATGGCACGCGAACTCTGTAAAAACCACCATGGTATAAGCCTGGTAGCTGTAGCCTTTATTTAAGTCGTGCTCTAATGTTATCCTTCGAAGGTTAGCAGAACACAGTGAGAGGCGGATCCGTGGAGACCAAGCCGGGTTCTTTCTTGCACTAGGATGCATTGATCACATTTTCTTCCTCTGACAGATTCTAGAACAGAGACAGCTCTCCTAGAAACCAAAAATGGTGGCCTTTCTTGAATCGCAAGCTGCTTGTGATTCCGTAGATCGTGATGCACTGTGGTAATGTCTATGGATTGAGGGTGTTCCCAGTAAATTCTTTACCTTCCTTAAGGAACTATACGCTAACTCCCTCGGACGTGTGAAGGCCTACGGGAAGCCCGATTTCACCACCTCTAACACTGATAGGCAAGGCTGTCCTCTTCTGCCTTTTTTTTCCAAGTCCACCACTGACGTGGTCGTGTAAGTTTCACTCTCAGCATCTAGCTCCTGCAGGGCCTAAAGGCTTCCATGGCATTCGCTTACAGATATCAATCACGGAGACAATGTAGCCTCCTTTGAATCTTACGCCACCATAATGCCAACATTATAAGATGATGCAACTAGTTTTGCTTGGCGGTTTGTATGCGCTCCACACTTGCAAAATATAGAGTGCTGCTGCGTGGGTTCGAACCCCCACCTGATGCTTACGGAATGACCTAATGAGGTGATAGACAACTTTATTTTCCTGGGCAGCTGTATCATTCCTAGTGGTTTACGAAAGACCACCTTTTCATCCGAATTGGGGAGGCCAGGGTAGCTTTTGTGAATCTGCATCACCTATGGCGCAGTCCTGGCATAAGCTTATCTTTCTAGGACCAACTTTACAATGCAGTGGTGCGCTCCATTCTGTTACGTGAATCAGAAACCCGGCCTCTGCGCGCTGAGGATGCTAAAATACCTTCACTGACTGACCATCGATATCTTCGGAGTATTTCATGAGTCCGGTGAGAACACCGGAAACATAATCCTGGAGTACATCGAATGGTTTTTGGAAGAAATAACGTCCTCATGATAAATGGACTGATCACACTCTATGGGTTGCACTGGCTTGGTCACATGCTCCGTATTCGAGTTGACCGACTTTCTCGAACAGCTCTTTTCGGACAACCAGGGAAGAGTAAAGGAGAGCCAGCGAAGGTCAAACAATGAGTTGGCAGCGAGCTATGAAAGCTATGAAAGCCATTACCAGAAAATTCAGTTGCACTGGTGATTGTCGTCTCCCTGGATGGGGAACCCAGGATGGGACACATCGATGGTTGGAGACATTATCAGACATGTCGCCGTCGCGAGCTCAGTGGTGCACATGCATCCAAACTTTTGATTCACTGAGTAGCTTGCCATCCATATCTCACCGACTGAAAAGCCCATTGACACTGCTGTATGTAGTACTTGAATTCGCGCTGTCGGATCCACGCAAGTGCACAAATGTTTCATTGGTAAAGAACTTAGCCGGCGGTAAAACTTCACCTTCTACTAGATGCAAAGTTTGGCATGCCTATATGGTTAGCTGGCCAAACTGATTGTAAAACAGGGTGGCAAAGAGTCTGAACACTTTAAAAGAGAAGACGTGGGCAAGCGACTCTGGTGAGCAAGCCAATATTAGAGAAGAGTCATCCAGGGCGTCGATGAGCATTGCCAGACGTGCAGTTCCATTGTCGAAGACTCATTAACTATCAGTGAGACGAAGAAAAATTCTCACACTTGTCCTGAAACGTTTGAAGTGTCAACCGTTTGGTAGTAAGGTAAATCGTATTCTATTGCCGATATCTGAACCTTGCTGGGCGCGATATGTTTAACCTTAACCGCAGTGGAGAAAAAAGTAACCGTGTTTCCACGGCATCTCGAAAGTTCGCCCAATAGACACAGAACCGGTTGAGCAAACGATCGACTAAACAAGCTTTTCTTGAAAATAGGTATTTTGAAGCGGCATTAGAATTTGGGAGCCAAAAGCCAAACGAAACAATAGATAGAATGAGAAACGCGTCTACTTAGATCTGGCAATGAAATCATCCAGGACACTCTGCTGAGCTAGGTACGACACCAGATAGTTACCAACAGGCGAAACAATGTTTATTTTTTCGTGGTAAATCTTTTCCGATGGATTTCGATTAACTTCCATCTTAGAAGATTAAGTTGTTACACAATCTGAAGTGTCCCGGCAGGAAAGTGCCTATTGCGTTACCCTAGCAAGATCAATATGATTCTATCCTATCCGTCACCAAGACGCAATCGAAGTTGTTGCAAAAGCAAAATTCATTTCGGCAATCACGCGCTATTGCGGTTACTCACCACTTTCGGTTGAAACTTCAGCAGTCGGCGTCAGAAAAATTCGAGTGTGTGGAAGAACCATAAATACGTGGGCGTAGCAATCGCAGCAGCTGCTGCATAGGGCTGGCTGGGACTTAGTCATCATCATCACGAACATTAGATAGACTCATAAAGGCAAAACTGTCCTTACGTATGCGTAGAACGGAAACTTCGGTAGATGGATGTTTACTAACTACCCAGATGTTTCCTGAAACTGAAAGTCTTTCAGACAGTATAGATAATAAGAAGACGTCAAGAGGACTATTCGATCATTAAAATACGGTTACTGGTATTTTACCATGAAATTATAGTCTTCCGCAAAAGCATATGAAGCTTCAGGGTCTTGTTTTAGATCGTTTACTAGGCTCGTACTCAAGTAGTTCGTGGAATACCAATATTCTGAGTGTTAGGTCACCTTATTCACCTCAGGTACTTGTCAGACTTACGACCCAGGGTGTGGGCGACATGGCTCAAGTGGTTAGAGCGCGAATTTACCGATCGGAAGGCCCGTGGTTCGAACCCGACCTCTGCCTCTCGACTTCCCCTGTCTAGGCTTGGGCAACCTGGCAGTATCCCAGCCCTCGTGCTTCCCTCGTGTGGGATGGCAGCTAGGCACCGAAACGGTGTTACAGCTGAACAATTTAGTTTTTTTAGTTTAGACCCAGGGTGTCTCGAGCCTCCGCCACTTCGGTTCTGGAAGGCAAACGCATACCTAGCCTAGAAGCTTCTCGAACTTTAGCTAGTTTCCTGTGGCTCTGGGCAATCAATTATAAACGCGTCACAAATGACTTCTGTTTTATAGAGTATAGGTTAATGTAACGTGGACTGAAAAAACAATATGGAACATGTATATACGTAGTACACTACTCATAAGGTTACTGAAAATTCTTCGACAGCCCATGACCGGTTTCGCCTATCTTGGGGCTCATCAGGTAGGCGCAGTCCCCGAGTTTCCGTCAACCTTATGTTCTACTTGAACCCAAATTGGACTGTTTTCGAGAAATAGGCTCATTTGCAAATCAATTTGGTTTTGCGAGAGACTCACCTGGAACCCAGCTGAATCTCCCGTTTGTGATGTTTTCAGGCAACTGAATGTGCTGCTGGGTTCCAGGTGAGTCTCTCGCAAATGAGTGTATTTATCGAAATATGAAACGTCTACCAGTATAAGGCCAGAAACTATGAGAACGCTGTGGAATATTGAGTATCATAATAAACTAGAACGATGCGTGCAGAACAACGGAAGGATTAGTTGAACTCGTGGAATTTTGCAACCTCTCATCTAGCTGAGTACGGTCATGGCGTTAGATAGGGGAGGTAGAAGACTGTCTATCGACAAGTCAATCAGCATAGGGCCGTACGTGATGTGCGAAAAAATCAATGCTACAAACCTGTAACAATTAGAGGGGAAAGACAACAAAGGAAGTTCCAGGTCACACAGGGTCGGACCAGTTGTGGGACGAAAGGTGGAATAGATTTTTGGGTTTGGAATTTGGCGAGTGTGTCTGATGTTCGTTCACACCAGGCTTACCGGGGTAGAGAGGATGAGAAATAACAATATTTCAGGCAGGTGATATAATGCGAGTTTGTCTGATCGAGATGCGCTCTGAGGATTTCCACCGTCACACTGAGTTGGCTTATTTCCACCAATGTTTCTGTCTGCCAGGATTAGGATAAAAAACACCATCAAGCGTAAAAACACTCCCGACAGCAGATTTGTTGTTTAAATTAAACATCAGTGAAGAAGACCATCAATATGAGTTGCCCCCACCCCGGGCAGTTCTATCAGTTGGAAAGATACCAGTGATACTTGCTTTTAAAGTTCAGTTACTTTTGATGTGTATACACTGTTTATATCAGTGGTCGTGGTGTACTGTGAATTTTGTCAAAAAACACGTCTGAACTATTCACTTGACATTTGCAAGAAAAATTTTGTGTCTGAAACTGAAACTGAAATGTTTGAATGATAACACGCTTCCCTCCAAAATAATTCTACAGAGTATGCGTCTCAGATTTCTTCATCCTAAAAAACACTCATATGTTGCAACAACTTGTGACTAAGGGGACTTCGTATAGCAGAATCAAGGTGAAAATAGAAAAAAACTAGTTGGATGCTGTTTAGTTAGGTGAAATGCTAAGCATTTAAGGGAAAGGAATCTTAAACTCAGTGTAGTGGAGGAACCTCTTTTTGGTACCAGGAAACATCATGATTCTTCGATAGCAATTCGAGAGTTGGATGCTTATGAAATGAATCATCAAAAATGACACGGTTGTGCAAATCGGAGTCAGTTACTTGCTTTACAAACGTATCCCTGCATAGCTTGATCACATTATGCCGTTCAATGTAAACTTTTACGGAGTACTGGTCGAGAATTTAATGAATTTGCTCAGCGATGAAACCAATGTTTGTCCTTGAACCAGCAATGTAGAGTTAAACAAGTGTGATTACTTTTGAGCCAAGACCGCTTATCAGCCAATTTGCCATTGAACCGATGAACAACCCAGACAGCCTTCGTGAATTTATGACAGTTCGAGTGTCTTGGGCATCACCTGTTGCCACAAATGAATTTGAATAAACAGCCCACCGAAAATACGTTTTCCTAATGCAAGAGAGAACAGCCCTAATTTAACCTGATTTGAGAACTATACCCAAAAAAGAGACAGCGTTTTTTTATACTTATTTCGCTACCAGAACAACACCCCCTTGTTCCTGACTTTGTGGGTTCCATCGCACTTTGATAGTTTCATTGAAGGGGACCGTTGACAAGTGTTTTGATTTTAGTTTAGGATGGATGAATTGGGTGTTCTTATTCCGTACTGCACATCCACATGAATAGATCATCCGTAAAGCCGTCACCCTTGTTTGGTGGCACCAATTTTCCATCCATCATATAAAGTCAGAATCAATTAAATGCAAACCTTTCAAGTGACACTGATCTAATCACCGACCTATTTAGCTCTTAGTGTAGATAGATTAACCAGCCGTCTTGTTCTACGACCACTTGTGCCGACTGGAGCCATAAATAATCTGGTGAGCGAGCATTTACCATAACCGAGTGTCCTTTCAAAGTCATCAGTTTAATTTTTATTCATGGTTAGCACTGGTTACGTCTTACAAAGGAGAAAGATAAGAAATTTATTGATCCTAAACAGTTGAGAATTATTCACTCCTACAAATCTAAGATAAAACAACGGGATGCTTCTGGTTCCCTGTTATTTATATTATCAGATCGTTCTGTAATATTATGTCGGGGCGAAATTTAGGATTTCTAGCAAAAACAACCAAAACTGATGATGAATTTTGAAAACTAGGAAGGAAGATTAATCGAATAAATGTCAGGGTCACGTTTTTCATCGGATGGTAACCAAATAACAGCAAAAGCCTCACTGTTTCCTTAAAAAGAAATGCTTGTAGTTGTAGGGAAAATCATGAAGTTTCTGAAAAAAGCTTCCTCCGAGAACATTAAAAATGTTTACTTACACAAAATTGTTCATACCCCTTGTGGTAGGAAAACTGTCATAACAGTACGTACTACTGCTGACCGAAAATTTAAATATTTTGTGGTTATGTATTTGTAAGTCACTACATTCAGAAAATAGCGGGGGATTAGAATTCCTTTTCAATGGGCCTAAAACACCCACACTTTTTTCCTTACCCTCGAAGACACGGTATGTTTTGATTGTAAATTGGTGCAATACTCATACCGTGTTTGTACGTGCACTGCGAGCCGTATTCACTCCGATAGAAAACTACAAAACACACTCTCATAGCTACAAATTGACTTCTCCCCAGTGAACCCTTCCGACTGACTGCTCACGACACGGTGACGTACGTTGGGGTGGATGTCAAGCTGATTTAATTTAGTCCTGTTGCAAAAGCACCGGTGGTTGGGCGGATATACGTTACACAAACCGATACATATATGCACTGCCTGGATTGGCAATCATGAAAAAATGCAGACGGTGGAAGAAATTGATTATGGTTGTTGCTGTGTGTTTACCTCTGATAAACAAGCCAAGTTGAATTCGAGAATGGTTGTGGACCAGATAAATGCCAGACAGTATGAAAAATTAGTGCAAATAAACTCTGAGCTTAAGAATATGTTCGGTGTGGTGTTTCAAGCCCCAAACTAAATTGCTCCGTGTGCCGATAAGCCAGCTAATTACTTGAAACGTTACACTCCATCCAGTACGATAAACAGGACATCATTTAGTTTTTTTTGCTGGTGACAAATGAACATAGCAATGCAACATGTTGAATCTGTGTGAAATTTACTCGCCTGGTTCATGATAGTCAATTCTCACTCGTTCAGCTAAAGTAGCTAAATGTTGGTGTGCATATACTCTCAGTGAATCTGTAATAGCCAAATGCCGTTAAAACAGCTGCGCACCGCATCCCTCAACCTGCGTGAGCAAACCCTCATACCAGATTTACCTTTCAAAACACATAACTGCTTTTCCACTTGCAAATCAACCAAAAAATACCAACCAAACCAGAAAGCCTGATTGTAAAATAAAACAGGGTCTTCACTACATCTATGAATTTAAAACAAGGATGGTAGGATGGACTACGTATTCTGAGAAGAAGCTTGACAGCTTTTATCCTAAGCAACTCATTTCCTCATCAATACAACTGGACTGCACAAATAAGGAAAGCAAGCAGTCAATCACGAGTACGCACATGAAAGTCGATCGTATGCTCATGTAAGGGCTTCAGTCGTAGTCTGGCTTTGTACTCTACATGATTACTTAAATGAAGGTCGGCTGTCACACCAGACGTGTATTTCCTACTCGCAGTTCTTTTAATCACCGAGTAATGTCAAATATCCTTCTCAGCCTATACAGGGCGTTCAAATACTGTCCAATGAATGTGCACTTTTAGATAACACTCATTACGTTGTGCCAAAACAGTAAGCGTGAAGAGAATTACGCATTTACACCGAATGGTGATGTTGCGGAATGCACGTAGCCCGGGTGTGCTTGGTAGTTGGATTGCTGGCTGTACAGACTAACAACCATTTACATCGAATTTAGGGTCATCTACCAGTTTTCAGGGATGGGTTGAAGAGAAATGAAACACAGTCCCGTCTTTCTAAAGGGTTTGTTATAGTCTATCTTGCTCAGTTGTCTGTGCTTATCTATGCTCATCTACCTCGATTAAACAACTTGCTTATGTTTGATCAAATCTACGCGCTGAGCTTCCGCTAAGAATACTGAAATGAAATTGATCTTGAAATTCAGAGAAAACTATTCCGGGTGTGTATCGGTCGTCTATCTTTTCCCATAATCAGTTTTTGTATTAGATAATCACAAGTATCAAAATGAATCTGAACTTTCGATGGCAGTAACATGGCGAATAAACACTGGTTTTGAACGACTGGCAAAGGTTATTCACTGGTGGTACATATGATTGCGAACAAAAGGTGGCCTCACTTTGTGACACCTCGGTCGAACCTGACTAAATTCTATGGAGTCCTGAGTTGTATTTCCTACAAGTCAACTGATGGCACTGATCTGGATTGTTTTCGTGGAATCACGTCTCCTAACAGGGGGATCGGTTGAAGCTTATGCACACAGTTTTATTTTCAGCTAATTATAGCTGTCCGACTGTTTTGTTTATCCTCAACAAATCGCTTCGTTCGGCAGTAGTTGTCGGTCAAGAAAGAGCGTGGTCATCGTTTCTCTGTCAGTCCCAAAAGTTCAAAGCAGAGCGGGGAAATGACTCCGGTTTTGATGGGTTCATAGCCATGATTAATTCATCCCCTGAATTATGTCAAATGGAACTGACAAAGTTGGCATTTCGTTTTTCAACAGAAAATGGAAGATGGAGGATTGATCAGATATCCTGATGTTCATGATGATTCTATAAGCTCTACAGGATACTTAAAAGTTGTTTGATCGCCAAGTATGAGTTTGTAAGATTTGGACAGAATTTTGCCACCTTCATATGTGTGTATAGCGCCTGACATCCGTGACCACTTCACTGCCGTGCTCCGGCCAGACCGTCAGAAGAATTCCCCGAGAATTTCGGGATTTAGCAAAACAGTTTCGCAGGATAGTAAACACAAAAACGTCTGTGCCCATCTTTCACACGATATCATATTTTCCACTAACCAGCATTGCCATTGTCGGTGTAAATTTACTCTCTGTGGTGTCTGTTTACATTCCAAACTTGCACGTTAGGGGGAACGAAAAAAATAACACTACACACTGTTTATGAAATCCCGCAACGAATATCGATCGATCTACAATTAACAACGGCAAACCTCAGAACAGCTGACTCTCTGCAATGATTTAGTACAAAGTTCCGTATTGGTACGATCTAAACACTGTGATCCTGTAGGAGAGGAGAAATACACCATGGGATGCTAGCACGGGCTACTTTGACGGCCAACAGGCTTCTTGCAACATTATTTGAAGCATACTGTGACTGACAGAAATTTTCAAAGTGGTATCATCTAACAAAAACTGCCCAACCTTATATTGTCATACCTGCCCAAGTGTAAATTTATGCCTCGATCTATATGTTCAACGGTTTTCGACGTATCAACTGACGAACTCAACTTCAACCAACTTCTGAAAAGTCGTCACTCACGGAACTAGCCAATACGTGACCGCGTGATGTGTTTCCGTAATTGAAGGATGGGGGCGCTTTATCCTATCTAAGTGAGAGCTAATCACACTCTGATTAGCCGCCTGTGGCCAAACGGTTAAGTACTCAATCACTGGCCGGAAGGTCGCGGGTTAGAAAACCCCCTGAGTTTCTTGAGATGCGCACTGCTGGTGATTCTCAACAAAGATGAAACAGGTGTACGTTGCTTCTTAGCATTTCAGCATCGAGTGGCTTCAGCGACAGGATGAAATCTCTACTGAACATCACAACATCTCCGCATACCCCCATCAATCAATCAAAATTTTTGTGGCCTATTTCACATCATAACATCATAATATATCTGACCCAAAGTTTGTGTACTGTACTCAACAGATCATGAAGTCCGGTGATAAGAAGGATCATGACTTCACATCAGCGGCCCAGTGTTGCACATGAAAAAGTTCCAAAGATCACAAAGGAACACAGCTCCTTTGACCCGAGATGAGTGTGGATCAGATCCATAAGATATGATTGTTTTGTCTCAGACAATCAAAATCTAAAAAGAGAAAATTCCGACGCAGTTCTGCTTTTGGTCAAGAGACAAAAGACAAGGCGGTAACGTCTTTAGACGAAGACTTTCCTCACAAGCCAGTTGGAAGTGTATCGAAGGGTAAAAATATGCACAAATCAAACAGGACTTGCAAACAGTGCCCTGAATAAAGTAATTTGTTGGTTACTCCGGCATGTACCCCAAATGTTCTGTCATTCAGTCTCACAGCCTTTTCAGCAGATTTGTCGTTAACGTTTAACTGGAATGGTTTAACAAGTTTTGGACACTTGTTTATTGTAAGATGTTCCAGGGCTTCTTTTAACGGCAACTCTTTAGGATCACCAAGTAAAGGTCTACAACATGTCTCTGGTGTTCGCAAACTGAAAAGCTGAGCAATGTTTCAATAAGTTCGTTCTAACCACAATAACCACTTGAGTTTTCTTTGAAATTGCCGTAGTAAATTTTCTCGCACTAGATCATCTGGTAGATCTTCCGATCAATATAAAATTGTTCAAAAAAGTGTCGAATAAACAATTGTCACAAGGATCAATGGTAGAGATACATCAGTACGAAGATGGTGTAGATAATTAGACGGTCTTGCGACGTCAGAAGATAAGCGGCGAACAAAAGTTCAAAACTAAGTTAGCCCAGCGAGTTTCTTCACAGCCTGGTGAAATATCGAGGAACAGTCCTTTTCACAAGGATTACCGCCGGCTAACTCCAATTTCGCCAGTATTTTTCGTTCAGCTGTAGCACCCTTTCGGTGCCTAGCTGCCATGCCACCCGAAGGAAGCACGAGGGTTGGGATACTGCCAGGTTGCCCAAGCCTAGACAGGGGAAGTCGAGAGGCAGAGGCAGGGTTCGAACCACGGACCTTCCGGTCAGTACGCTCGCGCTCTAACCGCTGAGCTATCTCGCCCCGATTTCGCACTCTTTGTGCAAACCATAGATAACAGCATTCAATTGCGAATATATGGTGAATTACCGTAGTTGTTGAATAATGGTCAATCCGAGTAGATGCATGTGGGAAACAGGGTGCCTAGTACCACAATTTTGCGCTTCAACAAAGGTGGGCTCTTCTGGAGGTTTCGTTTTCATGATTTCATCCCTAAATTACATCATCTCACTTCCGATTTGCTCATCTCCAAAGGTACCTAGCATCAAATAAACAACTCATATGGGAGAACAGAAAAGTAGGAAGTGCCGTATAGAACAGAAGAGTATTTGATTTAAGTGTAAGAAAATCTTGGACTCCAGATCATAGTGACTGATGTGGACTTGTCGGCAAAAGAGGCACTTAGGGAATTTTTTCAGAGACTTTTAAACAGAAAGAAGCGAAAGGATTAGTAAGTAATAGGTGTTTTTGCGCACAAGAATCCGGATAATCCAACCGTAAATAATTTAAAATACAAACGAAATCCCACAGAATCAAGACATATGGTGAATGTGGAAGGGTTTCTTTCAAAACTGCGCATTTAAATCCAAATGTTTTAATAGGACGGCAAATATGCGACGCAGCGGAGTGGAAGTGACACTGAGACGGAATATATTGATTGGTGAGAATTGAAGAGGGAAGATAATATTCATATATCCGACTGTTGCAATTAGACAACCGCAGTGGCAACTCAGATAAAGTTTACTGAACAGTGAATCCAATTAAGTTTCGCTGTTGGCCGCACCGAGGGAATATGCGGCAACTGGCTTTGATAAGCCAGATTATTTTATTTGGGATTTCCTGCTCCATCGAATTTTTGAATTTGTTTGGCGCTGATCCACCCGAGCAACAGAGAAATAAACTCATATACTTGGAATAATTTTTCTGAAGATTCACATCACCCAAGAGGTGCACTAAAAGGTGTTCTTGACAGTAAAAAAAATTTTCAGACTGCGGAAAGCAGCTTCGTGCAGTCATTATGTACTTATTGACTTTGTGGTCCTGCCAGGATGGATGTGCCGCTTCTCGGTTTGCTCCGCATTATATTTTGCTCAAACGGTGCTATTTTAGCCCAAGGTCACACCCACACAAACAGCATTCAATTGCGAATATATGGTGAATTACCGTAGTTGTTGAATAATGGTCAATCCGAGTAGATGCATGTGGGAACCAGGGTGCCTAGTACCACAATTTTGCGCTTCAACAAAGGTGGGCTCTTCTGGAGGTTTCGTTTTCATGATTTCATCCCTAAATTACATCATCTCACTTCCGATTTGCTCATCTCCAAAGGTACCTAGCATCAAATAAACAACTCATATGGGAGAACAGAAAAGTAGGAAGTGCCGTATAGAACAGAAGAGTATTTGATTTAAGTGTAAGAAAATCTTGGACTCCAGATCATAGTGACTGATGTGGACTTGTCGGCAAAAGAGGCACTTAGGGAATTTTTTCAGAGACTTTTAAACAGAAAGAAGCGAAAGGATTAGTAAGTAATAGGTGTTTTTGCGCACAAGAATCCGGATAATCCAACCGTAAATAATTTAAAATACAAACGAAATCCCACAGAATCAAGACATATGGTGAATGTGGAAGGGTTTCTTTCAAAACTGCGCATTTAAATCCAAATGTTTTAATAGGACGGCAAATATGCGACGCAGCGGAGTGGAAGTGACACTGAGACGGAATATATTGATTGGTGAGAATTGAAGAGGGAAGATAATATTCATATATCCGACTGTTGCAATTAGACAACCGCAGTGGCAACTCAGATAAAGTTTACTGAACAGTGAATCCAATTAAGTTTCGCTGTTGGCCGCACCGAGGGAATATGCGGCAACTGGCTTTGATAAACCAGATTATTTTATTTGGGATTTCCTGCTCCATCGAATTTTTGAATTTGTTTGGCGCTGATCCACCCGAGCAACAGAGAAATAAACTCATATACTTGGAATAATTTTTCTGAAGATTCACATCACCCAAGAGGTGCACTAAAAGGTGTTCTTGACAGTAAAAAAAATTTTCAGACTGCGGAAAGCAGCTTCGTGCAGTCATTATGTACTTATTGACTTTGTGGTCCTGCCAGGATGGATGTGCCGCTTCTCGGTTTGCTCCGCATTATATTTTGCTCAAACGGTGCTATTTTAGCCCAAGGTCACACCCACACACGTAAACTGATGTCAACAACGAACACCGCTTGAATATTTTGAGTAACTTACGATAGCATAACTAAGTCCCCTTCGTTGTTAAACTCAGGTCTGTATTTTAATCCGTTATTTCAGCGGCAAGTATTTCTCTCAAAAACGCTATTTTTGGCCTTTGCAACCTGCTTACGTTCACCCTTAGTCCGAGAGCAGTTTACACATCCCGGAGGACATTGTGAAGGAACCAGCCAAATGAAGGTAAGTTCAGCTTCCTCTGTGGCTTGATATAATCCCTGGATAAGCCCGGACTTTATGGAGGATGCTAACTAAAGTGAGTACTCTCTACCTTGGCAACAGCATCAGTTTTCCAACAGGGTTACCACCGAATTCGACCGATTTGATTGTAGACAGACTTTCTAATACTCAAAATATTTTTTAAATAATTTCCTTAATAATTTCAGTGATAAGTCATTGTAAAATATTGAAGTTTATGTGTGCAGCTTAAGCGTGTGTGTCTCCCCAACCGTGCGAAAATGGTTCTTTTAATGCTTTGATAAAAAAGGACTTGAAATCGGTTGTTCCTCTTCTCCCCCACACACATCCCATTGGATTAAGCAAAGAGCTAGGCTGTCAGCGTTAGACAAAAAACTTAGCTCAGCCACCAAACTTGGCGCTTTAAACGTGGCTAGTCATGCTTAGCTCTTCAAAGATTCAAATGCTCTCTTTTGGAGGAGGAACAAGAATCAAAACAGTAACTGTGTGGGAAAAAAATACCTGGATAAAACTAGTGTCTGTCAACAGTACACACATAGGAAAAACAGAAGAGTTAAGTGGTAAGTGAAGTATGAAAGAAGGAAAAATTGCATATCAATTCCAATATATTGGTTCTCGTTTTATTTTCTATAGCGCACTACAGGAGTCATTTTGTGAAACAAGAATTTTTATGGAAAAGTGCTCCAAGATTAGAAATGTGAGAAAAATTTTGTTACCAGGCCAACAAGCAATGATTGACACGACTTATCATTTGCAGGCTCGTTAGCAGTAAACCGTTTTTAACAGACAGTACACACATGTGAACGAAAATCAGAAATTCTGATTTTCCTTTCCAAATGACATGGGACCTTTCAGATTGTTTCTTCTTTCATGATGGGAAAATAATCTCGTGATCATTCAATAATATCAAGAGACGAAGAGCTCCATCCAGCAAAAGTCCTCAAGTAATGGATACCACAGTTCAAATGGTGAGGAAAGGTTCTTGGTGAAAGCGACCAAACCGTTCGTTGATCTTAATAAATTGGATGGTTTTTGGGAAGGAAGTATCTTTTTTGGTCATTAGTGTGAGACCAAAGCCGCTGGAATTGGTTTAGTTTCGACAATACGAAATATATGATGTTTTATGTTTTGGATGTCCGGTCACCATTGTCGAGTAATGCTTGGAGCTCCGCAGATGAATTCTGCTAGCACACCCTAATCTTTCCCGTCGCAAATTTGCAAGGTGGGAAAATTGAATACATTGAGAAGACCAAGACAACTGGAATATGATAATTATCGTTGGGTTTTTCGAAGGAACAATAGATTTCCTTTCTCCATTGGTAAATGCATGCCGTGTAGTTAAATGTATTTTGTTTCAGATCTTTTCGCAATAAACTTATGGCAGTGTACGAAGGTGTGGTAAGCTACAACTGAGATTTTGCCTTGTAATTTAGGCCAGTCAATGCTGAAAAGCCGTAAGGCACTGTACAACCGCTTCATCCCTATTGGGAATCATCAGCGCATCTCATGCAACTCAGGGAGCTTCAAACCCCCGATTTTCCAACCAGTAGTTGAACAATCAACAGTTTGACCACGAATGATTGATCAGCAGTGACCGGGTAGGACAGTATTGGAAACCGCATCACGTGGTCACTTACTGAATAAGTGATAGCTAATTACACTGCTGTCCAGCCGTTCGTGGCTGAACAGTCAAGTGTTCAGCCACTGTCGAAAGGTCGCGTTCTCGGAATCGTCTGATTTTCGTGGGATGTACACTATCGACGATTCCCAGTATGGACGTGAGAGCTTTTCTGTGCTTCCAGACCTTTCAGCACAGACTGGCTTCACTAACAGGGCGAACTCTCAACTGAAAAGTTCCAGCAATAAACTTGACTTACAGATTTCCACTCCTGTCTTTGTGGATTGAGGGTACTGGGATACTTCTGCCGTGATTTACACTTTGGGAAGCGCCATTAAAGCCGCCGGTTTTTATTCAATTTTGTACAGACCGAGACATTTAAATTGTCTACATATTTCATTCCAAACAACTTTCTGCTAAACTCGTGACCAATTTTTATTGAACATGCACATAAATGCTGGGTACTAGAAGGATGGAAAATGCCGGAAAGGCCACATCAGTGACCGCTTTTGAACTGCCTTAGACTCGCAAGGGCAAAAGGAAGCAAACACGGATGTTCCAAGGTTACAACTACAGTGATCTCGGCCGTTACAAGCGCTGAACGATGGAGTGTGAACTCGGTATAGGCAACGGATTGGTTCGTTTGAGTAAACGGAATGACAGCACGAGAGCCGTTATCCCTAAGGTCTAAAGAACTTGTGCTTTCCGGGATGCCGGATGAGAGAAACTGCTCATCACAGCTGAATTCACCTGACCCAACATCTCGGTGAACCGTTTTTTGGTTCTTTTGACTAGACTAGGTTTCAAGAAACCGCACACACCATGCACACCGCGCAGTGTGGATGACGATAATAGCGGAAGTTGATGACGATGACAAGTAATTCGAGAAGGAAGCTAGATTAGTGTTTGCTCTTGCATGTTAGGACTGTCTAACTTGTGTTAGGATATTCTGCTTGTGTGAAGCAACCAAATATAAATTGTCCGGTCGGTCAGAGTGTCCCAGAAGCACAAATTCGTAGGCAGTTTACATCCTGTGTAATCGTGAATTTATATTGCTCTCCACTAGTGTTGGACCGTGCATCCGGGATGGTCCAGATTACGTAAACTGGAACACTATAGGTAAATTAAAAGTACTCGGGAGTAGTGGAAGTCATAACGATGGATATTTTCGACTGAAGAAACTCATTTCTGTAGCAGATAAACACCAAACGGCTAAACCAGGCTGAAGAATTAAGGTCGGTTACTACATCAGAACACTCAGGGACCGACTATTCTTCCTTAACTGTGAACTGCGTATGCAAAAAATTGCTCCGTAAGGTGGCAAAACCACAACGTCCAGTGGACGGGGCCATCGCTTCACTCCTGGGTTTTCTGCTGTCACGCCTTTCTGTAGACCGGTGGAGCTCCAGCAACCGTTTTAAAAGGGTTAGAATAACAAGTTCCATATGTGGCTGAAACAGACTCTAGGATGCCAATGCTGGTCCTAGATTAACTAAACGAATGTCCTAAAGGATAATCGTTACTAGACCCAATGTTTCAGACTGATGGGAATTAGACCGGGGCATGCAAAAATTGGTGTCCAAATGAGGATTTTCAATTCCTGATTTCTGGAAACGGTCCCATATTCCCGGAAATGGAATTCAATCAGAAGGCAGCACATGCTTTTTCGTCTTCGGAAATTAGATGTCCAAAGTTCGAAACCTTATGGAGCCTTATTTGGAATTATTCTTCTATCACTTGCGCCATTCAATCTTGTAGTTTGCGCCGATATCCCGGGCAGATCGCACAACGGTTTGACCGCTTCGCCAGGACGCCCAAAATTTATACAATCATTTTCACACTTGGAGGCCGATCCGAATATCAGTTGAACCTTTCTTTCATAATGATCCACAATTGGATGTACCGAATAAGGGCCGCCATACGTTTCACTTAAAACACCATTCAACACCATTCAAAATATCTGAGTATCTTTGTACCTGTAAAGTTGGCGAAAATTTCCAAGAATCCACAGTAGTTTTCGCCCTACATTTGGCTAATCTGTTTGCAGCTGAAACACGAGTCGTTTTCTTGTGAGGCATATGAAATTGCACATTTTTGTAAACGGAAGATTTTTGTGACATTCAGTCGAGTCCCTAGTTAACACTATGTTGAGTTACAAATGAGGGTAATGCTACAAATACGCAAAATCTGATGTTCAGCTAAGAAAAAAGCTTGAGAGCCCAAGGATGAAAGGACCCACTAGTGGACTGCCTAGGAGTTTATGTCGATTGTTTGTGTAGTGCCGTGTGCTAGTATTTTATCCTTGTTGGTGCAAAGACATGTTTCGTAGAATCCATTTTCTGAAGAGGCAGGGCTCAATTTCCCTAACACTTGTGAACAGTTGTATGGGTCGACAGAACTCAATGTCATGAATATGACTCAAGTCGCTGCCGATTGTTCAGCTGGTGGTTTTGTTGTAAGGCTGTAGCAAGCCAAATGTTGGGTTTGCCTGACTTGAGGAGGGTAGGACATTCGAAGGCCATTTGTTGCGACAAATGGAAGTAAACTTTATCACACCCTATCCTCGAAACTGTGATGAGCATTACCATGTGGTCAGCCAATCAGTCTCCGCTTCCCATCCTGAGGTCCGTGGACACGTACATGCTCTCTCACCTAGAAAAATGAGTGGGAAACTAAAAAAAAGTCAATCAGTCTTGCTTGACATCAGCACGTCAGTTGGTTTAATGACACCGTTTTTTATCCACTGTCCAGGCGCGCATACACGAATGTGTGTTATATGTGTGTGAGATTGTCTGCATTCTATTGTGTGGCCTTGTCTTGCCACCCAGGTTTTGTTCAGCCTCGTATAGCTATAGCAACACAGATGTTGCTGATGCTGGTGACGCAGATTTAGTCCTCCAGTCTGTATGTTGACAGGCTAAACTCCTTGTGGGTTATGTGCGACGGATATCCGTGAGAACAATGAGTGCATTCCAACATGCGATAGTAACTTAGAGATAAGTATACGAGCATCCAAGAGCATTTTCTTCTCCAGGGCACCTGATAAACTTGCTTAATCCGACAGGGGCTGCTGTCGGGGAAGTGAAACATCTGGACATCTGAACCAAGTTGTCCATTAAATATGACTCATAAACTAGACACTAAACTATGTACAAAGTTCGGGCTCCAAGTATCATATTACGACAGTTTTATTATCGGTAAAACATTTGACGGTAATAAACCCGTATCTGATCACACATCTACGCAATAGCAGAGGAATAGATGTCATATTATAAATGCATTTTGGATTGCAGTAATCAGACTAGATTCTAAAAAACAAATATGAGTCTTATTAAGGGGCGGTTGACGTATTCTTGAGCAACAGTAAACCTTTTCGCTGCAATCACTTCGTGATTCATAAGTATTTTATCTTCTGCGAGGCATACCACCAAGTGGTTCATACAGTCATAAAACACCGTTTTCATTTCACACCTTATTCCTGGCCATTTACAGCCAGACAATGAGGAGTTTTTGTTACAACAAATTTCGGTGCCACAGACTTTCTTGAAACGACCTGGTAAGTGGTTTTATTGAAGATGGTTAACCATTCCAAAAGAAATATATTCTTTTTTCAGATCATAACATTTTGATAGGGTCTGCCTCTATGTGATTTGTGCTTTCTGTTCATATTTAAGCGTCCAGGGCAGTTAGATCCTAATGAAATGACGATGGCCGATAACGATTGTTCGGCCATCCATCCTACAGCGCAAAAGGTGACAAAGTTAAACTCTGGGTAATCTTGAGGCTTCGCCACATTACAGTACGTAGAAGAAGGGCTTGCTGGATTCAAGTTCGCAGAGCTCAGTAACAGAAATCTCACAACATTCATATGTTGTGCGAAGATTAGAACGAACACAGACATACATGTCATTGTATATATTTCTTCCAGTACAGGATCCTCCGAAGTCGTACGAACAAGCACGGTGTACAAAAACTACGGGTGAAGCTCTGAGTAAGCAGCCAACTTGACAAAATGTAAAAAAAAACAGGTCTAATCCTATCGGGTGATACCCCAAGCCGGGCTATAATGATTGCGATGCAGGGTGCGTTGGCAAAACAGCCTCCAGTCATACAAGAGTACAAAACATGTGCAAACTCAACTTGAAAACGACTCAACAATTAGTCTGTCCGTTGTATCCGAGGTTCTGACAGCCAATACCGCCAGAAGTGAAACAACAACAAAAACTTAACAACGGTTCTCAGCTATGCATTTCCATTTGACATTTCGTAACGAAAACTTCCATTGGAAATTGAGGCAACCGTCTATAAGGTGTGAGAAGTACAATTTCAAGAGCAATATCCGAATATGTGAAGTTTCTGGTCTCCAACAGTTGTAAACTGTGCTCTGTTTTTTCCTTTCAGTTTAACATTATTAGGCCACAAGTACTGATAGACGTGCCAAGCAGCTATAAAATAAAGCTTTTACTCGGACACTACTTTCGTAAATAAACGTGAAAAATAGACCTTTTTCTGACCTCACTGTCTCCAAACCACATTGCCTATCTGTGAAATGGTCAGGCGCTACCTATATGAAACCACCACTGTAGTCGAGTCCAGTTGTGAAGAGCCCACTGAGGTAATGAAGGTCGTCGTCGCACCATCGATATCAGCCGTTTCTGTGTCACTATCAACTGATGGAACTAGGCAATTCTCAGGAAGGGTTCCCATTGAAATGTATCCTTCGGGTGGGTAAATATGTCCCGCTCGGAACAACCAGTGTCTTCTGTTTAGTTCTCGGAAGTCTATTTCCTCGAAGGAAAATTTGAAAGGAAAATTCTCCATACCGCGAACTTCGTCTACGTACTAGTGGTGTTTATTCTCGGAAGGTATTACTTCCTGCTGTCCTGAAGCTAAGTAAATAATATCACCAACTCTGACTCAGCAATTTTTCAAAGAACACAGACTACATCAGGAAATTGCGTGTAGCTACCGCCTGAATGTGGCAACTTAATCAACAATTGTTTATAATTTAATTCGCTACCAGGTTGGAAAACAAACCCATCAAAGCAGTCCCTCAAGTAGATATTTGTAGGCCTTGGATACCAGTCTCCTCCCGTTGAATTGTGTGTTGCCCGGATACTCCGTTACCAACAGAGAGGTTGATTGCTCACCACGACTGATAGCTGAGAGTGTTTAACGCACAGCAGGCGGTGAACGAAAATGCAGTTAGAATTTGGTAGCAGGTGTGAATTAAACAAGTGGGATTTGTTTCACTGAGAATTGATGTGTCTTATGAAACGTGTCGTCTGTTGTCCAAAAGCTATGGTCAGTCATTAGACTAAATGCGTGAGGTTGTGAAACGAATTTCATACCTGCTGGTTTCACACAGAAACGACTCCTTTCATAATGCTGTTCAACGTTAGGAATACTTGCTTATCTGTGTACAATTGCTGGGGTAATGATGATGAATGGACGGAAAAGTCGGATGCCTGCCTTTTACTTTTTTATCGAAGAATTGTTTTGGAACAAGTTCCGAAACAATTATTCGCTTTTAATTTGTGCAAAAATGTGGGTTTTCTGTCGGTTGCTATTAAAGTAGACAGCATCTGTCATAAAGCGTTAAATACGCGAGTAATCAACATGTACTCTGGACACTTGAACAGGCTTCTAAGCTTCGGTCACACATTAGGAAACCCACAGGTTGTAAATAATGGATCAAAAAATATAAGCCTCGTGATTTATCACATTTAATTATTTTGCGTCGCATGCAGTCTAGCGGACCATTATTGATGGTCTAATTGGTGTAACGTGACGCAAAAGCAACGTTTAATAAACATGAATGTCCGAAAAGAATTCCTAGATTGCAGATGGGCTCAAAATGATTCTAAAATTTATTAAAGAAACTCACGGACTTTTTGCAACAAGTTGATCTGGGTGCGTGAAATACCAATCGTTTGTGGAGACATTTGGATTAAGGGGCATCCCGACTGCTTATTTAAAATAATTTCATGGGGAATGAATGAATGGATGAATGAAAGAATGGATGAATGAATGACTGAATGAATGACTGAATTTTAAGCGAAAACCCACCTCTAACATATACGTTGATTAGAACGTAACTTGGGGAATTGGCATGTATGGATTTACTGTATTCTTTTTTCACTTGAAATCAAACTCGGCCAACAACGGCTGACCGAAACACCACTCAGGCTGAGGCTGCGCTGTCCGCTGATCATCCTGGAGGTTTAGGCACTTCAAAATGATCGTACTAAGTTAGCACTAGGTCCCTTCCCCGTCCACCTTTATTCGTTTCTTCACAATAAGACTTTCAAATAAATCATGGTTGTATGGCAGTAAAGCATGGGTGTTTAACACTGATGTCGAGCTGTCGATGATGATGATGATGACGCATGAGGAAAAATTTCAGCATGACAGCGCAAGATAAATTATAACAGATTCCAGAAACCCAAAAAACATACACAAGGTGTGGCTTTTCAGAAAGTGCCTTAGGATGACTACAATCCGTCTACTCATCGTACGGTAAACAGTTCAAACTAAACCTAAGAAGGCAACCAGCTACACATCTGGTGAGTAGCGATCTGTTTTGAAGGTTCTGTCGGGCACCGCTGTAGTTAAGAGTGTTCCATTGCTGAGAGCGACGGTGGTCGGCTACCGGTCGAATTTTTGCACATGTGGAGTGTGAAGCGGTAAGTTTCCCTGACAGCCTGTGCGATGAAGAGTCAGGTAAGTGGACTGCATGTTCCGTATACTTCATAAGTTTCACTGTGGAAAAAAACGCCTCGGCGTGGACTATAACTGCTCGCAGACAGTCGAATGTTCTGATGAAAGCACTGCAGGGGCCGCATCGCTTTTATTACGTTCCAAATTATTGTCATTTGTTACTATTTTCCCAAATTCAGTCCAATAGCTTGGAATAAACGTAAACCGATTTCTCGGTTTCAAAATCATCACTCTGTTCTGTGATTTGCTGCTTGTCGCTCCACTTAAGTATGCAGACCTACAAACTAAAGTGAACGAAGTAATTGTGTGAACTTCAGCGTATAAGATGCCCACAGAGTAATCGGTTTTTATTCAAAAACGCAACCGCTTCCAGCGATAGCAAGCTGATTTTCATCCATACATATCTACTACGAGAAGACTGACGAGAACATTTTGGACTGTCAGTGGACCGGTAAGAAAACCGTGCAGTCCGTTTGATGCGAAAGAAAGGCGAGCTATTGCTTTGAGAACTGAGGCAGTTCTGTGTTTTTCCTGCAGCACATTTGGGAAGCTACTATTTCGATACATTTTAAATGGCGCCTGTATTTGTGTTCATGTTTGGATGGACGCATGTTCAAAAAACCGCCTTTGTTCCGATGAGCTGACAGTGATATCGCAAGAAATCATGGTAACGTATTTCTGTGAGTAATTTGGTGGAATGCTACTGTGATTATTTTCAGATATGTTGACCACAGACAGCGTCAACATCGTAACTTGGAGTAGGAGGCTTAAAAATGGAGATGTGTGGTTGATTATCTTGTTTAACTGGGAAACGGTCGTTCGCGCACACTGTCTGAAATTCTATAGGGATGTTTAAGCAGAAGTAGATAATTCGTTAATCTCGGAGGGGTCACCAAAGTCTTTGAAGATTACTGGCATTGCGTTCTGTTTGTGCTGGCGTTTGGAGGACACCTAGATGTTAGTAGTTGCCTTGATTAGGAAGTTGTATATGCTCATCTCACACAAGGTTACCCTTTAAGCTCATGAGAAAATGTGGTTTGTGTTTCCTCATCAGTCTATCATGACAAATGCAGAGCCAGCGGTCAGGAAGCTGGAAATGACCGCATTTCCCGCTAATGGCTGTGATAGCAACAGATTAACCAATATAGACGGAAATGGGTGACTGTAGGTCAGCCCACTGTTTGCAGTCTGTTTTAGGTAGACGCTTGATGAATTCAGAACAGGCCACATTTGTTATCGCTCACGAAAATCGGAGTCGCTGGTATAAACGTGGCCTTCACTTACTACTCACTCAAAACTTACAGATAACCACCTTTTGGAAAACACGGGATATAACGATCAAGAGAGAAATTCTGTTTCACGTATCGAACAAAAAGAGATTATGAAAGGATTCCAAGACCTGATGAGTTTACGTGTATTATGAAAGTCTTCAATTTTGTTACTCTCTAAATTGAAACTTATATTTTTTTTTAGCTTTTTTAGCTTACAAAGAAAATTCAACCTATCCGTGGTCAGCACTCTGAGAAAAAGTTTGTTTTGGTGACGTGCACATCTGAATAACTGACCTTCTCCGTGAAAGGTGATGAAAAACATTTTTCATTCATTTCATTTTCAGTATCTCAGGTTTTGGTAATCGACCGTGCTTTAAGGCATGACAACTGTGAATTTCAGCCCGAAGATTCACTGTTCACTGGTAACCTAATTAGCGCGCACTGTTTGTTTGCTGGTTTGTTTGACAGCCGTACGATTCGCTACTGTCTTGGACTTAAAGGAGCAGATTTAAAGGAGTAGTTTTGCGCTATTTGGCATTGTTTGCCTAAGTTTTGCCATGCAGTTGATATTTTTTTAAGTTCGAAAATGGCAGTACCATCCAAACTTTAATTTACCAGTGTCACGGATTTTCTTTCACTATAGTCGACTGCAAGACTGTGATCGAAGCTTCCTGCTTTACGTCAACAAATGTATGAAGCACACACTTTTAGGTTGCTTGGAATAAAATTGGAAGCAAAAAACCAGAGGAGGCATGTGAAACACAGTGCTTCGCAGCGTTATAAAAAAATTCCTGTCTAATGAAGGGAAAACACTTCTACAAAAACGCCTTTCGACTTTTACAAATTAGAATGGTTGTATTGTAATGAAAAATGAAATCCCAGGAAATTCAAGCTGATTAATGCAACCACTAACAGCAATGCATTGCCAAGTGTTCGGCTAATGGTAGAATATAAGTTCTAAAAAATAGTCTACACTTACAGCAATTATTCAACACTGTGAAAACTCAGAGGTATAGTCGAGGGTTCGCAAGTGAGAGCCGGAAAAATGTATTGCTCCACCCAAGGTACTTTTTTATATGCTAAGTAGACTGACCGGGTCTGTGTGTTATTCGAGTAGCAGGTAGCATTAAGCCAATGCTACCAATGTGGGCTTGAACTGTAAGAGACGGTAAAAAATCTGATTACAATTACAATTAAGTATGGAGCCGTTTTCAACCTAAAAAAGTGTCTTAGTGTATATCTCTACTCAAGCGTTATCGTGCTGCTGGTCCTGATGACCTTCCACGTACTCCGTCCAAGGATAGCGGTAAGTTTCCCAGTCCGTACCTGTCTAGCCTACTTGGGTCAACCTGGGGGAAAGAGACCGTCCCAGACAACTGGGATGAATCGAAAATAGTGCCCATCTTAAAAAAGGTACTCGCAGTGAACGTAGCAATCACAGAGGTGTTAGTTTGACTGCTGTTGTAACAAGGTTTCTGGCGTCATTGATTCTTTGTCGTCATATATATCTCTTCCAGTTCCTGGGGAAACGCGCAAACCATAAACGCGAGCACAGCAAAGCTGCACACCTCTAGTGGATTTGCTGTGAAAGCTGTTAGATGGATTACCATCTTAAAAATGACTACCTTGGCAACTGTGCAGAGTATGTAATCTTGAGGATTCTTACTGGTTTAGAAATAAGCCCGTTGTAAAACGACAATCATTCTGTTGGATCATTCGGCAGTCGCTCCCCGGTTTGGCTATCATAAAACCGTTGAGTCAGACAGCCCTAAACTACTTGATTGGTGAGTGGATTGGTGGAGTGCAAAATTACACCAGTATGCCTAAGTCACAAGTAATCCGTGTGAAAAATTATTCCTAGAAAGACTCCACTTAGGGGAGAGACGCTTTCAAAATTTAAGTGAACGGAAAATGATAGGTTAGCGGTGAAAAGAACCGTTATGTGGAAATAACTTCTTCGCATAGTTAAATCATCTCGTCAACGAATATCACTTTTTGGGTACCACGGTGAGGGAACTAAAAAGTATTCATACCCCTCAGGCCCTGGAGACCAATGGACTCGGTGCTCAATGCAGAACGATATGCAACTGATTGAATGCTTGTTGATCAAAATATTTTATTGTCACTGTTAGTTTCGTAATAAATACCACGGCGGTGGCGTTGAAGGTGCCGTGAACAGCCGTATCTCAATCCCGACTCAGATGTGTATTGAAGGCAACAGAACTTGTTTCGTAAATGGGTGGATAAAAACTCGCTCACCACTTCACAAGTGTGACTAAAATTTCCACCTAAAACCCTCCATGCTTTTGCAGCCAAGTCAAACAAGCGATCAGCCGTTCATAACAAATAGGCTCAAAATGTATTTTGGTAAGAAGAGAGGTGGGTAACCACATCAAGGTTTGGTCGACGGTATATTTGCCGAGCTGGAAAGTCAGACTGCGATCAAGGCGTCCGTGGAAGTCCTTGCTGATGTGTTGCGTACTCCACTTGCAGCTGCGCATGTTTGTGATTTCCCCATACCCATTAGCCTAACGGGGTAGTGCACTTTTAGAATTGCGAAGAAAAACTAATATGCCCACCCCCCTCATCAGAAGTACGTCACAAATAAGTGCATGAATCACTTCTCAAAAATATTGATGAGTGAACGTACACACAGGCACATATTTTGGAGGCGGTTTTCCATCAGCACTTCTAACACGTAGCATGCACCCAAAAGAGAGGTTCCATCCTTGCGTCAGACAACTCTATTAGCTAAACGGTCCTTACGTTATATTTATTTTCACGTCACTTCAGTCTCTTCCTTAAGAGAGTCGTCGAGATCTGCTAGAATGGATGCTCACGCTTTATAATTTTCAGTCACTCGGCAATTGTTGCTGTTTCTCCTTGCAAAAGACGGTACAATAGACCACTGGTCCTCACGGTTAAAAAGAAATGAATTTTAAAGGTCGAAAAAGATCTTTACTTGCTCAATGTTCTAAATTTAAAAGTAAACTAAACAATTTTCGGAAAGAGAGGAAAAGAAAGCCGGTTGTCTGAAAATCAGGTCACTTTTTGTTCTATGCTTGGCGTAGCCGAAATTTGAAAAAAAAACTCCAAACTAACGCAAACCTGAAAGCAGCGCCCAATTAGTTATTTTTTAGAAACAATGTCCATCCACCAAAATCATGTGGGGTATTCGATAGGTGAACTAACATGCTAGAAATAAACTCATTGTACCAGCTTGGATATATCACTACAGGTAGAGCAGCACACACCTTGAGTGCGATTTGATAAATACGGAAGGGTTTATTGATCCTGGCAATGAGTATGAATTTCAGGTGAGCATTCTCAATGTTGAAGAATGGGCTATTATTTGCCTCTTAATTTTCCCGGTTACGAAGACATATCTAGACTGATCCTCAAGAACACCAGGTTCGAGCTGAGATGAGTGATCAACTAACTGAACGCCATATACCCAGTGCCAACCCTAGGGCATAAGACCTTGGAGCGAACAGGGCAGGGTAGTTATAAGGTCATCAAAGAAAACTGAAAAATTGAGATCAACACTGTACTGTCCGTACCACTCTCTAGATTCACCAAGTCATCAAACCCTAAGTTAGGTACCACAGCACTCAAGTTCAAATGCCAACGCACGTAAATTAACCGCCCTCCATTAAAATGGATGACATAACGTTGATGTTTTATGTGGTAACCGCTATTATCTTTTCGAATTAGCCGAAGATATATATAGGATGAAATTAGGAGCTATAATTCTGATACAACAAAACCAAAAATAACTATCTTCCCACTTCTGAGTGACTTAGTTTCTCCTCAAAAAAACTGCCTGCAACATGTCCGAGCAAACTGTTAAAATAAGCCACAATTTTCTATGTAAGCTAATATTTGGAATTATCGGTAACAATGTGAATCACATACCAGATGAATCATTTGCACGAATTCTCAGAATTTCGTGATTCACTCAGTTGGACACATTTAGTACAATAATTCATGCTTTGGCGTATAAGAGTCAAATAAATTTGGTTACATTAGAAAAGTGGCGACAGCAGAGGGAAAGAAAATGCAAACAACGGTGCGTACAGAAACCCTAAGCCACTCTGACACTTGTGAAAAATTTGACTGGACTATAGTCACTAGCTTTTAGCGTCTTCATGGTTGACAGCAAACATGTTCATCAGTAATTCCCAGAAGTTCCCACTCTAGAAGTTGTGACCATTCCCTGTGAATCAAACAGTTTTTGTGTCAAAAAGCTCTTGAAACGCACAGCTCGGTATTGCTTCCTTTAATTGTGAAGTTAAAGTGAGAGATGCCACAGTAGGACTCGGCCATCGAACACCATTCGGCATTCTCGCCAAAGATGATCAAAGGTCATCCAGATCTGGCAGTACAGTGTGTGTTTTGCAACCTTTTTGTGATCCGTTCCCACATAAACGGGTTTTTACATAGGAACTAAGGAAAAACATTTTTTTATTCGTACTAGTAAAAGCCTCCAGGGCATCATAACCCACGAGGAAGAAAGTTCATATAATCTGATCACTAAGCTCATCATCAGTCAGATGTAAAATGTCGATCTGAATAGGCTGCGCGTAGCCGGCAAAGGCGACTTTGTTGTTCCGCCCCTCACAGAAATACCTGTCATCTCACCAATCCTACAAGTGTGATTGACCATCCTTAGTGTGCCTATTCAAACTCTGGTATTGGATCTGTGAGTAATTCCACCGAAATTGCAATGTGCGCAAGATGTCCGCTGTGATAAGAGCCGTTTTGATTGGAGTTACACTCATGCCTGCTGGATATGGATATGAGTAGCGACCTGGTTAACATAAGTACTTTTCGAAGCATAACTACGAGTATGCAGGTTAAATTGTGCCTACCCACTCACCTCTGGTTGGATGATAGGGGATAGTTCACTACTTCATTAGGTCTGGTCAAAACGGGCACTCGCGTACCTATCTAAATCAAGCATTTCATGACGCGACAGTAGACCTTGACTTAGACAAACAAAGCCCCTAGTTGAAGTGGTAGATCAGGCTTGGTGGCTCTGCCACATTACCGGAGCACCTGAATCCACAACAATGCGTCACAAAATTTATACGGTTTAGGAAAAGAGTGAAATATTCTTTGAGCCAAAATTTGTCTGATAACTTACCCGTGTAGATGTTTTTTTATGAATACAACCTATTTCACAATTACCCTACTCATGAACCTGGCGAGCTTTCTGCCGCAGTCTGCAAAAAGCGGACGGGAGTTTCAAATACTACTTCACTCTATATAAGTAGTTGGGATATTGGAAAAATGCTTCAACGCCCCATCCCCTAATTAAACAAACTGCTCTTTTAAATAAAAAATACTTTGCACGAGAACTCTTCCTTGAAAGAAGGGATGTGGTAACCCAGCCCGCAAACTTCTCTTTTGAATGCATTCATTAAACTACATTATTGCTAGGAGGGTCTGTTGAATGCTTCATCCTCGATTGCTTCCTTTGTGTGTTCGTACATGTAGGTGTAGGCCTTAAGGCTTGCAGGTTTGCCGGTCATTCATTGATCGCCTATGTTTTGAAAGCGTAAGGATCACTAATACACAGACAACATGATTCAATATTCCAGCTGCCTGCTGAATCAGATACAGATCGTACTTGTCAGTTAATGTTGGCAAAATCCTCCACCAGCAGATCGGATGGTAGAAGTGCTGATAGCCGGAGGACTCGTAACCACTGAGCTTTCTATACTTAGCGTATACTTTACAGCTCTAAGCAGAGCTTGTTTAAACTGCTTGTTTCAGATGCATTTGTTCGTTTTTGTGTCTTTCCCCTGTCGTTTGCTGAGGAAGTCTCTTAGGGAAGGTTCATCACTGCCCGATTCTCAGTTGGGAGAACATATTTTCGCACCGACAGCACATCTCCAAAGTACATAATCTCTGGTTGGCGTTCGACTGTCGTGCACACGATCCACACAGTGAATCACCTGTAGTCATGATTTTTACGTCTGCACAAATGGAACTCACCAGACCTCAGCAACAGTTTCTCCGTTGGACTTGTCAAAATGACAAATAGCTTACAAAGAATGGATGGTTTTGTGACCACTTTCTGGCGCAGATACTAGCAATGCCAAACTACCATTGCCAACGTGTTCAATGAACTATGAATGCGCTTGACAATCAGATCAGTCAATCAGCCAAGTAGATATCCAATCGAATGTGTCTACGTATAAAACTAGCACAATACCATTAACGGGTTCACGGAAAAGTGTAAATGCATCATGTAAATGTCAGAATGAGCCTCGAAAGACATTATCTAAATGTCTGGGAGTGGCTAGTTGCCAGCCGAATCAAAACTGGCTCAGCTCTTGCCCACCACAATCAGTGGCCTACCAAAGTGTTGGTTTGATCAATTCGTGATCCGTAGACGTATGTACAACTGACATGAAGATGGTCCCAGACCCCTCCTGAAAATAAATGGATGATAAAAGTATGGAGATAAATTAAGCCAGCGACCATTCTCAAACACAGTTTCTTAATTCTGAAGTGCTAGCGCAGATGGTGGCTGCATTTCATCACGGATTCAAGTCAAATGCGATTCCGTCCCTGTACGTAGCCCCATACTTCTGCTTGCTTCCTGCCGCAGACCATTAGCGATATGTATCTCATTAAATGCGACTTAGATTCTGGTCGACAACTGTTTCAGATAGGAATTTGAGTAGGGGAAGCAAACCAAGAACGTCGATTCAAGGTTTTTACATTCAACACGACACTAACATACATAAAAGATAGGCACTTTTAGACCATACCTCAATCACTTGACTTCAACTACGGAAAGTGGATAAAGCCTCGTTTATTTTGGCAGGCGTTTGTAAAAAAAACCGTTCAAATCGGTTGTTGTTGCAGAGGAATTTAGACCAAACCCGGGCTTTTTAAGTAATGAATTTAGTTTAAACCAGATCATACCACACGAAATTCACTTGTTTAGGAGGGCAAAGGCGCTGCAATAACTTGGCTTCGGTAGTGGAATTTCCTCCTCTCTACTTATCGCACAACGAATACTTAAACGAGACAAAATAGAGGATTTTCATTTTTCGATGATCAGCTATTTCAGGCAAGTGAAGTCCTTTTCAACACCTAAAGACTAGCTTTCCTGACATTCCCTGAATCAGAAGTGAACACGCACCGAGTTTTTCATGCACGGCAGTTCGGGCAATCGCAAGACGCTACGGTGCCGGTTTTCGTGTCTAAAACTCAGATAGCATCAGTGGAAGTTCCCAGAATATATTCTGTCCGGTTATTGTGCTTATAATAAATAAATTGGAAAGCATTTCTTTACTAAGTCACTGTGAGAAATTTTTTACTTGTAGCAGTTGTATCAGTGCCAATATGATAGAACCATCCTGAGGTTTTCGAGGATATTATTGGTATAGTTACACCATCATTTTAATTGCATGATCTTCAGGAAAATAGTATGTTTTCGGAGTTAATGCGTTTTGTAAGACTGGATGTCCTCGGTGAACAGCAACCCTGAGGCCATGCATATGAATTTTGAATAAGCCATGCCACTTAGTTGACTTAATGTCGAGTACATTTAGGATTTGAGAATACCAGACCATACAAACAGTTCACAACACACATGACATGCATACACGCACTCAACAATACACTCAACAGAACACATCTGCACACTCAAGAAGCCGACTTGGGGGAAAATGTGGAAACCTGCCAATAAAGTGTACCTGATTCTTGATACAATACCCCTATATAGTTTGTTTGGGTGAATGGATAGAACGCAGTTTGACACCATATTAGCTAGATGCAAAATTGATGTGTGAGGAACTGAAAAAAATGTCTGGTCATCTCTCTCTTTCACTGAAGTCACCTGACATCAAACAAATATGAACTTAATTAGCTTCTCGGGAATATTTGACGAATCACATTTTTAGAGAAAAACGATGGCCTTTCTGAAAACACGGCAGCGTATCGACTAGATCCTGGAATGACCGCAATTTTTCAAAGAAATGTTTGCATGGTGAAAAACTTATCTTGGAAGAAGACTGATTGGATTTAACTTCAGTGTGAAAATATTTGGTCTTGTTAGCATAGCGAAGCATTTTAAAGTAACACAAATAGTAACACAAAAAAGCGTCAAAAGCACGAAAACCGAAAACATAACAATTGAAAAGTGTCATCGACAGGCTATTGTATCTTGTGTATCCGACTATAAAATACTTTATTGAAATTCTCTTCACACTCAAGTGGCGCTCAGTAGGTTTTGCATGCCATGCATCAGCTCTATACGTAGGTACCAGCAGGAGCCTGTCTCTCAGTCCCTACTGTTCTTAAGGCTGCAATACTTTGAAACGCGGTGCAAAATAACCTTAGACGAGGATTACTTTCACTAAGAAAGTTATAAGGTAATGTTTCGTTTGTTCAATGCTCAACATAGTTCGGAGAAAGACTGTTGATACATGTGTGAACTTCTGTAACATAAGAGGTAGGGGATGACGTCTCGCGTAGGCCATTTACTGCTACAAGTCAAATGCGCAACAGATAACGTTGTTCAAATATGGGTGGAACTCCCGTCCACGTAGTCGTCACTACTATATTTCAGTAGGTACTGCATCCTGATCGGGGGTTGGGTTCCGCACATCACAGGGATATCGCACTGTTGTATGTACTTATTTGCTTTATTGCCCCCGATAGTCCTCATCTGTACAGCTGCAGTTTAGGGTGGTGACTTAATGGTTCTTGGCTACAGAAGTCCAGAATCTCTATTTCTTCGACTCCTAGCTTTATCCGCGGATACTCTCAGCCGTCGGCAATGTTGTGGAATATAAGTAGCTCGGGTGCGCTGATTGATTGTTGGTCTGTTCGCCGAGCTTGGCAGTTGGATTGCAAACGTTTCACCACCAATCGAGGTGACATCGTCAGTCAGTCAACCCCGCACTGATGATATCACCTCGATTGGTGATGAAACGTTTGCAATCCAACTGTCAAGCTCGGCGAACAGACCAACAATCAACTCTCAGCCGTGTTATTTCCCTCCGATATACCGACCAGCGTGCAACCTACTACCTCTTCTTTAGAGGCCCATTCACTTGGCTGCGGCCCCACGAAAATATGCTTAACGTTGTCCGTAAGAGTCATGAGTGAAAAGCATTTCGAGTTTGTCGAACGTTTCTCTTCTGCTGAATCCAAGTTCTCAAACTCCACAGATTTACCAAATACAGGCTTCCCGACATGAAAAGTCAATTTACTAGTCAATAGGTTGTGGCTTAGTTATTTGATAAAAACTGAAATGTGAAGCAGTGCAGCTTGTAAGGACAAGTTTCGCTACCTGCTCACTAATTAAAATACCGGATTGGTTTCTACTTTTGATCACTGAATCGATTTATATGAAAACAAGGAACAGTCTTCCATAGAAACTACTGTGTTCGCACATTTCCTGAGTTAATGCCTTAAATTTCCAGCCGAATTAGTAGGCACTCTACTTGAGTCGTTTCACACGTTTGCACGGATATCGAAAATAGTTCATCAGGCAAAGGTTCTGTTTTGTACAGAAATGTAAAGTGTGGACCACACAAACATTTGTGATTACAGTCTGCATATGGCTGGCTTAATTCAGTTGAACTCACAAAAGCCTTTCACGGAGGGAACAAATCTGAATTGGATTTTTATGTGTAACACTAGTGAAGAGTTTTCAGCAAAATTATGTGCCGCGTATTCGGTCCGGTCAATGTGCTGCAATATCTCGACTATCGTCCAGACTGGAAAATGAGGCGACCTTTATGCAGTACATTCAGTTGAATAAAACTACTAACGAGAGATTCAGTTAAGTCCCCACTTGAAACCACATTGGCGTGTATCGTAAGAATCTTGGTTGACGAAAACCCGGGGAGTGGACACAGGTGACGAGCTCAAAAAAGGGAAACCGACCATGGGCTGCATTCAGCCGCCTCAAGTGTGGTGCGTTCAGTCTAGATCTTGTCAACTAATTGATAGCTTCATTGGCAAACCACTGCACGGATCGGATACTGTTGTCTGAAGTAATCTTCCTATCAGAATAGGATAGTGGGATCTCAGAAATTGTGTCATGTTCTACATATGCCTTTTAAGATCTGCAACTGGGATTGCCGTCACCCGCTGCAATAAAGTGCATGTACGATCTACTGTGGTTTCGTTTCCCTGAAATTTAATGGACCGGTCCAGGTGGAGCGTGTAAAACCACTTCTTCTTGGACAGCTCAGCACTGATAAGAATATAATACTAATAACCAGTTAATAATAATTTCGGATACGACAAAAAAGATTTGTTCAATTTGGCATGAAATTCCTGTCCCAGGAATGTAGGGAAGGTCATTACGGGGAAGGTTGTTAAGAGGAAAAAGCAGGAGTAAATTTAAAGCCTAGGGGTCATGAGACTATGATGGAGCCTGGGGATTAAGAATGCCCTCAGGATAGGTGTGTTTCAAATGGATTAATCATCTTTCACTGAAAATACAAAGCTAATCCGTGAATATAGGCATCCTTTGAGAGTTCAGCTAAGAAAGCCGATTATTCTGTTGACGCAGTTTACTTGTGATCCATATTGTGAGAAGATATTTTTTAGTAAGCAAACATTGACTTTTACAGGGTATATGTGGCTAGTCCCAGTCTCGTTCAGAACTAAATTCATCACACCTTGATTGTTAGTTCGACGCTCAGGTTCAAAGTTCATACAAACTTGGTCTCAACACCGGACGTTCGTTCACTTCATTTATGTGCATTTCGACTGTGGACTAGTTAAAACATTGTGATCTGCTGATCGACGTGAACAAGACAGCAATAACAACAATGTTGCGACATGAGCTCATTCTAATCAATCTCGTACACCGCAACACTTGTAAAACGGGAGGGTGAAATTAGGTACGTTGTTAGTTCCATGGTTTGTACATAAATAGAATGCGACGTAACCAATCAATAGAAAAATTTGTCTTGGAGTAATCGTAGCCTTTCTGAACGCGAAGTATAGACCTGATTCGATTGGTCAACGTTGATTCAGGGAACTTCAAACTATGTGGATGCCTGCTTCATATGGATGAAAGGGTTAATTTGAGTGTACCTTTCAGTAGTGATCGAATCCGCTTTGTAACTGTCCATGCAATTATCAAGCTACGTTAGAATAGTGAAAAGGTCAGATGCTTATGTGACTACTCACAAGCATTTCAATTTGAGGCATGGGTTCATCCGGATAAGTTTTCTGTTTGAACTCACTCCTCAGCCGGTACACGTCCTAAAATCTATAGAGCATTCGCTAACAAAGACCTAAGCGACTGTGTATTGCCAGTAGCAGTTTTACTGTTTTCAACATTGTGTTCCGATAGTTATCACAACCCACCTAAGCCCAGATACGTACGCACACACACACGCACACAATTGCCTCGATAGCTCAAGCTTGTTGAGCGTATTTGGCCCCCAACGAGGATCACATTGTTAAACTCTGGTTTCCTGACATTCCTCCATCCAATTAAATTACACCAATTTGCCTCCAAATGACTTCCATTTAGCTAGTGTCCACCTCCTCTTTTCTCTGTCAAGTTCGAAGTAGCACAGCTTGTAGCTGTCTCTTAACTGCACTACACTGATTTATGATATCGTATTTGTCATTTCGCATGTGTGGATGCACGGCAGATTGGGCTAAACTTAAACTGTGACAGGATACAATCTGTCAGATAGAAGGATGATGTCTGACATGAATGTCATCCGCATTGGACAAGTGCGAAGTGAACATGGTTGGCTGAATCTAGGTTGCTAACATCAGAAGTGACTATCAGCAATTCACATACGAACGATAAACCAATCCGTTTCCCATATTTCGATTCCAGAAGTACGCAGAAAATATATTTAACAGTATGACGGTTCCTTACTTTTTACATCGATCAGCCGTCTATCCATGTTAGTCGGTAGCCACTGCAAGTGTCATTCAAGCCATACATGCTGAAAATGAAGCGCCTTATCTCTGGGGCACAGTATGCTTACCCATTTTGAGATATTCAGTCTAAAATTTGCCTTCGATGACAGACGACTAGTAAGGCTTTTGCAAAAGCTGAACTTTCTTCCACGGGAGGAAGCGGGAAGAACGATGTGCCGGACATGTAGGTGAAAACAATCTATTTCTCACAGACAAGATTCTACGCAATACTGGTACCGGGTATCTGCTATCATTCTTCCTTGTATAAGCAGTGACAAATGAAAAAGTCTGAAATGAACTGGGTCACAACTCTTAACCTTCAGGTTCAACTATCTAGCAAACTGCACCATTCTTCTGTCACCGTGACCATCATGGTTGTTTCCAGCCATTGAAATGCTAATGAAAACAATTCGCTTTCCATTGTAATTACTGCATCCTTGCTCTTGTCGTCTTCTACGTCGTCTTTCTTTACTACTAAAACTTTGTCCAAACCGAACCCATTATTGAGATATGACAGTACTCAAAGTGCTGCTGAAAAATCTTCAGCAGCTCACGACCGATTTTGTTGTTTTCTGGGCTCATTAGGTAAGCACAGGCCCCCGAGGTTCCCACAACATTTTGTCCTACATGAACTCAAATCGAAAGGAATTGGCAAAATGCCCTCAGTTGCGTACTAATTTGATTTTGGCGGGAGACTCAGCTAAAAATTCCGACTGAAGCTCTCATTTATGATAATCTCCAACCGAATATCCTGCACCAGGCCGTCTCATATTTCGAGTTGCCTACCTGATGAGCTCAAAGAAGAGCAAAACCGGTCGTAGGCTGAGATTTTAACGAACATTTGAGTAGTATTACATCCAGGAAACGTGTTGCGACATCTCGAATATTGTACGAACTGATACATACGACAGCCTGTTGCAGTACATTCAGCGAAGAAGACCATCATTAACGAGGAATTAAACTGGATTCAGTTGAGTCTTTCGTCACAACCAAATTCGTATGCAAATGATGTTAGTCGGGAACTCATGGTTATTCACTGCTTGCATGTCCGCCATTAATTTTACTGGTGACCGCTGGGTATTTTGAGACCGAGGACGATTTTGAAACAAAGTGTGGTACTGCTTGACTTTGAGCACACGAGAGAGGTAAGTAAAAGCTCTGAGGGAAAAGGGAAGATTTGGCGGAAGTTGTTCACTAACCCCAGGACAATGACACAAAAGTAAACTAATTCATCAAGCGACAGTAGCTGGCTGTGGGTAACAGTCATTTAACTTCTCCTTAGTTTCGACTTAATATAAATAAACAGAACACCCGTACACTTCATTCCTGAGGACCTAGTCTTAACCAGTATGAGTTGGATAAGCATAAGCAATAAAAAGCATCCAGTTTTCACAACAATTTCTTATAAATCATCCAAAGATCAAATATATACTGTGAAGTGAGGTGCCATTAAAGATAATTCCATGAACTCTGGAAAGCCTATCGTGCCTGTCAAAAGTGTCTTACTTTAGGTTAGCGCTAGGGAATATTAGACATTTTTAAAGAAGGCTTCACATCACACCAGTCGAGGTCAGTGGCAAGTTTCCTGAGAGCGCCATTTAATCATATCATCTGATACATTACCAATTACTCAATAAACTCTGAGCATTATTTTCACACCTTAGTTGACTCAACTTCTTACCAGCATAACTATTGGTATCGTATATCGACAGGCGATTCTCATGGAGAATAGTGACCGAACCTTATCCATGGGCACGTGAATGATGGTGGCCTTTTCATGAGAACGTTTTGCAGCGCGGTAGATGCGAAGACAGTACAACTCATAGTGGTTCCATCGGCGTTTACATTCAGGCACTATAAAAAAACTCTATACCACTGCAGAGCAAACTTTCCCTGAATGTCACTCAAGCTGTTCACCACGGACGGGACAATAGGTGTCAGGGCATTGCGGCAGGAAGAATGTGTCAATTCAGTGGTTCAACAAACGAGGCATAGCAACTGCTGGGACCACCTAGGCTCCGTATCACTATGGTGATCAGGAAGAAAAAGAATCATCCCTCTAACTTTATATTCAACAAGAGGCACCCATAGGTGACTAATTAGTATGCGACGGTAAATACTCGCTTGCTTTTTGCCTCTGTATTTTCTACCCCTGTCTCATTTTTCCGGCAATCGTGGTGGTCTATTACTGCATCAAACAAAACTATTGTCCAAACTAATGAGTGATAGACATAAGCTTTGTGTGTGTGTGTGTGCGTGGAGTGGATGTGCATGTTCAACGCACCCATAACTCAAATAAATAAACCATGACAACGATCCATCAGTGACAGCGCAACCGACGCTCGCACACCCTCAGTTTGAACCTCTCGTATTCAGGGTAGTTATCTGTCTGGATAATCGGTTTAAGATGTAACAACTTGCGGGAACCAGATGACACGGTTATCAATCATTGCAGGATGATTGGTGACCCCATTCAAAAAACACCATGACATTTGCGATAACTTGTAACTAGAAATGCATTACCTGCTGTGGGAAAAAGAAAGACCGCTTATGGTCACCTGCATCACAAGGGACAACCTACTCGTCCCCATTGGAAAGCAAGAAAACTTGTCTACCGTGCATCAATGGTGTTGGGCGCGTCCAGCGTCTGTATATTTCAGTCACTGATACTACGAATTAGTAGTCATCAGGACAAAATGTTATTTTTTTAGGACTGCAGACACGAAATCGCACAATGCTGGTACATTACGAGATGTTCATTGGCCTGCTGTACTAAAAATCTCCTCACATCATCATCGATCAATAAATAGCTCAGAGGAGGAATACATTCACAAGGTGAGCAAAACTCCGCTCTGGGAAGTCGTCAATCGAGGAACCACGTGATGTGGTTTCCGTGGCTGAAGGATGAATAGCTCTATGTCCTGTCCAACCACACTGCTGATCAGTCGTTCGTGTTCAAACGGTTAAGCGCTCAACCACTGGCCGAAATGTCACGGGTCCCAAACTCTCTGAGTTTCATGAAATGCGGTAGGCTGATGATTCCAAACAAGGATGAAAGAGCTGTACATAGTTTCTCAGCTTCTCAGCGTAGATCGGCTCTGCCGACAAGATGAAATCTCCATTGACAATCGCTCGACCATCCAGCTAATATGTGAACTTAATTCATGTAGCCTTAAATACCGTGGCGATAGAATATGCTTCCGGATACTAGCCTCTCCGTTTCCTGAATGAATAAACCTTTAGAATTACTGCCGAAATAACCTGGAGTTATCGAGGCAACCTATAATGAGAACCAGCAGAACCAGCAGCGTAGTTGACTTTACACATCCTATTGGTATTTCCAACACTCAAAATGTCTCACAATCGCTAATCACGCTGTGTTTGGTCTACGACTAACATTAAGCTAACATTCATTCCTCACAAGCGTGTGCTATGCGTCTTCAAACAGAGGTGTCCCTGTTTACTGTCTATAGACCTGTAGCTTCAGAATCACACCTTCATTTAAAAAGTCTACTCTCAAAATATCGGCTTGAATTATTGCCACCCGGGGAGCCAATCGATCCCGCTACGCGAGGTGTGCACTGCGGACTACAGGACATTACTAGTAGTCCGTTGTGAATGACACCAGCGTAAGTGATGGAAAGTCTGAAGGTTTGAAAATTATGGGTTCGAACCTAGAAGGACAGGACAACCAGCGCGGTATGTATAAGTTCATTTGACCTGCTTGAAATCCACGCAGCGCAATTAGCCAAAAAAGCTGAACGGAGGAAATCCAATTATATGGTTTACCCATTCAAGCAGTGTCGGACAGAGGATTTTCAAGATTAATGTGAAGTATAAAACTCTAACGTAACTGTGCTCCAATCTTTACAGAAAAAAAACTTTGAACTCGATACTTTTGATACTGTCGTTTTGATCAGCAAATGCAATGGTCTACAACTGGGTGCATAAAATCTAATAGAGCCTATGGTACACACTCAAGACGAAAGCGATAATCGTCTATTGCTTTTTATTCGGAGAACAAACAGCATTATTTCATCATGACATTTAGAGAAATAAACCAACTACAAGAGATAATATAAACTATTTTTTATGGATGGTTCAAACGACTGAAGAATTCTTGTCGTAGAACGCTCAGTCGAGAGTGGTTCGCATTATACATCCGTCACTTATTGGCTGAGCTTGGGTATGGAACATAAGTGTCAGTGGAGCACGAACACGGAACAAAAAAGTTTCATATCTGAAGAAGTCTGATAGATGTTTTTTTTAACGAAACTGTCAGTTTGAATGTCAAGGTCAGTGTAACAGCAAACAGCCAAACTGACCAAACGCTGATGATGAACGTACCTACGCGAATTAATTTGGAAATTCTATAGCTACACGTGGATTGTGTTTGCTAACTTCCGTGATAATGCCCAGACCGTTTTGCTTAAATTGTAGTCCTAGTATGATGCCGATTACGAATGGACACCTGGTCGTTAAAACGAAATTGATCTTGACCGTTTTCTCGGTCAACATTTTGGGATGGTCTTCGCAGGCATGTTTTCAGTGCCTTCGCGTTGCATATCGGTCTGAAACAGGTCTCCTTGAACCCGATTTAAAAAAACATCAAGTTAACTAGTATACGAGACTTTTTACTGGGAAAAAACATGAGCCACACGAAGTGCGGACGGAGAAAGTGAGTTTCAAATTGGACGACCTCGCCATATAGAACTGATGCCTTTGTTCTAAAGCTATGATCTGTTTCTTAACTAACCTAGTACAATTGGAAATGTTTCGCGTTCGTCCTCAACGTGAAAGTGACACTGATTTGGAGCTGCCTTTCAATTCGCCCGTTTAGTTTTGCAACAAAATTTGTTGGTACCAATCGCCCTGAGTTCGTTAACGGGACAAAAATCAAACCAGTAGACGTGAATCGTCTTAAGCTGACCGACGCGTGTCGGACAGGCGTTGATTTTCCAAAAGATAGAACGTAACAGACAAATAAATCACTCGTGCTGGAAGAAATCACGAATTGATATGAATGCTGGTCCGAAGTTGAAGGGCCTAGACTATGGCCCACGCCCACCACCATGAGATTGTTCTGGTCAGTAGACTGGCCTGAAAACTGTTTGTTTGTGGAGTGAGCGAACGATAAGCCACAAAACACAATATATACCCAGAAATTAGGTTACTTTGCATGTTCGTCTCAGACGAACAACTCTTGCATAACAATCCAAGAAATTTTTCTTGCTTTCTGTGAAAAACCTCGCGTGTGAGATACATTCGGATAAACCTTTTGCCTAATTCACCCGTCATTTTAGTAAGTAATTCGGGCGACTTGGAAGAAATCAAATCATTTGATCAGTGTTCATCCTGGATAGAGTTTCCGATGTTTCTTTCATTTCATTAAAAAAAACTCGTGTTTGCGCACCACTCACGGGCGATGGTTTTGTTTATGCTCTCTTTCTATCCTGAACACAAACCTACACTGACGTGGTTTTGATCAAATTTATTCGGGTTAATGACAATACAGTTGAATGGGGGGTGATCTCACCTGACAGGTTCGCTCTTGCTACACACGGACTAAGCTGAAAATGATACTGGACGTCGTTCATCCAAAAACCAGTTGTTTGGGTTTACCGTAGCAGTGAGGTATGAAAACAATGACTCTCTAGACTCTCTAGTTTACCAAAATGGAACGTTTCAGTGACAGATACAATGAAAATCATATGATTTTGTGGCGAAGTGTTGCAATCTATGTTTCTCATGCTAGCTTTCGGTGAATGCGCTGCCCCATTAGTGAGGAGTGTTTTCGGTTGTATGAAGGTGTGTGCGTGTGCTCAGCCCTGTCGTTGTCTGACAAATTTGTCAATTCTTCGGCATGCAAACTGAAAACTGTTACATATGTCGTGGTATACTTTTTCTGTTGCCATTGTGGGTCGTGTTCACGGTGAAATGGTTTGGTTTAGTTAAGTCACTCAACTTGCGATCGGATACACACCAAACGATGATGATATCGGTGGTGATGGTGATGATAATCAGCAGCATTTAATGTTTATTTAACCGACGGTTTTCAAGTGGATGCTGTCGTTGTTAATAGCAGGAGCTTTTTTTACCTGCTGCATTGGTGTCTGACTAATGACTTGCCTTGAACGTGGGAGGCTCAGCTTAACAATACAAGACAGGGTCTGACAAAGGCCATGCACAAGTCGTCCCCTATTCGTAAGTGCTTGTGATAAACTTCACCGCTTCTTTTTGAATGGCACTTGTTCACATTGACGGAGTATCTGCATGCGGAAAACCAGTAGTACTAAAAACTTTATGCCACACACTGCGAAGGGCCACATAGAGTAAACAAGGGTGAATTAGACGGACGAACCCGAAGTTGTGGTAGTCTAAAAAAGACCAAAGAGAGGTTACAAACAACCCAGTTCACATCAGTCTTTGCCATGTCCACGGTTGTCGCTGGTAGTCCTCACAAAATCGTCAGGTTTTGGTGTTTCTGTTGTACAGACCTCTTTCATAAGGTCTTCATCCAGTGTCCTATTTGTTTCCTTCAGTGGATAATGAGGAGAAGAGTAGCTAAGTAAAAGTGAACGCCCTATGAAACCCAAGCTGCAACCGAAAACCGGGCTGAAGCGATTCAGGACGTGCATCCACCCTCATTCGACGATGTTTAAGTGCATGCCCAGACAAGGGGAATGTGACGCGTGGGTGATTTGTTGCCCGAATGACGGCTGCAACAATCTGTCAAACAAAGACAATAGTTCCTTCTGAATGGAAGTTCAAATGCACCAGAACTCTCAGTTCCTTTCACCGTAAGATAACATCATGGCCAAGTGACAGCTTTATAGTGATTTTCAGAAAGCATCATGAACTCACGCTATAGTCAGTGGGGTTTTGTAAACGTCAAAAAAGGTGGGAAAACCAACAATCAGAACCAACTACTTGGGTAAGGATGGTGGGTCCACTGTTGAAAATTAGACATGTGACATGGACATTTTGACTGCATGATGTCCGACCTGACAATATAAAACCATGTTAATTGATGAATCTGACGTTCCCGCATCTTCATGCGTTTTGGGAAGTTAACCCTCGATGTCGGAATGACTCATCTAGTACAAAGTGAATAAACTGTTTTTTAAGCTACGTGTGTACGAAAATTACCCTAATGTGTCAGGGTGCACTTTAGCGTACTAAATTGTGTATGAAGAGACGAACGAAGTAGACTTGGTTAATGACAAAAACATCAAACTTTCAAAAAATATTTGACGGATTTGCGGTCCAATAGCAATGACGTCCCGGGTAGACGTATGACAGACAGTAGGGCTTTTGTTCACCTTGAAGGATTCTATGGATGACACTTGACTAGACGTTTCCAGAACAGGAGAGAATCAGTACTATGGCACCATCTATTATGCAGCCTAAAATCAAGTATTCAAAAACATACGAACGTACCCAATTTTCAAACTTAGTTTCGCCTGATATTGGAAAGTTGGATTTTAGGGGTTTGAATTAAGCAAATAACGGAGTCGTCCATAATAGCGGTGACCCCAGTCAAAAGTAAGGTACCGAAAAACCCTTACGCTTTTTCCTACTTATCACACGTGAACCAATAACCTTCCGTCGTAGTTTGGCTGAACAGAGTGAACATTATGGCTCTGTAATTTCCTCAGTTTATGACGAGATAGTTTCATTTTCGGCACCCTTATCACACTCAAAGCGACTGCTTAAAACACAGAGCCTGAACACTAAAAAGACATTTTCGTTTTTATACCTTTTCATGAAAAATTTGGAGAAATATCGTTAAAACGGTTGGAGTTGATGGGTAAGTTTGTACGTTGATGTCTACAGCAATGAAATGGGAGTAGCTCAATGAAGGACCCTGTGGGTTGCAAGATTGAAAGAATGGAAGGGACCTTAAAGCAAGACAAATTGCCAGATTTCATTGTACGTCGCAACTAATGACCTGATTGCGAAAGACGAAACAATGTCGTGGGCAGTCGGATTTTTATGCTTTGTGGCTATTTAACAGAAGTACTTCACAAAACCTTTTGTCGTTTCTGTCGAAGGCGTGGCCGGTGCGTGGTCTTAGCAAGATTGTGTGCGGCTGATAAAGTGATTTTGGTCAGGACCCCACACCGGCTCATACAAACTGACTTAGTCAATGAGTCTTAAGCACCGATACGTTTCATTATAGTTGCAGAGGCATTATTGTAAACAATAACCAGTGGACACAACGTCATGCAGGTAAGCATCCGCAGCTAACAGCTGTGTATGACTGTCGGTGTTGATGATGGATGTGACTAGATTGTGTGAAATTATGGGCAATCGCCTGTGGATTCATTATTCTCGGATGAAACAAAATACAACTACATCAATAAAACAGCTGCAAATACCATCATTTGCAACTACTATCCCATCTATCGTTCTTTTCCGTGCAAATACCACGATTTCAAGCCTGAGCTGCACAGGAGACACTGACGCTGTACGTCAGTGAGTGTGACCGAGCTATCTTTCCGTCCTAGCCAGAAATACTGACGAATTCAAAATGAGCATATATGATTTTCTGCTTGTATTTTGTCGATTACATCAGCTATTTTATCACTGTTCCCTTCGGGTGACAAGGTGTTCTAGTGACTCATTGGGCTCCTAGAGCCTGCGCAGCGCATGTATCTTTGCTAAATGGTACCCGTATCGCTTCGTGAGTATGGCTATGATGGCCTTGCAGGCACAGATCGTAGTCAAAAACACGAGATGTGGAACAATATCAGGAGATTAAACAAATTACATCTACAGAAAGAAATCAGTCGAGCTTAAACATTGGGAAAGAGGCGTACATCAAAACTTCAGGCAGAAGTGGGGTAGGACGGAACGAAGTTTTTACTGTGGAGCATTCAGCTGTAGTGGTGGACTGAAAGGCACTGGCCTATTCATTATTATTCTTCAAACGGTCGCCGTACCGGACGACGAGCAGACGCACACTAGTTGACTGATGTGGGTCTGACCGGAGAAAAACTTGTATCCGTGAGCAGCCTCCAAATTTTGTTGCTGAAGCGTGTGTCCTGAATTTGAGGCGTGTTTCTTAGGCTTGTCATTTCGGGTCACGTCTCCCTCAGGTGATAATTAGTTTGTGGTTTGTTCCAGACACCCCCATGTTTCCTGCATTCGCGGGTGGTTTCGACAGTACACCTGGGCATAGTTATATTCGTTATTCGAATTTCCTACCTTGGCTGTGCATGCCTGCGTAGTTGTCAGGCTTGGCCATGTCGTGACCAAAGCACGGTTTGAGTGGCAACACGACATGAGACGGTGTCAAGTCGGGCCAGGCTGTAGAGTTTCAGACCTAGAACAATAAAAAATTTTCAATGCCTCACATGCGTCCACTCTAAAAAAAAACGCGGAACAAAGGTCGGTCTCACAAAGTTTGGAAACAGAAGCTGAATTAAAGCCCGGTGCTGTCTTCAAACATGAGGGATGTCAAATCCTCGCTTTGATGAAATAATTACGAGGTCACACCGAGAAGCGCGATCTTGATGAAATTAGCTCACCAAACAGTGTGGGTTTCCATTCAAACAATGATTTTTCACTCCCGTGTAACACTGGGGCACTTTTTCTTAATACCAAAACATTTGACGCTTTTTATCATGGCGAAAGCACTTCCATCCACTTTATGAAGCACAACATTCAAACTCAATCACTCACTCGAGAATCAGCGTCACTTTTCATTGGTGCTAAAGTGACTTCTACAAACTCAGTATCACCATAGTTATCATTCAGCCGCTTCAAGCACCTTTGCACATTACTTCAATATCTCGCGTGATGAAACCAAACGGTGAACCGCGAACCCAATACAGTAATCAGTTCCTCTCCCCACTGTATTTAAAGCCCTTCAACAAGCCAGTAACCTTTCACATGCATGATGTTTCGTCTGTCAACATTATATTCTGAAAAGATTATTCTTTCCTATTGCTCGATCCAACCAGAGCTTACGGCATCTTTACTTGTCTTCACACATACTATTGCAAACCGAATCTCCAAACCAACGGATGTTCTTTGTTCGCTGGTTTTGAACGAATCATGCACACACACGACAATCCCATTGAGGGTTCCAGGTCAGCACAGGCGTGAAGTTCATAATTCCAACGCAAACTCATAGCACTGGCATCCCAAAAATTGCAATGCAACATACTGATCAGTGGTTGCAAACTTGTGAGGTTTGACTAATCGTGTTCGCCGGGGTGAGGATAGCAAGCTCTGAGAGATACCGTAAAACAGTTGTTCAAACTTTCAAGCAGGAGCAGAGGCCACAGGACCTCGGATTCAGTCTTCAGTAGTAACGACGTGCCTCCTTTTACAACGTGCACGTGGAGATCTTCGTTTCATTGTGTAGCAAAAAATGTGGATAATGTTTGACTGTTATCATGTTGGAACTGGCCCTTGAGGTACCCCACTTGAGTGGTAACATGTCACTGATCTATGTGCTGAGGACAATGCATGGGGCTATAGAGTTTGGAGTTGCATGGCACGACAAAACCCAAAATGGGTCTGGTGTTAACAATATAACCTAGTGTCAAATTATTATCTTGGGAAAGAGGATGGGGGATTCAAGTAATAAAATTTGTCCTCCCTGTCGTCTTCGGAAGGTTTGTGGCTTACTACAGTTTATTGAACTTATAAAAAGTATGCTAACAAGAAGCGATACATACAAAAAGTGCCGTTTATTGTAGAAGTGTTCTTCCGTCTGAGAAATGTCGGTGTTTTGACTTCTGTATATTGGACGAGTCTCCAATTATAATAAGTCATTATGTACTAGGAATTGATGCGATACATGACTACAGAATCTGGGATTAACAGTGAGTTGCATTATTGTGGACAGCGGCTCCATCAAAATCCTGGATGAAATTCGTGGTAACACTGAAGCCCGAAATCTTAGCAAAAAGGCATCGAAATAGCATTTGAATGATAGGCTAGGCTTGCCAGTGTGACGTGGTTTCAACAATAATATTGTATCAGAGATGAAAAAGATGATTCGTGAGTTTGATAGACCTTTTGAGTTCCTCCCAAATAAGACAAACCTTGCTCCGCCCAAGAAGCAGAAACCTCTTCCGATAGACAAATAATAGTTCGACCAACGGTGGTGCGAAATATCGCGGAAAGGCATTATTCGGCTATTGTGGTGTTGGGCCTCAACCGATTAAGTTCATTAGCTTTCAGTAACGGTCTGATGGAATGTTACCGTCCCAAAGTGTATGGGGTGATTTACTTCCGGATATCGTAAAACACTAAAATAATTTGACAGTTTTATTCCCTTCAGTACCATCCAGTCATAGATAATAAATCTGTTCTTGGACTGTGTCCATTTATTTAGTCATTTTAATGGGTTGCCCATTTCTCATCGAGGGTCACGTGCCTCTCAGTCAGCCAACATGATGTACAGACAAAAATATTTCCATCTGATAGATTACTCCCCTCTACTTGATTTCATTTCCGCTGGGAGATAATAGAGGTCCTTCACAAATTTCCCCGTCTTTTCAGAGCGCATGCTCCATGGTGTCGTTCCTTCTCCCTTATGAAGTACAATACCCCTTGTGAGTCATTTATTCAACTGAATTGTACACGAAGCAGCCATTTTCCGCTCCCGGCACAAGAAGTACCACTTCATCCCGCTTTGCGTCCAACAAGTGGACAAAGAATCGAATGTGGCAGAAATAAGTGAGTTGACTAGTCGAGTGTGAATTTATGAAGCAGACGGAACGGACGTTTCCATCATTTATACTGGCAAGCTGTCTAGATGGGAACGCAGTTCAGTGTCCCCTAGCGTGGAACCGTGTTTAAAAGTTGTTTTCTTACGAGACAGCATGCTTACAAGTAAACGGATTTGTGAGTGGTAAGCAACGTCTTTAGTGTAAGAGTATTGGCAGACACGGAAACACTTAAACTTCCACTTGAAAACTTCAGTCACCCGGTTTGTCATAAGATTGATGTCTCCTTTCCTAAACGAGACGTTCTAGGAGACTTTCTTCCAAAGAATCCAACTTGGTTGCAATTGGGTAAGCATGGGAGACTGATAAGTCGAGGCCTGTTTGTAAACATTTACTGTGGATCACCAGTTAACACACTTTACACCCGCTTCCGGCAGCAAGGGAGGCTCAATATTTTGTGTCCAATTTGGTTTTTCACTCAGTGGACACGATAGTACTTAAAGTGGAGGGGAATAGATTTTTCTACACATCACCGTGTATACGCGAAAGCGCTCACAGAACAATGAACCAAACACATCCACAAATGACAGGGAACAAAACGTCCGAAGTGGTACGGAAACAAGTAGGTTTTCCAGCTCAATAATTTCATGAAAACAAATGGATTGACAGTGCATTCGAAAAAATCCTTCTTGTTGATACCTGAAGTGTCTAAGGAGCTACAACTTTCCTGTGGCTGACTCTGGAAGCTGGTTAATCAAATCTCTCCAGTTATTCAGACAGTGATCTCATCTGATAATCGACAAATCTAATTGATTCAAATGATTTTTTGACAGCTTCAAGCAATCGTTGAACGTGCATAAAGCTGCACTGATGTCCTCAATTCGAATAATTTATCTTTGCCATAAAAAATGAGCAATTAGTATCCTGGATAACGGGTACCTTCGTGTTTTTAACATCGGTTTCTGTCATGAAAGCGATAGCACGATTGACGCCTTCCTGGCTTCCAAACAACCATCACAAGGTGGTTATAATTTGCGCGAGTATATTTCCCCCGAAGAAGCCTAGTGTAACTTAAGAAAACCTACGGATGTCGGTTATGCTGGGGTAACAAAACATTCTGACCTCCTAGAGCTCACTGATTAGTTGTTTACTGTTTCACAGAAAATGTTCTGCGTCTTAACTAGCAAGATTCTGGTGACTGAGCCCGTAAGGCTCGTGCAGGTTGGCGAAGCATACTTCCTATCAGATGCATGATAGACAATACCCTTCCAGCAGAACAGGAGAGTTTGTCCTCGGTCATGAATCTTGGTTTGAGCTACCGAACACACTCGTATTCTGTGAACGATTCGGAATTACTACGAATCTTCGCCCGTGGTCCAGAGGTGATCAGAATACTCGCAGTAGCTCACCTCACTGAGTATCATACATGTAAAGTCAAGGTTCTCCTACCATTTGGTGTTTTGCTAATTACCAGGGGATAGCTCAAAACCTTGATTCTACGAAGGAATTTCGCCATCTGTTCTAAAGTAGAAGTGTTCCGTTTTTGTTAGCCTGACAGCAGATTTGTTTGAGCTACACCACACAAATGACACCACTGAGAAAGATGTGTTAGATGTACTTGGGCCGAGGGTCGCTGACTATCATCTACCAGCTGGTCTATAGTGACACAACGGCACCTCGGTCCACTGATTATCGAAAATGTTCAAACATTTTGCTGTTCCGACCAATACTTTTATTTGCACACGAACCTGGTTCTGGTTCAGCTTAACATCTCGTTTGTGATGCTCCCGTTGTTGGAGTTTTTTAAGGAACTTTATGAAAAGTGTTTTAGGTTTAGACAATGTTATCGTTCCGTCCAATTAACCCATGGTGGAAGAAATCAGAGTGCTTTGCCATGCATGAAACCGATAAGCCTTCTGGTTGGCCATTCAACTGTTTCGGTGGACAAAATGCGGCAAGATAGACGGCATTTAAAAAAATTGCGACAACGTAGTTTAGGGGGAAGCAGAAAATTGGGGAATACTCCAGTAGGGCTAATTCCAATTTTTGTAAGGTCTTCATCTTTCTAGATGCTAGTATAGTGTTATACAACAAAGTTTCTCTCAATTTCCACGCACGTCACTAGTGCATACCGACCACTAGGCATAGTGTTTTAGCAGCCATTTATTCGGACATAAAACACCTCGCATTATGCCACAAATAAGGACTAACCCTGATTACTAAGAAAGCGGACCCGTCCTAGTGAAGAGACAAGCATTTACATAGCAGATCAGTGAGGCGCCGTATCTGAGAGGCAAATTTGGGATTATAAGCAATCTGCTAACAAAATCGTCACTTGCATCACAGCAGGATTTTTTTAATGGGGGTGGCCACCAGTTTGAAGGATTAAAGCGTTGCCACAGAAATCCAGCACTCCCATTTTTAAGGACTACTTCAGTATCTTTTACCCTGTCTTCTGACCAAGAAGCTCATACGGTGCCACCAAACTATTGTTCAAGCAAACGTCTTCAAGAGATTTTGTAGTTACTTTGTACAGTTGCTTCACAAACCAGATTTTGTTTATCACACTCACTTTACGGATTCGTTGTTTCCTTCGCTGTTCTGTTGCCAAGGTCAGCGTGTCTAAGAGTTGTACTGGAGTTGAAGAACTAAATGTCTGGAAGTCAATTTGAATGTCTTCTACATAGCTACAGAATAAGTTGGGTCGACATTAGTCAGTGTATCATCACTCTTGTAAAAGTTCTATTTAAATTTAGCAGCAACAAGGCTGGACGTAGATACATATACAAGACCTTTAGCCACTATCAGGATACCAGTGAAGTGAATCACGGGAGCGAATTCCTGCAAATTGGTACATAGGATACGTAGGTAGCAGACAGCCCACTACAATATTTCCCACAAAACGGGAGTTTTGGACAGTAACAAACAAATATATCATTATATCGGGAAATTTTAGGATTATTTCATCCCTCTCCATCACTTCTAGCACACTCTACTATTTTAAATGTGATTATTATTACTATGTAGCTCTCTGGCACCTTATGAGAATAATCACTGCTGCATACCACATGAATCTCTGGGGGCATTCGGAAGCTGGACCCTCCAGGCAATGGCTAAGTACTGCACAATTTGATCATTCAAGTGGCTGATCAGCAGTATAGGTAACTCGTAGTCTACGGACTCTAGCAGACAGTAAACCGCTTTCTCTCACGCGCGCCCGCCTTTGTGCGTTTGTCTCTCTGCTTGTGCATTCAGTGTGACATCTGACGTCCCGCCCACACCAGTCCTTTTGGTGCTTCACCGTACCCACGATGTGGTATTGATTTATCATGTTGTATCGTGTTTACGAATCATGCTTTGTCAAACTCACCTGTAACGGAATAAACGGAGTTCCCAGTAAGTGGTATAGTTTTCTCTGTGCCAGTCATTTGTCTCCGTAGCACACTGCAGTTGCAGCGGAGCTACCATCCTTAACTTTCATGGTGAACATCATGTGTTTTTGTGTTAAGTAGACTCGGAGTGACAGTTTCTCGGGTGGAAAGCTCATGTGACCTTGAGGATGTTTCTCCTTCTGAGCTGCATAACGATCAGTGCACCATTGTAAACCCATTCCCGTGAAAGTTTGTTGTAACGGATTTGCGTCAAAACTGTCTTCATCTGACACCACACTTTCCAACGAATCGTTTTGCAAGATTTGCGTCACCAGTCGAGGGGTTATGCCGAGTGCATTGCTGGGTGGGTGCATATATGACGAAGTAGGGCCTTACAAGCAGTACAGTGCATCTTCTCTGTGCGAAGCCTTAAAGTACGGGTCATCTAGATAGGAGAACGACATTGAACAAAAAACGTCAGACTGTGAGTTAATTTCACCCCCAAGATCCTACGAAGTACTGAGAAAAGTGTGCAATGGAATATTTGTCAAACTGTACATGAAGCTTATTTAGAACCTATGCAACAGTAACCCGGGATAATAACTAATACTAATAGGTCACATACTCTGTGGCTGGATTATTAACTATTGGCGGGTGAGGTTGTAAAAGTGAATCAAGGTTGAGAGTACGTTTGATGAAATTTGTACCGACGTAATATACTACTCATAAGGATGCTGAAAACTCTTCGACAGCCAACGACCATTTTCACCCTTCTTGGAGCTAATCAGGTAGGCGGTGTCCCCTAGTTTTCGTCAAACTTATGTTCCACATAAGGCGGGTTGGTGCACCACATTCAGTTGAAGAACATCTTAAAGGATAGAATCAGCTGGGGTTCAGGTAAATCTTCCGTGAAGATCAAACTGGTATGCAAATGAGAAAATTTGTCAAAGTTAAAAATTTATTTCACCAGCATAGGTGGTCCCGAAAGCTAGTAGGTTTTGTTTTGTTACTGGAAACAGCTGTTCTCAATCGGAGGTGTCTGAGGGCGAGAATAGCCATAGAATCTAATGTGAGGCTACATCAGCGTTAGAGGGAAATTGGCCCGGAAGGCAACATGATGAAGCATAAGTTCATGCTGTTTAAAAAAAAACACCCTAAGAGTGTGCACAAGGCGAATTAAAGTGGGGGAAAACTGGAATCCATGGAAAGGTTCTACTCTGTTATGGTCCTCTTATCTTGAAGAACTATAAAAATTTGGATAAACTCATGGAAAGTATCTTTTGGAAGAGTTTTCTCTAATGTTTTTCTCTCTGAATGTAATGGTTCTTGGTGTTCTAGGAGAAATCGCGTTGACCAAAAGTCATGACCGTGAAAATCTACGAAAAATCTTTTGTATTGGTTATGTGCAGATACGTCAAGCCACCAAACACTTTCGTCACTAACTGCCATCGTGTCATTCGGAGATAAAAAGAACGCTTTCTACCTTCTGCTAATATTCATATCTTATACGTTTTCACGTCCAACGATAAATCATCATTGAGTTAATATACCACTCATAAGGTTGCTGAAAAGCCTAAAAGAGATATTCAACAGGATTCCAGATGAGTCTCCCGTCAAGACTGAATTGATATGCTAATAGGTGTATTTGTCATTATGAGTTATCCAATAGCCCAAAAAACACTCAATGAGCCGTCTTATATTTGTAATGAGTCATTGTAGTAAGTTTAGTAAGTTAGTAAGTAAGGAGTAAGTTTTCGTACATGTTGCATATTACATCTCATTCGAAATCAACTTTAAATGATCAAACGAGGAAATGGAAGCTTCTTTTACATCGAGACCCTAGACAATCCGTCATTCACTCGTTCATTAATGCAACATGAGTGTGACTGGATGCACTCAATGTGAGTTCCAAACAAAATATAACACTGGCACCAACTAGGGAAGCTGGTCGCTTACAACAAGTGGACTCAAACAGATGGCGTACACGTTTCCTGTCAGTTCTAAGCTTCAAATTGTTCAGCTGCGCGCCAGTTTAGACAAGTGGCGCTGATTTAAACTGTCGCAGATGGTTGATTAATGATGAGGAAACTGAAGGTAGCTGGTCGCATACAGGAGGTGATGAATTCCTTTATTTTGGTCTAAGTACTATCGCAAAGGCACACTGTCCAAGGCTAAATATTGTCAGATCGAAGCTCTATCCCCACTCCATGGGGTTTCGATCTGCTCACACAGTTGGACATCCTGGATAAATCGTAGCAAACCATCAGCTTATTTTGTACTACAATCACTAATAGGTCACTAATCAGCCTTAATAGATATCCCAGATGGGATGAACAGCTGTTCGTACGACTGGCAAGCATATCGGTTGAAAATTTCGAGCAACCTGTTGGCGGCCGACAACATGAAACCATTAAGATGCGGTATCTTTGGTCAACTAGGAGAATTCTACTCGCAACAATGAAGCCGAAAATATTGGATAGTGGAACTAAACCTTACCTTAGTGACGTGTCCTCCTACGTGAACCCGTGAGAAATAAACATAATAGAGGATGAACAGAGTGAATTTTCTGTGGCCCTGTTATCTTACAGAAGCTCCATCGGAGATGCTTTTTTTTCTTGTCTCGAGTGGTATAACCCTTCCCATGGCCTCGGGCTACCACTAGACTCCTACACTGAAGGCGACTGAATCACGCCTGCTTTGTCACGTGTGATTCAGGTGTCGTCGATCGACTGCGGCGGGGTGGAGGCCGGATAATCAGACAACAAGTCACGGATGACAATAGCCATTATTCAGTTAGTGAATTCTGGATATTGGTTTGACAAAATGACCTAATTAGTGAAACAGTTTTGTCGCGTGATATTTGTCGTGATAATGACTAGAAGTGGTTATCCACCAATAGCGTGAACTGGATAAATAGATTACGTCAACGAATAAGTAAGGCAAAATATCACTCCTTATTTTGTGAATAAATCTTGCGTCAAACTGACAGACTGCTTACACGCAGTAATAGAAAGAACTCCTTTGAGGCTGATTCATAATAAGCACTGTCTAGAGATTCGTGGGATTCACATTGCTGACCTCTACCAACAAGGACGAATCAGCTGTACAGCAGTTGCAGGAAAAATGCGTAACTTGAAATTGCCCCAACCGCCGGGTTGTTTGTAAGCACACAGTCTTCAAACGATTTTCACGTGCGTGAAACACAGCACGGTGTTTCAGAAGCTGGCGTATATGCATAAATATATAAACTTGGCGGTTTATGAGCTCTGTGGGTAGCCATCCTAAGATCTTCAGCAATATCTGAGGCTGCGTCGTTTAAAATTTATTCCCTTACACGGATAAAGGGCTCAGGTCCATAGTGGAAGAAATTGTCGATTGACAACATGCTCACCCGATATTATGGCTGAGTATGGACCAACGTTTCTCCTAGCTGTTTGGGAGATTCCCCACTTAATACCTATTTAGTAGACTGTGCCCGTTATCAGTTATCTTCGTTTTTTCACGAAATTATCGTTGAAATTGGTTCATATTTCAATCCGCACATTCACAACGATGATGTTGTCAAGGTGTATTACTTTTGCGTTATTTTGATTCGCTATAATTCACCCTCAATCCTTAGAGTAGAAGTTCAACTATCGAACATACATTTGGCACACTTCGGTCTATTGTGATCCATGCGGTGAAAGTCTATAACTCGTCGCTTCGTCAGTAGTTTTCTACCAAAATCCGCCTCAACACCTATGGTCTCCCCTCCCCACTCCACCACCGTGAAAGATACCTTCAGCATCAAATAACATGAGCACAAGAAAGCTCAGTGTTCTGGACACGAACTTTCTGATCGGAAGGTCCGTAGTTCGAAGCCAGCCTTGGTGTCCCGACTGCTTCTGTCTAGCCTTGAGCAACCTACCAGCAACTCAGTCCTCGCGCACACTTCTGGTGGCATGGAAACCAAGTACCAAAAGTAGTTAACAACTGGCAGATTATTTTCTTTTATTTGTTACAATATAATCTAACGCTATCATTTAACACTCTGTCCAGTTTATTATGGCTTCAATACTTGGGACTGAATGGTAGTGGCTTTCTACTTACAAAGGTGTTTTTGCATTGTAAAGTAGGACTTCAGAGCTAAACATTGATTTTCTGGTTACTGGTATTGTGTGTGCATACCACATCTACCTGCTGACTGGCATGTTACGCTGGTAAGCTTGGCCTAGACCTAGAAGAATGGGTGTGGCATTGGATGGAGTATACAAGGGGACAAACGCCAGAAAATAAGACACCGGAAGCGTCAGGAGGCGCCTACCGGTGGTTAAAATTATTTTCCTTTGTTTCCACTGGTCTCGAATCCACAAAGCTCCTCCCACTTATCCCAATACTCGTGACCGAGAGTGTCCCGTCAACACCGGAAGCTGTTCTCAGTAAGCATATCCGTATATAGTCCGCATGTTAGAAGGGATGGGTGGGAGCACTTTTGGTTTCCCATTGAAGCTAGAGTCCGCCACGCGTCTGCCCTGGTTGGCCGATGATGCATCGAGAATACCATGTCTCAATTCTCTAAGACTCATCGATCGTTACTCAATAAGGATGGATCAAAAAGCGAATGTTGTGCTTACATATTTACAGAAGTTTCGTAGACAGGACTGTCCGAAATATTTCAGAAATCTTAAATGCTGAGGTAGCTTTAGCAAATGATTTACAATTTCACAAGGGCTCATTTAACTATCGGCCAAACCTTGAGATTACGGTAATAAGCAAGGGATAATCAAGCTCCTGCTCGAAACAAACCCGAATGCTTAGTACTTTCTCAGATGTCGGTAAACAATTTGCGCATCACAATTGTTAGGTTATATGTGCCCCAAAAAGTGGAGTGTGAGAGGAATCGAGTTTGTAAATGCCACCTCGGAAAAAAATTGACAGGCTGATTTCTTTTTCTATTAACTTGGCGTGACAGATTCTTAATGTAATGCTACAACAGAGTTGAGAAATTGCTGTGTTTGATAAATGACCTATATCCTGAGGTAGGTAAGAGATGGAAGTATTCCGATTTTATCACGACTCGTGAATGGCTTATATCCGGCTTTGCTGGAGACCAGAAATCAAACACCAACTGCTATATCGGACTGGAATAATGGAATTACAATAGTGAACCGAAGGATCAGTGGGTTGAGAAACTGTCCACAAATTCCAAGGTATCTTACGGGTTGTAACGGATTAAACAACAGACCTAAGCACCACTAGACCACAGTTTGGTGATTTTCAGGAACGCGCTCACTACACGACTGAAACGAGCTGTCTATTGATGAGTCTACGAGAGTTAAATTTGCCCCCGATACAGGTTCTTACGATCCAACTGCTAAAATTATGTTAATGCTTGAACACCCTAATCAGGGGGTTTATCGTTCCCGGTGATGACTAGCAAGCTGAACTGTAGTTAATTCAAATTTCTGTCATAGACACCCAAGAAGTGACACCTTTTTTGAATAGGGTCCATCGGGACAAAATGTAGCCCCTAAGTGGATTCTTCTGGAAGGAATAGGCTCAGCCGAAGCCCCTTGCTCAAATAACTCTTACATCGCTTCTTTTGAGTCCAAAGCGTGACGTTTAGAAACCATCAGCCGATCCTCATGAAAGCGATTTTCTGTCTTTTTCTTGTTCTTGTTAGTGTGAAAAGGTGTGGGAACTCTCGGTTGAGATTTTGTTCTGTAACTAAAGCTAATCTACCACAAAAAGCCGATTAGTACTACACAGCTGTTTCATTCGTATTCTGAATCAGCAGTGCACATCTCACTAAGCTCCATGTAGTTCCGAACCCCGAGTTCCCCATCACGTGTCCACGTGTTAAGTGACTCCCCGAATGGCGGCTTCTCGGATGGAAGGTTCATGTGCAATATTAGTCCTTCTGAGCTACTCATAAATTATGGATGGTTGGCAAAATGAGGAGATTTGTGAAATTCCAATTGAGATTTTCTCCTGTAAGTGAAGCCAGTCTATGCAACACGTGGTCAAATGTTCAAAACATGACTTCCCAACACACCGTCCTCGCTCCATAAAGATTATACATCAGTATCAACCATCAACAACACATCACTGGTCCACTTCGATGTCTTGCTGTAGTACAACTTTAAGTTTTTGTAAGTCTTATTGTGCGGAAGAGAACAAAAGTGAATAGGAAAAGGACTTAGCACAAGCCTATTGCAGATAATTAATCAGACCGACTGGTAGAAAATGCCAAAATGAATATCATCGAAGTCAGTTTACAGCCATGCCATGCAGCGTCTTCAAACATGCTCAAAGATTATCATGCGCACCCCATCCGGGGAAGCGAGTCGCATCGACAGCATTCAAAGCTCTTCCTTCTCGTTTTCATCCTATCCCTCCAGCGGATCAAAGGTTGACGGCTTTCTGCTGGCGCCACAGTGACTTGGCCACGGGAAACAGGAGTTTCCGGTAGACGATGAGGAGACGTGCACAATAGCTGGCAGTGGACGCGTACTTCGATTGAAGTCTGTTTTGAACAACCGGAAACTCGTTTTCTAGTTGTTTTGTTGGCACCAGCCTAACTGAGTTATGATTCTAGGAAAACGGTTTTAAGGACCTGAAGACGCCTCAGTTCAGCTGCTCACAGATACAACAAAAGTCTGTCGTAGCCTGACCTACACATCTACTGAGGTTCAGAGCTTTGACGCTTTGTCACCATGAATGTCACATATTAGAAAACGTGCTTGGTGCCTTTGAGATTAGTGGGTTGACCTCACCTGTGGCACTGCTATCGGAGAGCATTCAACTTTCAAGACGCGCCAAATGCCCCAAAACCTCGAGTGCTCCATCTTGGATTCCAAACTATGTGTTCATCTACTGCATATCCAAGGATGGGATGGATCTGATCAACTCTTCTAAAATTAACTGCGCCTTCTTTTTTATTACAGGACTTGAATGATGTTATCTGTGTATTCCATGTGGACAAGGTTCTCGCCACTAACTAATTGAACCCTCGGATACCTTCGAATATTCGACTCATTATCCGATTAATCTTGGAATTTAATAGGATTCCAGACCGCACATCATTTTGTGGCATCAGTTTTTCTGGAAAAGCCTTGGATACTGGATAGCAGCACGTGCCTACAAAAATTGTTGCTACTCAGTGATTAGCGCAATTTTCTTTACGAAAGACGATCGCGCCAATGTGCTTTTTGAAGGCTTCCCTCACTGACGGTTTTAGGCGGTTCATCTCTCCAGTTAAATGAAGTAGTCTTCAAACATTCTTGGGACTTTTCTCCTCATCCCTTTATTTTGGCTTCCGTAACTCCCAAGCTTCAGGATCGGTGCGTCCCACAAATCACTTCATATCTGATAACTGGCCGGAATATACTATATTCGGAACCGTCGGACATTCCACCGAGATTCGAGCAATGCCAATTCCCTCTTTGATATCCAGTACTTGAGCGCTGCTGACTGTACCCCACCGCAGGCGAAACTCCCAACAAATATGGGTGATCACGTTCCATCAGGAATTAATGTCCTATAATATAGAAGCTGGAAGGGTGCCCACAACACGATTCTGATAAATCCGTTCGGTTTCGGAATGTGTGAAACTACCAGTTGGTAAACGAGTTGTTGCGCTTGTGCGGTCCCGAACACCAAGACATAAGGTGACTCTGGGCGAGTGCGTGGTTAGAATCAACAAATTTGCCCCAAACTGGTGAGAGTCAGTTACTGATACACATTTCCAAAATGTGGTATTGGTGTAAACAATTTCGGTCTGCAGCTGACACGCAGTTGGAGAGCACTATGTAGCCAGAAGATTTAGGGTATGCCGGAAGATCGTATGGCGTAGAAAACCTGCTACCAGCCCACAGTTGGATTATTCATTCGTCGCTGTCCGTAGGTACCGAATCTGATTCAGTCCAACCATCTAGTCGGTTTGCAACTACCTCCTCATTTTGCCTAAGTTTGCCTTCATAATATGGGCCACTAAAACTATGTATGAGCTTTCAGCATGTAGGAACAGGGTACCTAGGGCGTCGAGACTGATTTTAAAGTTTTCAGAGCCACAGTCCATTGAAGCGCACAGACATGATAAAAAAACAAGGATGCAGGTATTTTCTCCAGAGTTTCTGTCATAAACAAGTGTCCACTTAAACGGAATCCCCAGCAACCACAGGACAATACCATCTCCTGAACCCTTTAAGTGGCTAGAAGTGCACAACCGGAAGCGGGAGAAAACTCGTAGGGCAGTTAGGCTAGCGAATGTGCTTGAATCTTTGAATCCTGTCTCCGGTGTATAATATACGTCAATTTAGTCAGGTCCAATAGACAGGCGACAGCAATCTCTTGTCCCGTTTGCATCAGAGTTCGAGGGTTCAGGGCAGCCAGGTGACCCAGGAGTCCAGGCTCGAAAAAAGATTTCAGGGTTTTTAGTAATCAACAAAAATATTAGCTAAGGGCGATACAGGATGAATCGATTCGCCATCCTTAACAGGAAATCCTAAACGAAGTGCTAATAAATGGGTGTGGGGGGAAGAGAACTCATGTGGAAGCGGAAGAAGGGAAACGACAGCAGTAGCCTGTTTTCGAGTACCCGCCCCGTTGTATGCAACAAGTAAGTGACAAGACTATGGATGCCACCGGGTGACGGATGCGAAATGATATTGTTTTTTTTAAATCGTGGTTGTACATGGGCTGGAATACTGCACATGTCTAGACAGGACAATAACTAAGGCCCCCACACAAAACCTCTAAACCAAAAGCTTGATCTCAGGACAGCAGTTTGTAGGGATATACCATGGTATTTATTTTTCCACATATGTTCTTACAACCAACCTGAAGGGCCAGAAGACTGTGTTACTCAGACCACCAACCACGGCTCTATCTGGCAAGGCGGACTGTGAGTGTCGTAGGTCACGGAGGCGCATAAGACGTTATCCCAAGGCAACATCCAGTATATATTAGTAGCAGACGGGAAACAAGTGGTTACATATAAATTGTGCTCCATTACTGTAGATGATTATTTTGTACGCAGTCGATAAACCAGACTCACACCGGCTAGTCTTCTCGGACTCCTGACTTCTGCCACCCAACAATGATGTTAAGGTTTATAATGGGCAATTAGGATGACAGCTTACACGCACAACATTGAGCGTAAATCCTGAATCCACGGTGTGTGAATAACAGGGAGTTTAGCGCCTGATGTTTCAAAACTTCGTTTTAGTTCCACCACTCATCGGTTACCGGATTACAAAAAGTGAGATGAGTCTACGGGGTCCTTCAAACCCATAATCTAGCAAAACAGTGCCAGTTCATTATAATTTGCTGCATCCGCGGCGGTCTGGTGCTACAAATGAACAACTGAATCCCGTGTCCAATCTTAACGCTGGCAGTGAAACATCCGCAATCCAAGTACTTTTACCTAACTCGACCTGGGGTTAAGTGACCTTTGCCCGTTTTCGGTGACTTTACTGGCCTACAGTTCTGACTGATGCGCTGTACGCACTATCCTCAGTATTGAACAAGCTACGTGAAATGGCAAGATTCAAACTATTCTGTTCTGATGGTTCTTCTTGCGACGACGACACTCATCTGTCCGTGTTATGGGGTACGTAGTAGGTCAGATGGACTAATTGTAATCCATTATATGGATAACTTCTCTCTTGCTTAGGTAGTCATTGGGTTTTAGTGTAGACGACTGTCACAAACGCATTGAGCAACGCATTTTGAATAGGATTCAAAGAGAAAATATGACAACGAATTACTTACCAGCTTTTCTCAGAAATCGCCCGTATCACGATGGTCAAGTGATTTGTACTTAGTTCCACATATGTAAATGAGTGATAAGTGTAACAATCTTTTTCATGGATGAGTGGTTTCCGTTTGAAAGTAGTTTCAATGTTAACTCCGGAGCAGCGAATGTGAAATTCCCAGACAGCCTTATGACCATGCTGTTTGTCCTGCCCACCGTTTTGCCTTCTCGCTTTCGCTTGTTGCTGATTGGCCAGCCTGACATCCAATGGCCGCGTAGGTCTGGTGTACGGCCTGAGCGTGCGTCCGTTTGTTGATGGCCGCAGACAAATGACCAGGTGCAGGGTTCGGTTAGAACAAAGTGTGCGGTCACTGCACCGACACATGTTATATACGGGCTTATTCTAACCCACATTCACTGTAGATTTTATCACGATGCTTAATGTAAAATGTGAACTGATTGACTCACTGTCATGTACACAACAAATAAACTGGTATTTTCGGTGCGTTATCGTTCCGTTCTGTCTGTTGCAGAATGAATGTTGACTTGCTGTCAATGGGCCAGTTACTACACGCGTTCGTAAGTGTGAGGTTGATACAACAACGTTGTTCCCCAACGCTATGTATCCTTGTCAGCCAGGCCGGCACAGTTGTCAGAAACCGATCGGGCTGTTCATAGATGCCCATATCTTGGCTTCCCTACGTCTGAATGTGGGGCAAAAATTAATTATGGTGTCAAGGCGTTAGCAACGGTCGTTATGCCGATTCACCCATACAACACAAACACATTTTCCATTTTATCTGTAGGTATTGTGTTAAAATTATTAGAAGTTAGGGCGTTTACGAAGGTGGTTTCTTGTCCTAATGCCATCGGGTCAGCTAACAGCTGTATTGTCAATTAGGAAGTGTTCTCTGAGGCCGAAAAAGGTAAGTTTCTCCAGATGAAAAGTTTTGATAATGTAGGGCACGTAAGGTCACCTAAGCTGATGAACAAAGAAAGCTCTTCGTACATGACCATCCATATATGATTTACCAAAAAACAGAGGGCTCATGAAGATTTAGAAGTGATTCTTTGCCACAGTACCCCGAAGCTACTTCTTCAAACGACATATACGGTTCTACTAAAGGTTACCTACTGACTTCTTCCTGTCTTCATCCTCAGGAACGATAACTGACCAGCGGGGTTTGAGGTGTTATTGGTCCTTGATAATCCTTCCGGCTTATATAATAGAACAGATTTTCCCAGGCTCTCCATTTAGCGTACACTTTAGTCTGTGCCAGAGACTGCGCATACAGTTAAGTAATTTGTTGAAATGTCTCGGATCGATAATGCACCATAAAATTTAGGTTTCACGAAAATATATGGTGTTTTGATATTTGGTATTTGAGAACTGACTAGTAGAAAGTGAATCATAGAGTGTCATTTTTAGCATTCTATACCATTTCGAAAAAACGTTTTGCAGTGAGACAGAAGTCCCAGATTGGACCATATTACAATGCTTAGTCATATTGTGAACGAGAACCTGTAATTACTGTCGCCGTTCATCCCTTCTTCAAGGGAACCTTCCATCTTAACGAGACCATTTATTTCAGGCGAGCTTGGTGGATTGATGAGGATAGTATTTACCCCCAAAACTGACTGGAAACTTTTAGAATTTTTGACTTTACCATATCACGACAGGAACCATCCGTTTTCATAGATAAAAAAGCACGGAAGATTGGGAATGAAACTCTAATTTCGTCTGGCAAGATATTCAAAAGCCAAGTTTTATTTTAATGAATACCTTCTGTGTGTATTTCTGGTAGTTTCATGGCTTGTGCGTATTATCACAACGATAGGTGACCTAGTTTTTGTAGACACTGCAAAGTATGCTTACAAGTTTTGTAAGCTCAATCACTCGGTGAAAGTTCACTTGTGTGGTTAGCAGTCTTGTTGACTGACTCAGACCACAGACGTTCATGTGATGAGAAAAGAGACATCGGTCTTCCTCAAAGTTAGGTGGAATTAGGACCATTTCGTTCAACAAATCTAAGCCAACATTAGGCGAGTGGCAAAAACAATAGAGACGGTACTTTTTAGTTCCTGTTCCTAAAAAAAGTGGGCAATATGGACAATATGTGTCTTGTTTTTCGCATGCTGATCCTATGTATTCATGTTCCAAAATGAACTAATAACTTCATTCGCGTGCATGTTATGACGAAGGACAAAGATAAAGGATAAAGATAAGTTTACCATGCTAGCACACTCGTGGTAAAAAACCAAAATGACAAAAGCTAGACCGTTATTTTCCGGTTTCAATCTCCGGTTGAGTATGGTGTTCAACTGCCGAGACAGAATCTATACTTACAACTTTATGGACGAACGCCCAAAGAGCTCGAAAAAAGGCGTAACGAGACAGGTAGGTTGGGACCAAGGAAAAAGTTGCAGCATAGTTATTTCAGTTAGTGAGAGTTCACGCACACACTGAGCATTCGAACGCAACTTTTATTTTCCAGAGTGCGAGAATTGTATTCCAAACTAGAGCACATAGGAGTGGTATACTACCAACTTGCGTACACAATGAGGATATATATATATATATAATCTGACCATGGCTTCATGTCAGATGTGCTGGGTCCCTGCCTGAATAGCTTTCAACTTCCCTTGTGTTTTACCGCTTTATCTCAGTCCCTTAGGTATGCGCATTGAAACCTGAATTTATTATAGAATGCTCCGTAGTACAAGCGGTGGCGCAACCTATAGAGATCCTGGAGTTTTGAAAGTAGCCCATAAAACACTGCACAGTTTTCGTTGAGTGACCTGAACAAGGGATGAACTGAACTCAGGGATGAGTTTCCAGTTTAGGCTGCACCAACACCACATTTCGCCTTAATGTTCTCTAAAGGAGCAGAATCTCCACTAGGGCTTGTCCAACCAAAGAGAGCAGGCGTTCACCTGATTTTATATCAATATATTACCTATTTTCCATTTCTGCACATTTATTATGTAGCTTCCATCGGACTCGAACTTTCTTGTCATCAGTGTTCCCTGAGCCGGTTGCTGGCGCATTTTTGGACGGCAAAATACCGTGTGTGTGTGTGGAGGGACTTTTCACGTGCAGTACCTGAGAACTGATGTAGATGAACATGAACGACAGATGAGCATTTCGGAGCATGTACCTGGGTACTAACAAAATCTGAGGCGTTCTCAACCATCCAGCCATTCTGTCCCTTAGCGTATCTCTTTCTTCAACAGAGAAAATACTAAACAGTCCAGGGGAGCGCATTAACCTCGTCCGAGCAAGAGACTGCAGCAATTTCTATGGTTTCACTTCGGAGTGGCCCTTCTTGTATGGGACTGATGAACCACATGGCTCAACTTCCGTCCGTTGCTCGTAAAAAAGCAGCACCTGCCTTGAAAAACCCTCCTGAGTAATATGCTGATACGTCATCAGAATCAGCTACCTGTCAAGAGTGCTTGGATAGGGAACTGAACTAAGAGTCTACTGCGACAAATACACCCATTTGCAAATCAATTTGGTTTTCACGGGAGACTCAAGTTAACCTCTCGTTTATGACGTTCTTGCCGTGAAAACCAAATTGATTTGCAAATACTGTTTGGTCAACTGAGGGGACGACACTAATGAACAAATAGCAGTTGGCCAGACTTTCCGTGAAACGAATAGGTACATAAACAACTAAGGAATATAATGAAGTAAATAACCGAAAATTGGAAACATCCCAGGGACCGCTCCACACTGAATGCGACTCATTAATCTGGCTTGAGTCCCTGTAGACACCGCTCCTATGACAGCTCTTAAATTCATCCAGTAGAACTTATTTTGAGAATTACAGGCTGAAAAATTGTGGCTTTGGGTTTGTAAGAATAACCTCAAACAATTTTTGAGGAATTAAGAGACCCACCCAAACATATATTCCGAAAACAGTAATTACGTGATCAGGTGTATAATTGTTTGCAGACATCGGTCCTTCAATGTCATTACAGTCGGTGATGTCTTTATTACACTTAGACTATGAGATATATCACATTCCGAAAATGTTTGCCTTTCGGTGTGCGAATGTACGATGCTGTGACAGTGAAGGGAACATATATGGCCAAAATGTCCCATTATTTCTGAAAGGAGATTTGCTCGGGAGCTCCAACTTTAGGTCCCCTCAAGGTGGATCCTTGGCCTTTCGAGATATGAATGCAGTTTGGGTATTTCAACGGCTATAACGGCAACGGTCTGCTTTATTCAGCATTTAGTTTACTTAGAAAGATTTCAAAGGCGAGTCCTAAAGATTTGCAGCTATGGCATATCTGGCGTAACTATATTAATGGGTCTAAATAGCAAGCAAACCTGAATGTATTCCAGAAGCCACTGTATTTAAGAGCGGTGGACTACACAACCCTTGAGACTGGCGCATGAACCCATGGGGACATTCTATGGAGGCCGTTATTACAGCGAGGTTGTTCAGATGAATGTAGTGCCATTATCACTAATTTGTGTATTCCAGGGTTTTACTTCGTCCATGAAGAATCCCTATGGTATAGAAGTAATACGCCACTCATAAGGTTGCTGAAAATTATTCGACAGCCAACGACCGGTTTCACTCTTCTTGGGGCTCGTCAGGTAGGCGCGGTTCCCGAGTTTCCGTCAACCTAATGTTTTACAGCATAAACGAGAGATTCAGCTGTGTTCCTGGTGAGTCTCCCGTAAAACTAAATTGGTTTGCAAACGAGCGCATTTCGCTAACCCCTCTGGTGCTTTTTAGCTGATACCATATTTTTAAATTCACCGGTAAAATATTATATGTATACTTGACGCTAGATATTTGGGCCTACAAGTCAATACATGGGCGATAAGAATGCATTTACGTGGGTCAGTCGCTAGCTAACCGATTGGAGTTGTGCTGGACAGCTAGGGCCGGAATCTCAAATCCCTATGGGACAACCCACCTGAGGTTTGGCGATAAGCAAAATAAGGGGTCACGGGACAGAGAAGATTTTATGGACAAAGTTGACGCACAACATTTCATTCCATTCATTCCAGTGGATGTTCAGATTTTTTTCATGAAATCGCGTTTTGTGAATGCCCAGAATCTATTCTGTCGCTTCGCTTATCAGTCGCGCAAACATGTCATCACGACCGGATATGCCTCGCAATGTTACTACATGTCATTCAAACCATTTCTGTTGATTACGCACACGAGAACCTAGGTATGCAAGCATTCATTAAATCAGACAGGATTGTAAAGTGTCTGATATTACACCTAATGACAAAATGTGGCAAAAAGTGTTTGGTGGATGTTTCACCTCTCAGCCATGCGCCCACGAACGTGCTTCGAGCATGGTACATATGGTATTTGTATATCACTCCAGATTTTGTAGTCGTGCTAGAAAGAAAGGACATCACCAGATTCAACAGAAAGTTGCTTTTTCATAATGCAGTCTCGAATCCCTCTCTAGGTTTATGAGAATTGTACCAAAAAGAATGACAACTGTACAGTAAGTCTCAACTTTTCTGCTTAATTGGGTTCTACTTGCACATGAAATCCTCAGTGCCTCATCAAACGCTCTCCATATTTCTACAAATAAAAAAGGAATTAACTGTTCCATTCGTACTTGTCGCTCTAGTTAACGCTCAGTTCATCCAGCTCTCCGGAGGAACAGTCATTGCAAAATTTAGAAAAAATCTACTGGGTGATAAATTGCACCTTTGAGTTTAGTAAACCAAATGCACAGATTATTGAACGGAAAAAAGGAAGCAATTCCTAAAACGCCCATATACGACATTATCCATAGGACCTACCTTACTGACGATTGGCAGTACTTCGATGGACCTGTCTCAGAGAAAATCCTATTCAAGCAAGGGCGCAGATTTCATGTGTTGGATCACTTTTCATTTCAGTCCCTGCCTCAAACTAAAGCAGTGATTCTCGTGAGTCCTCGGAATGGTTTAATTACTTCCTAAAAGAAGAAGCATGGCAACAGACATTTTTGGAACTACTCTTACCCGCTAACCTGACCCTCTGTGGTCAAAATTCAATGTAAATTGACACTGATTGCTACAGCTGCAATGTGGATCGAAGTTACTCAAGACAGTTTTGCACCAGGTAACACATGAAGAGTACATGAACAATACTAACCATCACTGTTTTCTCGTTGAAGAATAAACCAAAATTATCACGAACGCTGCATGAGAGAGCAAGTTGTATGTGCTCACAAGGCACCATAATAAATAGTCTACATCACTCAAATGAAATAGTTCGCCCAAATGGCTTTCCGCCAGCTTGTACCCGGGAATACAGTATACAATCCCGTAGACGGGGTGTGGTGTCCAAGAAGCAGACGATCCAAGTGGATTTTCTGGACATAAAACGCCATAATTGTAGCAAAAATCCTGTTTTCTTCTAAACTTGGGATCGCATTCAAGCTCCGTCAGATACCAGACTTCTAACACCCTCAAATGCTCAAATGCAGGTCCCAAAACCTTCAGCGGAACAAAAGCTTAACTTCGACAAGGGTACCGTAACATTGAACGGGCTCACGAACCGGAAGAGTCATTGTACCTTTAACAACACATGTCATCCTACTTAATCCGCCCACCGAGGCATTCTGTGTGCTAGGCATTGATCACGTGGACACTAAATTTGAGATTCTGCTTCACACATCAGACACAGTCGCTTCGATTTGCAGAGGCACTGGTTACTAATAGCTTGGAACCTGAGCTCCGCGAGCATGCAGAGTTATTCCTTTTAACGGTGCACCCTGGCGCATTGAAGACTGTTGTCCCAAACGTAAGTTTTCTCTTCTGTTGACTGTTTTACATTTTTCACTTTTCACGTTTAACACAATGTATATCCAAAAAGATATAGCGACATATACCTGTTTTTCTGTTGTTTTTTTTTCAAAACTTCCACAGTTTTCTCGCTAAAATGGAACTCATCTTCGTGGTCAAGAACCATTTTGTTCCACGATTCTGTTTCCACTTAAGCCAGATTTAATAGAGTTATTCAAAAGAATCTAGGCATTAGAAGTTGATCAATTTAGTGCCGTTACAAAAAGTTGTGCATGTATATGCTTCAGTCACAGATGTAAAAGAAAGTAGAATTGTTGGCGCATAGCCACAGGTGAAGTAAAAGAGTGACCTCGGGACAGCACCTGGATTGTAAAGATATCACGGCACTTGTTAATATTTCCTCGAGGAGAAGGCGATGTACTGTAGCTGTCACCGTATATAAATATTCATGAAGACTTTCGGTGTTGATTCTAGTATATTTTCACAGAACACAACTAGATTAACTCAACTTAAGAACACTTGTTTGATGGTGTCTAGAATAATGTCTAGCTTAGTTTTGTAGGGTTCTGTTTGGATATGATAACCGAAACCACTTTTTCCGTAGCCTGGCATTATGCATGTGTTTATATACAAATTCATAAGCTTTGCTTACATCTTCATACTTTCGTGTATTTGAGTGTTATACTCCGCATATCACATTTGTCACCTATGCACCAGAATAACATCTCTACCCACTTTGGTTGTATCTAACTGTACTAGCTAAGAAATTATGGTCAGTAAGTCCTGCAAAATTACTCCCAAAGAAGAACACGATATATCGCACTCGTTGTAAGACTCTTTCCCATTGACCTAGCTTCGTGCCACGAACCACCAAAATTTGTCCACTTCAGAAATGTCGGGATTATTCCAGTCAAACACATAACCAAGTCTTACAAAATCAACAAGCCACAGGAAAACATGAATGGATTTTTGCTTATTATGTCCTGTGCGTGTTTTTTCGTAGTAAATCGAACCTCATTGTATCTCGTAGAGATATTAATTCATCAGATACATGGCAAGAAAAACTCATTTTTTCCATAAATTTTGATAGGAAAAAAAGGAATGCTATTTGTTATACCTCGAATAGTCAATGAGATATTATAAGAGCACACGTGAAATATAGCCCAAATGAACAAGAAACAACTTTGTCATTTGCGGCGCCAGTCAGATTTGTTTGGTAATTGCACGCACCAGTTGCTTTTTCCGGGTTGCTATGAATACATCCTTTAGCTAAGTCAAATAAGTAGCAGCTAGAACACAGTGACAATAGACAGCAATTGAAAACTGTCAATATTCTAGGAGTCTTCCACGAAAAACAGGGCAATAACTGGGCACGTTACTCTAAAATTGTATAAACCTGGTCGACTTAAATGAGAAATTGTCATCTTATGGTCTAACAAGAAGGCAAAATAGCCTAAACTTCGTTGATGAAGGCACTAAATGTGTATGATCCACCTAGAAATACGGGGCGCTCCTCATCACTTAAGTATGACTGCCACTAATTTAACTCTTTACAAAAAGGTAGCGTAAAACTCTTTTCTCAGTAAACCGTAAAATTTGCACAATTAATGTCAGATATTGATGGCCTTTCAGGGTTAAATTTGAAACAAGTATAAGGAATCAGCCATTTAAACTTGGGTCTTAGGGGCTGCTCTAACGTAGCGTATATTTTTTGTTCTCCATGTACATTTCGGATGCAACGTTCGCTTTGCGATTACGAGCTGAAGAAAGTCAGCCAAACGAGGTTCTACTTATTACGGAAGTAAACCGTCTCTTGATATTCGTCATACTGGGCAGTACGTGAGTAAACAAAAAGCTGTCAGCTAGGCGGGATACTGTACTGAGACGACCAGAGTGCTCAAAATGTGATAGGTAATGCCCAGTGCATTGAACAGGCCAGTGCTACCAAATCCATTTATACTTTAGAACTGTCATTCCCAACACAAAGTAGGTCCCATCTTCTCTCCAGCATGAGATCAATGCAAACTGTGCCCTGCAGTTGTGCAGGTTTATTTCACCAACATCAGTATCGACAGCGAAGTATCAATATTTAACACTGATGTTTCGCCGCCACAAAACCGTTGTTCATCTGAAGGCCTTAATGTAAAGAAAAGAATAAACATGGATGGGGGAAGAACTTACAGCATACCTGCCACAATCATTCAAAGGTACCTACACCTCTAGACGTCCATTCAGACAATCTGGATAGGAACTCACAACATGAACGCCGTTGAAATCGATTAGCACTCCAATTTTGTAACGTTTCCAACCTGGCAGAATGAAGGTCACGCTGGTCCTATCCTGGAAGATGAGTCATATTGACAGTACCCAGGCTTTTTTTAGACTTTTTCATATCCTCCTACCAGATCGAGGGTTGGCGATTTCTCTACTTGCGCCACTCTGAAGTGGGCGTGGAAGGCGACAATCTTTTAGGTAAGTGGTGATTCGAAATGTGAAATCCATGACCGAACTACCGCACTTTATGTTGCTAAGCAAATTTTTCGGTGGAATTTCCCGTTGCACAACCGAACACCCGCTTCCTAATTTCCTCGTCACGAATTCACTGACACCAACCCACACGAGTTATGGTTATGAGAAAATGGTTGTCGTGGCTTTGACAAAGTCTCAGTTCCGCTGCTGGAGGAGGCTACGTCTGAAAGCAATCCTACAAAGTAATCTGAAGCCTGATATTCACATCACTCGGACACAAAGGTAACACGCTTTGCTCCCGTAGGCGTTTCAAATTAGCAAGCGTGATCCCAGCTTTAGCGATTAGTGCATTGACATAATCTCTCTTACCTCACTCATCTTCCACTTCAGTTGTCCAACTTATTTGGCTTGCTCAATTTTGGCGGATGAACTTACAGAGGTAATAAGACTGTTAGAAAATCCCCATTCTAAATACGTCAATCAAAAGTCGAATAGCTGGATTTTAATTGTAACTTAATTTGGCATCAGCATGACCAGAATCAAGCAGATTTTCCGATACGTTGTGCAAATACCATTGGGGTTAATAAGTCTTTTTTTAATATTTTCTGCTGCTGTTTAAATAAAGACATCGAAAACCCATCGCTCTAAGCAGCTGTTCACCGAACACATGATTCATTTTGGGTTGCTACGCTCAGAACTCTTGCAAATTCACGTTAGCCGCTGGACGGATGCGAGTAGTTGGTAATGCCGGTTTAAACTGAACTCAAAATCAGCACATTTCGAAGTCCTCTACTTAGTTTTGTATTCAAGAAACTAGAGCGGCACTTGAGAACTATATTCGCGATCAAAATCAACCGTGAACTCACGGTGTGACTTAGTCCATCAACTACTCAGAATACATGCATTCAGCAGTATACGTGTCTTGTCGATCTAGCATGTGTTTTTGAATTGTTTCGTACAAAAAATAAGAATTTTGGTCATGTAAGGGACATCAAATACGCAAACGCAGGCAATGATGTAGCTAACATCAAAAAATGATGCATGCTGAACTAAAGTGTCATGTTATTCTTGTTGCCCTCCATCGAATAATGGAAGAATTCAGTTTGTAACATATGGTTTATTGGTTGTTGATCAGGGGGCTGTTGATCTGTTCGCCGAGCTGGGCAATTGGCTTGCAAACGTTTCGTCACCATACGAGGAGACATCACCAGTGCACAGTTGGGTGCGCCCCGATAATGTCTCCTAGTATGGTGACGAAATGTCTGCAAGCCAACTGCCAAGCTCGGCGAACAGATCAACAGCCCCCTGACCAACAACCAATAAACTCACCCGAGCTACCAATATTCCAACGCATTACCAACATATGGTTTCTAAAAGAAATCAACCCTGATTTCTTCCACTGGTCTTGCATTCCATTTGTCTACCAGAGAATTAGAATTTCAATAAGTCATTAAGCTTCATGTGTGCCTTCACCTGATGTGAACTTCCTCTCACTTCCCCACGACGCACTACTGTTTAACCTGGCCATCTGGTTCGTTCAGATTTGCTTTCTATCCTTGACGCTAACCCTCATTTTTATTCATGACTGATTCTATATCCCGCACATTTCAGTGACCCAGGAGACTTCTGTCATTTTCGTAAATAAAGGATCTCGTAGCCATTTGGAATCCGTATAATTTCAACTGCAGTTCGTGAAACACATATCCGAAAGATATATATATATATATATGCATATAGCCATAACCAGAGTGTAAAATAGACAGGTGGACCACGGTTCGTGATCGATTAAACACTGGAGCAAATTTTCCGGTCAGCTGAATAACGCTCAAACGATACACATCTGAAGAACCTAACATCTGACAGCAGAGTCCACCAAAACAAAATCTGGGGAAAAGTTCATAGCACACCGAACAGAGTGGCAAAAAACCTGGAGAAATACTAGCAACTATTGACTTCAGGATAGGAAATAAAATTGATTTGATTTGCCTGTTTCAGGGATATTCTTGTTTATTTTTACTCGTAGCTAGTCATGCCACTAACAAGCCGATTAGTTAGGTTTAACCAGTAAGCATCACTATGCCGATATTGCCACTGATAAGAGGGTTCAAATTGTCTTTTATTACGAAAACCCTCTGTTCACTGATGACATGACGGTCAGATGAATCGCCTTGAAATAGTCCCTCTGCACAACAATCTTCTGCTGAATAATTAATGCAAAACGAGGTACTCTAACGGAAGTAGTTGGTCACATCTTATTTTAGCCCTTGAAGCGGCGAGCTTATCGCACATTTCCTATTACTACAATTTGTCTGGAGAACGGTATGCGCCATGTAAAAACCTAGTCAACGAACAGCTATACCTGAGTGTTTGAAGAATATCCTGATAACTATGCCCAAATAGAAATCAACCACTCGAGCCAACTGTTCTATTGTGGCGAAAATACACACTTGAGATAACTATGTTACACTCGAGATATCCAGATAGTGTGTTTCTGACGTAGGCAATTGTCATAAATGAATTGTTATGAAATCAGAATGGAGCTAAAACACGCCTTTCACTTGGTAGAAACAAAGTCGCCCATGATCTAGCTCAGGAAATAGAATGAGAAGAGTAGATACTTCACGAATTCTTGTGCCACAGCGTGAAGTATGGAGACGGCTTTAAACTGCCAGAATTATGGTTGCAGAACTAAGCTCATTCCAGTCTCACTGATGGTTGTTTTCAGTTAAAAAGATGACGTAATCCTGGACAAGAGGCCGCTAAATACTTACCAACTCCATTTGCCTTGTCTAAGACCACTTTATCACAAGAGTGTTTCTGAATCGGGTTGATCTTGTTGTGATTATCTATGAATACACACACGTGTCCTTTCTGCATGAACTCAGTTTTTGTGCCACATATTCTAGCGTCTCAAATTCAAAAAAACCGATGCCATCATTCTCGGTTGACGTAGAAGTGAACGAGATACGAAATGTGAACCAAATAATGCAAACGACAGAATTTCTTGCACGCGATTTGAATCCGGTCCCTCATAGTTCCTCGGTTAAAGCCCCACCAAATTTGCTTTTTGGGAAACCCGGGAATATCAACTTTTGACCGATTGTGGAATCCACATGAAGCGCGCCCTATTAGTGCTGTGGGATATCAACAGCTGATCCAGTAGACAGATATGCGGTTAGAAACTTTGGAGTCCGAATGCACACGAACAAGGTGAAATGGCTTCCACAAAAGTTCAGTTGCTAAAGCAGTCGTCCGGTAAGCGAAAGTTTATTGACTCCACTCCGGCCCTTTCGTTCAACCTAAACTCTGAACTCACCGACTTTCTGATCGATTGTGATTTGACACACTATTATGATAACCAAAATTTCGAGCTGCACATTGTCATTCTGGGCTAATCTGAAGAAGATTCAGCAACAAATTTCCATATGTATTACACAGATCTTATGCATACTTGATACCTTGAATGACTTTGAACCATCCGTGCGCTAAAACCGCATAGGAAAACAGCATGGGGAAAACGCGGAAAACATAGCGCTTACGCACATGGCAAACATTTTTTCAGGAGACGGAAAAGTTACTATGTCCATATACAGCAGTAGACCAATTTTATCTCTCAAGCTAAATAAATATGAGTGCGAAAAGTGCGCAAAAATAAATTTTAGGCTTAATTCCATGATTACGGTAATGTTATCCACTGAGATTTCACGATATGTATTCAAAGGCTTTGCGGCTAATGTGCGTAACATATCAAGCATTTGAAAATTTTAGAAAATATATAACCTATGTAACTGAATTCTCCTTTAGAGTTAGTACGCTCAAAACCGAGCAAAATCATTTGTTCTTGTGGAAAATTGCATACGAAGATGGCGCGGAATCTCCTCTATACGTTACCACTTATGAGGTTGATTGAACGTCTTCGACGGATTTCAACCAAACGTTCTGAGGAATGAACCTGAATCGACCATCAAGACTTTCACTAGTGCCTCGTTTGTTCTACTAACCTCGTTGGCCTTGCAGTAATTTTTTAACATACTTTCCACTAACTGAGACAAATATGTCATGAACATTTGCACGTACTAAGTGGTGTTGACTGCTGCCTCAATGAAAAATTTCTCGTGGGGACGGTAAATACTATTTTTCCGTTGATTCCTCATGAGTGATTAGCGTCATTCGGAACGCAACGCGCGACAATTCCAAGATGTCGTTGCTGGTCTTTCACCAAATCCCGAGACACAGTATCTTAAAGGTACTTCTGATGCCAATTTCATCTTCCTTCGGATGAACAACGAACTGCATCCTTTACCGGAATATCCCAATGTGTGTGGATGATCCATTATCAGCATATCCAAAGAATAATTTCACTTCAAAATGGCCTTAAACTTCCATTCAGAAACTTGAAAAAGCAGCACGAATGTTTTCAAAAGTAGTCTGGCCTTTCGTGTATAGCTCAAACTTCCAACTAGGTATCGTATCAAGCTTACTTAATCCAACTTACTCAGTTCACTTAAGTATCTGTGTAGTGAACAGATTTTTCGTTGTATGAAAAGCTAGTTATTTACCGTTTTACTTTAACTGGAAAAGACTATTCAATCGTGTGGTGAGTTTTCGAAGTGTAATCGTGGATATATGAGGAACCTGAGAAGTTTTCCCGAGCCGGTATCTTCGGGTTCATATCGACAATAACATCAATTCATGTTTATTCTGCTCATTCTATAGTTTTGCCTCAATGGCCTTTCACACCAACCAAGCAGGTAAAAAGAAGTTTAGCCCTTGGAGTCTCACACTGTATTCGTTCACAAATTCAGTCGATATCTGCCGTTTTTGTTGAAGCGATCCTTATCGTGTGTGTGAATGCATCATAGCCGAAAAACCGAGAGCCTATATGACACAGGAAACTGTAATGAGCGTTGCTTGAAATGTCTGGACCGTCCACTGATCGCAGTTGCGTTGAATCGTCACGCGGACTCATCTATGTCGTTACTGCACCCACCACGCAGACACAACTTTTGCGTGCTAACCCAAGGGCAAGCAAGCAACACCAATCCAGTTTTCAGCACATGTTGACTGCCAAGCGCAAGTTTTTTTGTTTTTCGGGCACACCTATGTATCAGATCTATAAACATGTACGTGTGATTCGAACTTTTTATCACTCGTTCAAACAGACCAAGCAGGCGAAAGCGTAAATCAGCTGCTTCTCGCACTTGTTTAAATTTGTCACATTTGTTTCACCTCTTGTCCCGTCAAGTCAAAGATGCTGAATTTACCGTTTCCATTCAAAAAACTGATTAGCAAAACGTGCGATGAATGTTCCATCTCCTGTCATTTTGAAGTAATTCACTGAAATCACACAACTAAATCCATCGATCATTCGGCCAACAATAAGGAAAAGGTTTACTAAGAGGGCAGTGAGGCTAACTCCCAGACTAACTGTACATGGAGCCAGATTCAGGAACATAAGTGTGTTTTTTAGTTTTCCTTGTATCCCTATCCAATTAGCAGGTAATAAAATAAGTTTGAAGATTAAAAGCAAAGTTTTTATATGGAAAATCAGCCTATTTTTCTGTTTTTATCTGTGCCTAATCGTCGGCACTGGAACCTCAAAATGTCGCATCGGTGGATTCATATGGACGTGGAACGTCGGTTTTGAGGATTCCGATTTATGAGTAATTTTTGTTAACAACACACGTATGCGAATTTGCTTGACAATTTCCAGTTCGGCCGAAATGCCCATATCACGGACTTCGAAGCCCACCCAAGATCTTTAGGGGACGGACATTGGGAAAACTAGGGTCCAGAGCAAATGAATCTTATCAGTCTTTGGCAATCAGATTTGATTTAGTACCGCCCTACGTATTGTTGCAAACATTTTTTTCTTATTCCCCGAAATGGTTGATATAACACATTGTATCTTTTTTCCTCAAAAAAGTGGTTTGCAAGGAAGCTGATCGAGCCAAAAACAGGTCTTTTCTGTTCACAGAACTCAGCTAAATTGTACTCCCGACCAAACAGCTAACATTTGAATAGTGGTCTAAAACTGCTGCATCCAACCAAATGTCCAAACTGATATTTCATGACATCTTCACCACCGGTGTTTTCGGTTGGTAGCTGGCAGAAAAACTAAGGGTATAAGAAGGCTTTGCTACACTTTGGGGTATGCGTTTAGGTTCTGTGGCGTCTGCTTCCGAGTACCATTTACCGATGCTACTAGAACTACACACAGTGACTGAACACGTGAATGAAGCGTGACTCACTATTTTGCATATAAATGAATTTGCCTGGCCAGGACATTGGACGATAGTGACTTTGCTAATTTCACTATTCTTTTTCTGTGCAATGATTAATGGTAGACAGGATGTTCTCGCTGTGTGGTTCAGTAGTTATCGGCTGGTTAAATAGGTACAACGTCTGCTAGAGAAAACCGTTCAGATTATGCGGATGGTCCAACAAATCAGCCAGGAGTAGACTTGGAGGTGAAACGACAATGCCAGCCTTCCTGGAACTCCAGGATTTTAACTCTCAGGTAAGAGTGAAACGTTGTACAACAAATTTCAGCCTTGCGAACATAAGTGAATTTTCTAGCCAGACAGTTCCGACATTTTCTTGGCTTATCCAAAAAAGTAGGTGTGTTGCTGACGGATCGTAATGTAGTTTAGGCCACTGATGTTGCGGCGACATTTATCACTGTCAGACGCGCAGGTGCGCGTGCCAGATACCCGGATGGATTTACGGTAACTCTTGAATCATTAGCTCGGAACAGTTTTGACCGTCCATCTGGGTTATCAAACCACTGATCCCAGAAAGCGGAAGCTAGACCCTTCAGTTCCCGTTGGCTTAAGAAATTCAAAATGTTTTCTCAGACAACAATTAGGGTCGGATGCCGACTCTACTTAGGGCATCAATCAATCACGAACTGACCAAGGGCCAAAATGCTATGGCCATGCTTAGCATTTGCGGTGTGTTTGTGTGAGTAGATGTAGAACACAGTGAATTTGGAGAGGGTAATTTTCGGCACAAAAGAAAGCGGATTCTAGAATAATTGTTGAGGAAAGATGGATGAACGAACAAATTTTCCATTGTAACTGGTTGTCAGACAGCCAACCTGGTCAAAACCAGACTAACCGAAGTTGTCTGAAAGCTTCAAGCTTTTGGCAGGCATTTGTCTTATTGGCTGCAATTATCAGCGTGAGAAACGTGTTTGAAATGATGGAAGCAGACGGAGATGTTGGTTTTCTCCCATTAAACTGACATTGTCTTGCTGGTTGTCGTTTGAAATGTTGAGCGTTGTAAGTGCCAAAGAGATTTGCGTAATTGCCTTGAATAGCTGACTACGAACAACTTATTGGTCGGAAAGCGAAAGGATTTTAAGACGGTCATCCATACCAATTACAATCTATTACATTAACCATCTTGCAGATCACAATGACGTAGGCCCCACAATAACAAGACGGAAAAAAACAAAACAGCTCTGATTTTTTAATTTGCCCTTGTGGCTCAATGGTTTCCATAACTAGCACCACTAACCTTACTTTTAAACCTTGGGTAATGTTGAGCACTTGCCAACTAGAGAACACAGAATTTCAGTTTGTTAATCTGAAAAAACATGAATTTTTTTATGTAATCAACGCTTTATTTTTTCCTGGAATTAACTTCGACCTTTGAAGAAGACGGTGAAAGTTTTTCTGCCTTCACGGTCGTTTAAACACCTTGACAAAACGCTGCAAGGTGCTGACTGAAGGCGTTGTCAGTTGATTTTTAACACATTTGACGGAAAATAAGAAAACCACGTTTCTTTCTTGATATAAATGTTTTATACTGACCACTTGGGATGAGCAGAACAGTATTATGTATTCTGAGGCCTTATAAGCAAAGCTGATTCAATATCGAATCGGACAGACGTTACAAAAGTTTATCCTTTGATTTCGCCTACACTTTGAGAGTACATTTGACCTGTACACTGATGACGGTCATCGATTTTTCCTGGACTGTAATTCACCAATAAGGGTTGTACGTTTGCTTCAGGTGCTATAAACTTCACTGTCATTTCTGGCATGACGATCCTGACAGTCTTTCTGCATTCTTCTCCCTAATATTTGAAGACGCGGAGACAAAAAGCTGACCATTCTCGTCTTTTTGCCGTAGTTTTGAAGGCCAAGCTACCAAGACGGCGTTACCTTCTTTCAAATAGATGAGTGTATATTAAATGTAAAAAGTACTTTTCCTTGTTATACTTCCATCCTGAATTAAGCTCGAACCAAGCACGAGTGAATTGTATTCTACTTCGCGTGTCTCCCTCGCTTACCTCGCCTTAATAAACTCAGCTTTTAGCTTTTCTGATTCAACTGCGTACAGACTTTAATAAACCCCATATAAGCGTTGATAGTACACTGTACTTACCAGCAGAATAGTTTGTGACAGTTAGTAGGTTTGCGTTTTATGGCCTTTGAAAAATCCGGTGGTTTTTGTGGCTAGCCGAGGCGAACAGGCGTGGGTGGCTGTGGATCACTGTCGTGCGAATTTAACATCGGTGAAGCTACCTGCAGGATTCGATTTACGGGAAGGTTTACATGAAAGGTGTCACTAGTTACGCGACATTTCTGACAGTTCAACACGCCAACTGCTACCCTGTATTGCCTGAATTCTACGAATAAGTTTTTCTCACAAAAGAATAAGCCAAGCATCGTGGTCTCATTAAGGACTAATCTGGGACCGATGTTGTACTGTAGAGGCGCAAAGCGTTTTGTCATATTGGTCGATGCTCACCTGGTGTTCGCATAGTCTGAAGAAGAATGGGGTTATTACCGCAACACTGTTCCATCAAAATTAAGCTAGTTGCACAGCATTCTGCGGCGATGGCTTCCTCTCGATTCAAAGTAGACCATTAGTCAACAGTTGACCTAATGGACACAGACTGCCACTACTGTTAGCAGCTTGGAGTTACGCAGATAACTGTTGCACGTAAGTTGTCGCAATGGACAATGTGGTTACATTTATTCATGCCTTAAACATTTAGAATCTGGGTTGCGTGTTAAAATCAATAAGGTAAGTCCCAGGACCAAATACCAAATTTTGCTAGCTGGCAGAGGCACTACACTGTCCTGTTCTTATTCGATGACTAGTTGTTTCGACTGGGGTCCATTCGAAGTTCCAAATGGAGTTCAAATACGAAAACTGTGCATGCTGTTCAACAAATCTCAGGAATGCATTTTTTGGAGAGAACGTTTGAATTCGGACAACCATCATGGTTTTTTCTATTCCAGGTTGTAATACGATCAAGACATAAAAAACCTTTCTCTCAACCCAATGCTCGGAAATCCCCTACTATCAATCATTTCCGAGAAGTTCCATGTGGGTTGGAAAAAGAAAATCCGCATTTCAGCCACATGGACCTCCGGAAAGGGTCTAGAATTTTTCGGACGTATATTGCGGGTTGTTGTCCTTTCATAAGCAGAAGTTTTGGTTCTGCGTAAGCGAAATCCGCTTCGAAATAACACTGACTTTTTGTTTGCAAGTACAATGACACCGTTTCGGACCGTGGGAAGACTGCCAAAAACGTGACAGTTGGGTGTTGGTTGAACGTGAGGAGACATGACATGTTGAGGTACGAAATGTTACGTTGTGTCCAGGGTAAAGTTAGGGAACATTGTCTTCGGAATGAGAATTTTTTGCAACTGTGTTTCATCAGTCTGTTCCAGACTGGCGTGAGCCTACGTAATTCACTCGCCCGTTGCCCGGAGTAATTTGGATGAAGACTGATAAAGTTACTGAGAATTGGGCGGAAAAACCTTTAGATGGTGTGGTAACTAAAGAGTCAAACAGTCTGTATACTGAAGCTTGAACGAATTATCTAGGCGCAATCAACTTCCTGTTAAAATCACCAATATCCTTTGCGCACAACGGTTTAGGAACTGCTGTCATCAACAGCCTGGATCCATTACGATCGAGTAGCTCACTACAGTTTTTATTTTCACCAGCTATGGCCAGACTATCAGGTGTTCACCATCGACCGGTGGCTGCATGTGCAGGACCATATATCACTTGTAATTCTTGTACCAAGTTCACTCACGTGGACAGGTAATTTTGTACCATTGGTAGTTTGATATCTGACATTACGATATAGGGCTGCGACAAGCCAGAAGCATCCTTGTCATTACTTAGACAATTATAGTACCCAGGTGACCGAATATATAGTGAAGTCTTCCAAATAAACCACTTTCATCCAGTGAATTCTCTGAACAACGTATAAACGTTTACAGCAAATTCCAGCAAAAACGACAGCAGTGTACCTCGGGAAGGACAATTATCTGGTCCTGAGAATACTATTAAAAGGATGTCACTTGGCGAAATCCAGATAAATTACATTATGTTTAGCCATTAACAGAACCGATTCAGCTGCATTCTGATACCTGATTATCACTACTAGAAAAAGTACACCCAGAAATTCAGCATGTGGTACACCTGAACTCGACACTTCTCCTACAATAAAAGTCCCGTTAAAGGAAACGGCAGTTTGAAAGCAAATGTACACTTTCAGACTCAGCTTCACCTCACTCACGAAAATGCTACATCAGTTGCTCTAAAAGACAGCCATGGGTTTGCCTTGATTTCGAAACATCGTTCACTGTCCTGTTGCGTACTGTTTACTCACTCCTGCTATTTAATCGATATTACTTGTGCACGAGAAACCCACCTAATCAATTTCTTTGCCATGGAGTTGATATAGAATTCGACTGATCAATACATTTATCTGGTTTCACCATACAGCTGATAAGAAGCAAAATTTCACCATAACACTTTATGTATTATGCCTTATTTATATTACGAATTGGTTGGAATCGATACAGAATAAACTGGCAAACCGTTTTCCAAGTGGAAGGAAACCCGAAATTTATCTTGTCTAGAAACAGAAAGTGGAAACCTCAAGTTGGGAAAATTTCAGGCAAGATTACTGATTCACGTCGCCGAATGAATTTCGAATCTCTTTCGTGACGGACACGCATTACAGTGGGACTATCATTTACTGCGAACAATAAAATAACTGATTTTCTACTTCTCCCCAAAAATTACATTATACCCTAACACTTGCTTGCAGTCATCTGGATGGTACTGACAGCGGAATCACTTTTATTCAATAATTTCATGATTTTCCAATTAAAAATAGTTCTAGATCTCCTCCGCTAGTGTGCATTGATTCGAGGTGAAATAATACCAAATATTTTACAGTTGAATTCAAATACTAATAGATTATTATTTAGCTATAGCCAGTAATTACGTGGGACAACTGATGAAGATGGCCGGAGTAGTATGTAGCTATTCCAGAAGGGAAGTGAATAAAGGCAGGAAAGCAGGATTTCTGTAACAGGAGACGAATGTGAATGCCTTTGAAGAACGAACTTACAGAGAGGCAGTCTGTTCAGACGTGGTGGAAGATGCTATTATGGGGGCCTGCTTTACAGTAAGGTTGATTTGAAAAATTTTGTAACCATGGTTTATGGTAATGTTGCTCCAGTAGGCAACAAAAATCCACAGGACACATCCAGTTTAATAGTCGGCTCAAATGATGTAGGTAAACTATGGCTGAGCTCAAGGATTTTCATGGCAATGCTGAGATGACAAGAAAGCGTTCGGGTGAATGGCCAAGTGAAACATACCATCCCAGTAAAATGCCAAACATCAATACCTACATCCGTAATGGCTAGAGCAACCAAAGAACTGGGAGCTGTCATGTATCTTGAAGCCAGGTTTATTCGCAGTTAGTTGTCTTGAACAGATTGCTGTATGCAAGGCCGGAACTTCAATAAAAGACAGTCGAAGATAGACCATAATCCTTACATACGAGACGTTTTCTGACCCAGAATAAGATGTCGTAGTGTAGTAAAAAGTACTGCACAACAGGAAACACAAGTGTTATGCTATGCCTGGCTTCTAGATAAAAAAGAAGCCACACATTGTGTTGCGGTCGTGAGGATGCCAAGCAAATTTGATCGCGTGTGACAACAGGTCCTACTATAGGACGGTAAACGGCCTAAGCTTACGAGATTTGTGCAAAGCCTCATGGTCATAATAAGGAGGGCGGATTGTTGCAGGATAGGGTCTTGTTTTAGTAGAGGACTGTTTCTGGCACCGAATTTATGGGGTTTGACGGTGAACAATAATTAAGACGTGTGACTTGAGCCGACTAAAATGCCTAGTGAAACGCCCGAAAGTTTGTCAGAAGGTAATCAGCACATGCCGATGTGCCCCGTCACGCCTAGCGTGACTTAGTCACCAAGGTACATTGCAAATGGGTGTATGTATCAGAAATTGTTGATGGGCGCAATTAAACACAACTACTGCGGTTACCATTCGCGCCAGGTTTGGCTTTTATCTATTAAATTATCCTATTTAGTGTGATTACGAAACCATTGTTTCGGACTCTTTGCAGAGAATCTGGTGCCGTTAGCACGTGAAAAATTTGTCAGTCTTCCACTGCAGAAAAAAAGCAAAATAAAGCAAAAATTGGCTAAATATTGCCTCTTGGAATCAAAGTTTGTGAATGTATGGTAATTGCTGTCACTTCTCACCATCAAGCCCTATAGTATGGGGCTGTTTCAAAATTTGGGGCGGAGGATTGTTTCATCTTCACCCAGAAAATGGGAACCTCGGAGTGCATACACATTGTTGAGAGGCTTGTGAAAACGGATCGGTCACTTATTTTCCAGTGTTTCCTCAGAAATGAAGGAATGAGTGAAAGCGGGTTGAAAATTGAACCGAAATTGGCCTTGCCAACCTCGACTGACTATTATTCTGCCCTTGCATTCTGCGTTGCACTTGTCATAAGAATATCCATTTCCACATGCGCAGAAAAACAAACAGATATCGCAAGAAACGAAACTTACATCACTTCACACCAAGGCGAAGCGATGTGTCAGAAAATTGCTTAAATAAGATGGTGGCACGCTCCTGACTTGACAGGGCGGCTAACAAGCTAGAACCGTTCAGTGGACCCAATCATCACAGGGATGTTTTGGATCACGCTTGATTAAAAGATCCAATAGGTGATCAAAGCCAGTTCATTATGATCAACCACACTGCACGAATGTGTGACTGTGTGGTGGTTTTGTCATACATCTAGGAAAAGACCGATGTTGTAATGGCTTGTTCTGATTTGTTTTGAACGAGTACCTCTGTTGTGACTTACGGGGACTATTCTTGATATACTTCGAGTGCATTTTATGAAGAGGATTTCTGTCCACTTTTGTTGAACTGCAGCTGACTCGGTATGACGGATTCAGTACCTGTGAGTTATCGGGACGATTGGGGTGTGACCATCGATAAATATTAAGCTTTCTTTGACCAAGAAGTGCTCAGAATAGGCCGGTACGTAAACAGGAGTCAAACACATTTGTGCGAAAATTTCCTAGCCCAGTGAACCAAAAGTTTGCGTAGCTGAAAACCTACTCTCCGCATGACGGACCATTCAGCACTCACTAGGTGACGGTTTAAAGTATTGTGGCATTGAAATTTTTGAAGAAAGTGTCGCTTAATAACCAATATTGGGTGAGACCCTAAACTACTTCGAAATCTTCCGTTCCGAATGACGTTATTTGGAAGTCACTCGCGCAATATGCAAAACATCAGAGGCATCAAAAGCTTCATCAGCATTGAGACACAAAAAAGTGCTAGTAGTCATTCACTTAGATGTTTGAAATCACTGTGGCCCCATAATTTTTTGACCTGACGCGTTTTTCTTTCAGACGATCTAGTTGGACTTTCTACAATCTCAACAGCATTACATATCTAAATCTGTTAACTGAATATGCATTTTGCTTGAATTGCCTGTCATAAACAAGTCACTGGATGTAATTATTTATTATTACACCGACTCAGTTTTATTGTTAATGAACTGTAAAATTCATAATCTAAATACTGTAAGCTGCAAAATGCGTGAAATCCGACCGTGCCCTTTGAGTTCGGAACTATTCGTATGCTACATTTTGGCCTTTCGGAGACAGTGTTAACAACAATACAGTTGGTTACTTTAGTAGCCTTAGTAATGCTCTCAGTAAAGCCAAAAATAAATCTCGGAACAGATTATTTTGTCACTCGAATCTGAGTCACTGTAAGATGATCAACGCTACTTTTAGGACTACCAACGGAAAGTTGTCTGAATACGCCAGAGCATAAAATTACCGTGGAAATTCACCAGTGTCTCTACAACATGAGGTTAACTGCGTAAACAGTGTAAAAGCCCCTCCTATGGCTCCCGATTTGAGCACCGTGGTTGATAATCGGGCCAGAAACAAATGCATCCAAGATGTGTTCGGTGGGTTTCCAAAGGCGACTTTTGAGACGCAAAACAAGAATCGACGAAGCCAATGGTTAGTTGTGAAGTTCCTTCCATCAGGAGATCTATAAACTAGTAATGCCTTTCGCGTGTTCCACGTCCCCTTTAAGAAATGATGGCAATAAAATAGCCTTTGTCCAGGAACGTTTAACCTGTCAACACTACTCGGTTTTTCTGCAATATGTATTCTTTTAGTAAGAAAGAACCTGTTGTACTGTCTGATTCACACTAGGGAGCTGTTTGTTTCTCATCTTGCTTAATGGACACGCGCTTTTGTAGTCACTTTCAACAAACCTCATACAGTAAGTTACAGAATGAAATTGCGTACTACATACTATAAGTCGGTACATTAGGTGACATTTCACACAGTAAATATCCCTTATTTAGTCAACTATTCGCTAATTTGTTCAAGCCAGTTGTGGTCTTTTTATAAGTCAGTGGTCAACAGGAAATACTACTCGTCGAACTCAAATCCGATTTCTTCAGATCCAGTCAGTCATACTTTCGAGTTGGAATAATTCCTAGTAGAATTGAATAAAAAGATAGTGATTATGAAAGGCTAGTGGTGTCGATTATTAATTATCCGAGAGCTTTCATTACGGCCGGTAAGTTCGTTTCGTCACTAGTTAGCCCACAAATCGACACTTACAAAACGTGCCCAATTTGTTTAAATGTACGGCATTTGTTCAGTCTGTATTCACGTTTATTTCGGTTGGACAATCCATCCCGTGGGCCCAAATGTTCATCTCGGTTTTTTCGCACCGTGGAGTGAACCAGTGGATTAAATTTTTCTTTCTGTTAAAGTTCATCTGTGTCGCCTTACTTTCGCTCTACCGAAATGAGAATTTTGGACATTCAGATGGTGAGATGGATGTGTTGCTACTAGTTCACCAACGCACCCAGAACTAACTCGGGTTATCACATCCAGACATGCGGCTATGTTCATGCTCGAGAGTTGCGATCATTTTATTCGACTTCTAGAACAAAGAAGTGGGACTTGTGTTAGTTGCTTCCACTGACTTGCTAACCAGAATAATCGTATCGGGACAAGGCGAAGTCTGTGCAGACGAGGGTTGTATGAATGTGCAAGCGTAGCCTCCTATTTTATGTCTATGAAAACGTCTGAATTCGTTAGTGAACTGATAAATCAAAAGTAACCCAAAATTACAGACACACTGAAATTTTTGGTATAAAAACTTATTAGCTGGACTAATAATGTTTTAATTCCAAAAGCGTTGACTTCAAGGCGTAAAACTAAAACCGTTGGTTGCTGAACCTCCTGATAAGGTTGGTCCCTCAGAACAGTGACTAGTGTGTCTCAAAAATTCTATTGAATGAGGAATTAATTTTGTGTATTCACTCTGCAATCTCCCTCATGCCTTTACTGACTACATACGCGATGTCCGGTTGCTTATTCTGTCAGTGTGGCAACCAAGGCAAAAGAACTGACCAAGCACGAAGACCCATGGCCCGCAAGATATGCAAATCCGACAAACAATACAAACAAAACGCAAGAAATTTATGAACTGGTACGGAATATTTCTGACATAACACTGACTACGGGGAACTGCATTACGCTCAACGAGGGTCTAGATCGAACGTCAACTGGAAAGCAAATTTTGCATAGGATTTTTCGAGCTCTACAATCAAATACATCGAACTGAGCCATGGAAGGGACGAGCGAAGCCCGACTAAAAATAATCACCAAACGATAACAGCTGGGCAAGGGCGATTTAATCAAAGCATAGAAAAAGATATTGGGCTCAAAGAGGAATGATAACAGAATGCTTCTGATAAAGTGTTACTGTTCTCATGAGCAAAAAAACGTGCACTGGAAACGTGCTGGATTATTTGGCGTCAGTTCCACATGAAGAATTGTAAAATGGAAATGATTTTTGGCCAAGCAAAACTTTGTCTAGTCAGGCCGTTGCGACAGAAAAATCCAAAGTCGAAGCCAAAGTCATGACACACGTCAGCCCTGAAACCCGGGAGATCTGAGTGTTTTAAAGTTTTAGAAAAACGTCGCGAAACCAATGTTTGGATGCGACCAGTTTAGAATCATATAATCTCTATCGATATATTTACCTCGAAGCGCTACGCACAAATAACAGTTCTTGATAAAAGTGGCTCCTGTGATTTCAACAATATTAAAACACTGTTTCGGTTAAGCACGATAAAGATATCCTCAGTTTTGGGGTGAGTACTTTTCACATCATGGCAAAAATTGTTAACATTTTATAAACGTTTTGCCTGTTTTGGGTAGCAACAGCACACTGCCACGTGAAACCTTCATGGCCATTCATTAAAACGTCTTATCATTACTTTATCTTTCACAGCATATTCATCTGAGGTGATGTGGCATGACCAGTAGCATCCACGTATACTTACTTGTTTGAGCATTATTCGGAAGCAAAAACACTCCAGTAATTCGCATGCCGTCGACGAGTTTTCATCAGATTCGTGGATGACAATGCATCTGCTCTTTTACGAGCCCCACCGAGGTGCTTATACGATCAAGGCATCAAACTACGGTGAACGAAGAGAGTGGACTGCATAAGTATGTTCGACAGGAGTCTAGCCATCAAAAGAACACCGAGTTCACTATTTTTATTCGATAAAAACCGTCACATTCAGACTGTCTAATTATGCGTCTAAATACCCAGAATTTCGAAACGTGTGGTTGTCATTTGTTCAGTTGGTTTAGTCGGACAGCCTGGATGACAATAATCCAAACTGACTAATTAGATCACCGTCAAACATAACGAGTACGAGTCCACAGAATCGAAAAAGAGGTGTACGTCGTCTCCTTTTGGCGTTCCCTAAATAACAGTCAAATTAGCATGACATCCGAAAAATTCCAAGGGATTACGCGATGCATAAAACCCTGGAACAGAATATGGAGCATGCCAAAGACAAAAAAGATACTCTAAAATGCATCCTTTACGTATAAAACCTCAATTGTGGTAACTGGCCGCAAGAATACATCGAACGAAGGAATAGGCATTCCTAGATAGGATAAGATGAGCAGATGTCAGATTCCTACCAGGAAGATCGGGATTCAACGAAATCTCGACAGCCAATAGTAGACTTTATTTGGGTTCACACAATTAATACGTCACACACCAGTCATCTGTCAACTACAACGACCGAGTAATACTGCTTTCTGGCTGGGTTCGCTTCACCTCATATTTTGCGTACGCAGCCAGAAAGACGACAGATAGATAATAATCAACCATTTGTGGCAATAATCCTGACACTGGGGCAAATCATATATCTTAGACCGTTTCACTCTTGTGAAGTTTCAGTGAACCAAGATGTTCATTCCCTATTAGTTTGACTTTCACTTCGGTTGTATCCTAGTCCTTCACTCTATATATGCTGATGTCACACGATCTGCGTTAAAAGAATATTTTAAAATGTAATTGGTATGTGAGTTTTTCGATCGACACACAAATACCATGCTGCACAAAATAGTCAGGCAAGATTGATTATTCTATGTTGTCATGTCAGTGATCAGGTTTCATGCTGAGTTTCCCCTCAAATCGTAACGGTCTCTGCAAACCGAAGGACGAACGAATAATCAGCTGCTTATTGATTTTATTTTGTTCTGCAACCAGCACATCAAATGTGTTGGCCTGCAGAACTCATGAGGACCCCCAAAATCACTCGAAGTTCATTGTTCGCTACATCTATTTTGACAAAAATTTACAAGACTGGTGGACGGACGGTGAATGGTGGAGTAAATCACGACCTGGATTTCCGACCACAATTAGCCAAAGTGAAAAATTTACATGAAATGACTCTAGTGTGACAGGCTACCCTATGATAGTGACAGCGGTTTGGCTTTGCGGTTTTTAGTGCTAATCTGTAGGAAAACTGATTAGGGAACGCGATAAGCGCAATACAGTGATCGAATTTAGCATTAGCATTATATTACCTTTTCAGTTTAATTGTGAAGAATTACCCAGGGCTGCTCCTCCTATGACTACCGTACATCTTAAAGGATGAGCCATTTCAAACATCACAGCAAGTCGCATGTGTCTAATAGCATTTCCTGCGGTTCTATTGGTTCATTACGTTTTCTGACATAAAATAACAAGTTCCATTGGGCTGCATTTGCTGTCCAGCAAAATACCTATTTTCGTTTTTTCCCCGTCATTTTCTGGTGGAATCTGGATAGATAACCACTTTCACGAGTTTTGTCTGTTTGTGCTGCCGCTGTAAAGCTGACTATGATTTTCCAAATCAATATTCAAAATGCAAAGAATTTCAAGTCTCCAACCAAAAAGGTTAAGTGGGTCTAATTCAGGACTACTTCAACACTCCTTAGTCAAATGCGGATCCGCTGTTTGTTTTTACTATTTTGTATGCTATGTAAGACAGGTGTTGGGCATGTTAATTTTCAGGCCGCTCCCCAAAACTTTCACGTCTTCCACGTCAGGTGTTCAGCGGAGGCCTAGTTAACAAAGAGGTACAGCAAACCCCCGTGAAGTCTTGTAAATTCTGGTTTTGCAACTCATCCGCTTTTTTCATCAAGCTATATTTTGTCTCTTACACATGGAAAAGAATATGTGTGAACACCTTAGACCAAATTCAATAGCTCACAATAATGGGAGGCCTTGGAAATCGGCTTCGGATCGAAATGCTTTTCACATCGTGTTGAGTATTCAGACGCCATTCAAAATTCCGAAATCATAGCATACGTGATACCCGTTGAGCGATTGGGAGCAAACATTCACAATTTGTTCAAATCCATTTCAACATCACCGACGACATTCTGCCGGCAACGAATGCTATGACCAGTCAAGCTGGCTTCATAAAAGGTTCAGAATTGCTCGAGAATGAGCAATTTACGTTCGTGCAGAACATACAATCAGACAAATTAAACTGATTGAATGTTTCACTACACTGCACTCTAGAAAATTGGAAGTGGGTATTATTGGGTTTCCTGACAGTCACTTTAGATATTGTGTGCGAGAGGACGTTCATAATGCATGAACAGTTGGTTGATTTCGGACCCAAAAATTTGCGATTAATCGGACTGGTGGACAGTAATTCAAGTGAAGAAAATATATGGTGACAGCCTTTCCGGCCAGTTTCCAGATGGATAATGACGTTAGACAAAATGATTTGGATTACTAACGGTCGATATTCCGGAGCGATTTGAAAAAATATTCCCCTCATTCTATGTCTGGTTTATGTGAACTATGGTGATTCACAAGAACGTAATTTCTGTCTAGGGACAGAGCGTTTCTCATCAGGACCCTTGAGTACACAGTACAGAAAATCATGCGTCTTATTTGTTATTTTTAGTGCTGCATCAATTCAATGTTGGCAGAATCACCGCTAACAGCTGACCCCAGAAATTAATTAAAATTAGAACACAACAATTAGCTAAGTTCGCGAGTTCCGAGTGCTATTATCGATATAAACAAATGGCAAATAATCCAGTGCACAATCCTTGTTCGTTTATTTATCTACAGTCAGGGAAGTTGCTATCCTTAAAGGTAATTTATATAATTTGTATATATAAAATATATATAATATATAAGTTATATAGTTTGTAATTCATAGAACGTAGAACAGTGATGATGTTTACGTCGACTGTGTACTTTATGTTTCGGTTTGTCACCGGAATTTCGCAAGTTTCACAGGACTTGTACTGGCCTTTGAAAGAAAAGCTTTAGGCATATAAGTACATATATTTAATCTTTTCCGTTTTGAGCATATCCGAAAATATTGCTCTTAATCGACAGTGCATCCTGTAAGTAAAGCCAGCCTACACTGATAGCCGAGAAGCATGGTTGTTTGACCTTTAATGGGAACCCTCAGCGGTGTACATCTCAGAAAACGGCGAATTTCGAAATCGCGGCCTCTCGGCTGGCTGTGGTCTGAATACTCAAACCTTCTACCACAAGTAGATGATCAATAATGCGATTAAATCGCACAACTAACCACGTCATCCGTATGTAGAGATAAAATCTTGTTGATGTTTCTAATCCACTTTATTTTCTTTAGATGATGGATTATCTCCAGTCAACTCGCTGTTCCTTTTCGTCCTTCTATTGCACAAGTATTCGGAAAATGGGCTACGATTCCGCTTCCTTGACACACCAGCGTCTTCAAACTATTGCTGCTCTGGAAACACTCCGGCTGCTGAGCTAAAATGCACTTTGCCCGGCTGATTTTTTTTATTTTTGCTCTGATGTCCAATAGGTATTTAAACGGTAGGGGCGTATTCTTGCCATGCGTGCCAACCCGCATCTCTTGTTCCATTGTATCCTCACGGATGAAAAGATAACTATGAATGAACGGATTCTGAATAGAAGAGGACTCCAGAAATTTTAATCTTATCGGAAACGGGACAATTCTATAGCTAGAGTATGTTTCCAGGATGCCCGCAGCAAAACTTATAACCTTTGCATATGAGGGAGCATTTTACAAGTCAATAATTATGAATGATTCATATCCTGGATTCAACCCAATCGCTATATCAAGGAAGCAGCTCAGGTTGGAAGACAATGCTATGGAATACTACAGGAAATATAAATAATATTTTGCTCGAATTTTAACCAGGAGAGCTGAGTCTCGTACATCTGCGTTTTCGTTTCCGAAAACTACAGTCAGAGATCACGAAGTTCAGTTTTTGACAGTCTACCAGTTGTGCTCATGTGATTTATGGGATTCCTTCAGTCTGACAGGCTCTTTATTGAATCTCGGGTGAGCACCATCAGGCGCAACATAAAGTTGCATGATTGATAGTGCCATAGTAAGATTTTCTCTATTATTAAAAGAGTTCATATCTTATGAATCAAATTAACTATGATCATGTGGCTTACAGATTAAAAGACGCGTGATTGAACCTAACCAGCAAAACCGAGTGACGTAGCTGTTAGGTCCTGCGTGAAGATATTAGTATGTAGCATACGAAAACAAATTTTAGAGGTAAAAATTAATCACGCTGAATTTTTCCAAACGATCTTTTACCAGCATAACAAACTCTTTTATTGCAAATTTATTCTAGGTGCGCTCTGGCCTAGTTGAGGCCTACACACATCTTTTGTCGTATTTGCCACATGTCCCAACAACAATGAACATAATAGCTATTCCATACGTCCCGGATGATTGATTACCCCCGAAACAGTAATTTCTTCTCCATAGCTCGGCCTGGATGACTCAGCCCATTTAGGTGCAAGTTTTCATGGCATTCATGTCACTGATCAGAATGATTTGTAGTTGTCACACAGTGGTTGCGGTTATACCCTTGTGGGCTGTCCGGTGCACAGATTAACACGTGTTTTTCATTTATGAGAATTGTACCGCGAATTCACTGGGTGTTAGGTACTAAAATGGATTTGAAATATTCGGGTCAATGAAAAACCACCATGTAGGCCTTATCGTGCTTTTATATCATAAACGATTGTTCACATTCGGTGGTGCATAAACATATTTGACAAAACAATAAGCATCCTGGAAATGATTGAAGGGTCGGAGAAGAAAGGATGTCGGCTAAAAGCTTGAACGCTATAGGTTACGCAAAACAGAAAGCTGCCATCATCATCCATGTTGCCAGAGAAAAACCAGCCTGCAACTTCAAAACGAGGAATTTCTCATGGAAGACATGGATTTTGGAAAGTGTATTTCATCACATAAAATAAGCTGAATGTAGTGTAGATGAAAATCACTTGGGCGTACATTTTCACTGTGTTCACACAGACGAGCTAGTTCCGTAACCGATGATTCCAAACACTGCTCTCTTATCTCGCCTCATCTGTCAGTTGTATTGTGCTGAGAGACGTGTGGGTTTTCGTGACATGTTCAGAAATAAATAAAACCACGAACATATGAACTACTCAGGATCACGTTTTCAGCCCCTTACACACAAAATTTGGTTTTGTTCTGAGGGGACCCAGGCCTCCTGGATGAGCTAAGCTGGAAAGTTTGTCTCAACCTGGTTATAGATCTAGTAACGAATAAGATTTAGTTGACGAATAAGAAAACGGACCAGGAAAGTTCACTGGTGAAAATACAGAAATTAGTCCAGATTTCGTTTTTGCGCAAAGGTTTATGAACACGGAGACACTTTCTCCTGTGGATATCTGTGCTTTTTATGACGTAGACCTCAAACACGAAAATTCTTGAACAGCTGTGCTGAGAACGTTTTATTCAATTTTCCTGGAACTTCGAAATAGTTGTGCCCAGCCCGTTAAACACAAACTTATTTGCGGCTCCTTTATTTTTATCTCGATATTCTGAAAAGTCGAGTGTTTTACTCGGGATATTAGAAACTCTCTGATAGCAATGACTGCAGCAGTAGCACCCTTGCATCCCTCTGCAAGTGTTCGTTTTGTTCCTGATGATTTCGTGGACTTGAGATCCGATTCCACTAGTTCTTCTACAGTGCTGTATAAAGTTGCCCCAGTTAACCCGAACCATGTTTACAGAATGAGCTCTGCAATAATTGCATTATACTGAAGCATGAAAAATGACACTCGGTATGAAAAAGTCAGGGGTCACTGGTCTGCGGCGTACAATGACTCTCCTCCAGGTATTGTATCGAGTCAATTGTTAAAATTGACTTCATGATACAGTTCTGTTTATATCATTTTCGTTTCCGCAGTGGAGGTGAAGGCAATTGGGGCCGGACCAGTGATTATTTACTCTGTCAACGACTTCCCACAATATAACATTGTTCAGTGATCTCATTACTTGTCGTTGCCAAGCCTGTCGCTATGGAAACTGACCTTAGTTTCAAAAGTATCTTCAATTTTTATGTGCATTCTGTCGTACAACCACCTCTTTTAGGAACACACTGCAAGCCGGAAGATATGTACTCAAATGAATATCGTTCCACAAAACCTATTATTCACCCCGGAGATTAGTCATACTCATTCGCTTCACGTCAAGCAGACATCTAGGCTGAACCGTGCTATACCACAATTCACCATTTATGCTAATCAGGAAGGCCACCGAGATGATTCCACCGGTGCGTTGTTGTTGTTGTTGTTGTGCATAACTCGAGAGGAGCACATAAAAACAGTCATTTCCCAGTCGGTTTTGCTGGTCCTTGTTTTGATGCGTCACAACATCCGCTTAAATCGACAACCTAATCCAGTCTAGAATGAAACCATTTTGACCAATCAGCGTTCAGCAGACTTCAGTTTGACTGATGTAAATTTCAAGACGCTTGACCTTTAAATCACAAACTCAATCATTTTTCACACTGCTACCTACAAGCTAGTGCTCACTGTTGAATTCAAACAAACATTTGGGTGGTTGGTTCTGTATGAGCGCCAGGAGTTCGCAAGCACACAAGTGGAAGTAATGAGGCATATACAGAACTAGCAGACCGTGACAAGCAATTGATTCTCCACAGGGTATTCACAAGAACAGGTGACTAACAGTAAGAATCGTAGGACTGATTATCCAACAAAGGATCAAATGAGCAACAACGCAAGTTCGATGCGGTCTCCGTCAAATTCTAGGGACGCTACATTCATGCCAGTTTATATTCTTCACAGTATAAAAATAATCCTGAATCGGGGCGTGCTTATTCTCTTGCTTTTTTTTAATTCCGAACTCGTGGTAATGTATGAAAGCGTGTTATCAGGGGTGAAATTTATACATAAGGATGCCTGAATTGATTTTACACGAAAGACTCAGAATGTTTTGCTCCCACTGGGACTTATTCTTCCCACATTTTGCAATCTTAAAGGAGGTTACTTGCAGGAATGTGTTTATAAAGTCTAAGATGGGCAATTCGAAATAGGGGCACGCATGTAGTTTGGACCATAATCACCAAAATAATTGCAAAACATCCACAAAATTATTACGAGTGACTTAAGCACCTTCTCTGCCACCCTCCGAAAAACTGGAAAATGTTCTTTCATTTCCCAGTATATGGCAAGATTCTAAAAGGATTCTACTTTGCGCGAGACAATCCGGGAAAGTGATACCAAAATTTCTTCCTGTTTTTACGTCTTGCACATTGCCTCATAGAACCTTCGGACCCTGTCGAACTGTGCGAACAGACAGGACAGACCTGCGCTGAAGCATTTGGCTCGGTTTAGTAAGCAAGAAGCCCTGCTTCGAACAAGGTATTAAACAAACGCGCACACGTGACTTCAGCCAACCCACTAGACTGAGCCATACGTCAAGCAAAACACACGCACAAAGTGATAAGCAGACATTCATTCAAATTATCGAAAGCTAAACTCATCCAGCTGAACGCAGGTACATGCCATTCAGCATGTATGATGATCAACCAAAACAATGCTGGATCTGACCCACACTCACTTTTAGCAAAACTTCTTGAAAACAATTTTCAATCCCCGTGAAACTCATGGGAACAATTAGGGTAGCGAACAAAGCTTGTTTTCTGTGATTGTTCCTCTTGCCTAATACATCACAAATTTAAATGGTACCAGAAGCCACGTGAAAAAGGTTAAAAACGGGGTACATACACATTATACAAATATACATCAAAGGAAGGGGGTTGAATGAGGGGTAGGTCAGTGGGTCACGGAATCAGGTAAGTGACGCCATTGTCAGACAGGCCTGTGGGACCGGATTTTTCGCAGACCAGTTCAAGTTCAGAGGTCGCACAAGTTTCTTTTGGACGCAAAGTTGTGGATCCAGCAGTCGGATTCCAATCGCCTCTGCGATCGATACTAGCCTGGATCATACCAGTCGTGATCGGTTCAGAGGTACCCGGTATATAACAGTGAAGGCTTGTTCCTTGTCGTTGAAATGACTGGTTTCGGCCAAATGTGATGCAGTCGCACTTGAGCATGGTTTCTTCCAACTACCACTCAGAGATACGAGATTGTGTTCCCGCAGTTTGTCCGACAAATACCTTGTCGTACGATCAACGTATGCATACAAATGAGTACACACAAAAGCTGGTGGTAGAACGTGGCAATTTGTCCTTCAAGCGGAATCTGATAATGGGGCTAAAGTTGAAGCTCAAACACTGATTAGCAACCAAGTTTGTCGTATCAACAGAGTTTCTAAACCTTCTGGTGATTAGTTCATCAACCGAGTCACTTTTGAATGGAAGCCTCATGTAGACAGGCTTCTTCCCAGCAGAACACTGTGTAGGTTTTGGCTTAAAGGATTCCATAGGTTTGAGTACGAAGCTTTCAGGATATCCGTCCTGCAGGACTGTGCGTCCCAAGCACTTTAATTTCTCTTCTAAGCAGTCGGGGGAGAATATTTTCATTGCTGTCTCAGTCAGGCATCTAATTAGATTACGCTTTTGTTGCAACGGAACGTTGCTATCGAAGTGGATATACTGAAATTTCCACGTCTGCTTTCTGTGAACTTTGCGTCCTATGGTCCCGTCAGTCTTCCTTTTAACATTGACATCGATGAAAATTAACTGTCTGTTCTCTTCTGATTCGATAGTAACCTTGGTTTTAGTGTCAACCTAATTGAAACTGCTGAGCAGGTCTGTTGTGCTGATAGTTTCGTCAGCAAGTACTAAAATGTCGTCCACGTAGCTACGATACAATGTTACCCGTGCAATGAGTGAGTCTAATTTTTGAGTCACCATTTTAGCCATGAATAAAAATCTGCCGAAATGGGACCTAGAGGAGACCCCATTGCGCCCCCCTCCTTCTGCCGACAAATTTGATTGTTGAAGTTAAACTGAACATTGTAGGTACAAAGGAACAGGAGTTCCTTAAGATCCGCGATGGAAGCGCCAATATCTTTACCGTTGCGCTCAACCATGTCACGTAGTCTATTGTCTCAGTGAGTGATATGTTGGTAAACAATGACTCGAGGTCCAGGGAGGACATGGAGTGTTTGATCGACGAAATCAAAACAGTGTCTCACGCTGTGTAGGCAGTTCTTTTATGATTGTTTCTAACACACTGACAAGCCATTTAGCCAAAGCATGATAGGAAGAATTAGACATATCGAAGATGGGCCTGAGAGGTAGGTCAGCACATCAGCCGCTCAGCATAGTTGTCCTTGCGCAATAGACGATGCACACAGCCAACGGGGATTTGGAGACCCGCATGTAACGATCTGGTCTTCGCCTTGACCCGAAACTTACCGCCTTTGCGGCAACCACCCACGTTAAAAGACAGGCCAGGTGGACGATAGTCCGGATGAACGAGGAACAGCATGTGAGGGAACCCAGTACCAAAATATGCACCATCGGTGTGGTGATGACGGGTCGATTTTGGAGAGCACATATCTTGACATCTTGGACAGTAGATTTTCACCACCGCCTCTCCGGGAACGCCTGATAAACCGATGGGAAGACGAGGTTGGCTTTCACAATACACCCGAGGACAGCAACCGAAATCACCCTGCTAGCACTTCGCCATCGTAACACATATGCTACGGCTGGTCAAGATGTATCTTGCGTGAATCAAACCATAGAGCATTTCCGCAGCCTGCGCAACCAAGTCTGTATTTTCTTGGTTATCAGATGGATCCGTCTCTAAGTCCAAGGTCATATCAAGAGCCTCTCCGTACTCTGGAACTTCTTCCGACGGTCCAGTTAAATTAAGTCTATCTTGGATGTGCTCTTGTTATACTTCCCAGAAGAACTCATTCTCAAGCAAACCACAAAACCAGGGAACCCACGAGATCTCCTCGCTGGAACTCATTGTGTTGAATTAGCTAGACGGTTCACGCGCATGCAGAGAGCAGAGAGCCGTGATGCTCGTGCCGAGCAGCATACGTTGGTCGTACGACAAGGTATTTGTCGGACAAACTGCGGGAACACAATCTCGTATCTCTGAGTGGTAGTTGGAAGAAACCATGCTCAAGTGCGACTGCATCACATTTGGCCGAAACCAGTCATTTCAACGACAAGGAACAAGCCTTCACTGTTATATACCGGGTACCTCTGAACCGATCACGACTGGTATGATCCAGGCTAGTATCGATCGCAGAGGCGATTGGAATCCGACTGCTGGATCCACAACTTTGCGTCCAAAAGAAACTTGTGCGACCTCTGAACTTGAACTGGTCTGCGAAAAATCCGGTCCCACAGGCCTGTCTGACAATGGCGTCACTTACCTGATTCCGTGACCCACTGACCTACCCCTCATTCAACCCCCTTCCTTTGATGTATATTTGTATAATGTGTATGTACCCCGTTTTTAACCTTTTTCACGTGGCTTCTGGTACCATTTAAATTTGTGATGTATTAGGCAAGAGGAACAATCACAGAAAACAAGCTTTGTTCGCTACCCTAATTGTTCCCATGAGTTTCACGGGGATTGAAAATTGTTTTCAAGAAGTTTTGCTAAAAGTGAGTGTGGGTCAGATCCAGCATTGTTTTGGTTGATCATCATACATGCTGAATGGCATGTACCTGCGTTCAGCTGGATGAGTTTAGCTTTCGATAATTTGAATGAATGTCTGCTTATCACTTTGTGCGTGTGTTTTGCTTGACGTATGGCTCAGTCTAGTGGGTTGGCTGAAGTCACGTGTGCGCGTTTGTTTAATACCTTGTTCGAAGCAGGGCTTCTTGCTTACTAAACCGAGCCAAATGCTTCAGCGCAGGTCTGTCCTGTCTGTTCGCACAGTTCGACAGGGTCCGAAGGTTCTATGAGGCAATGTGCAAGACGTAAAAACAGGAAGAAATTTTGGTATCACTTTCCCGGATTGTCTCGCGCAAAGTATCAAACTTACTACTTTCATAGGTTATTCAACAGGGGCCATTAGGCTTTCGGTTATTTGTCTTGAAGTTTTGGGATTTGTGCCTGTCATTGGATGGACTGAGTTACTTGAGGCATCTGTGGTAAACTATTACCAGGTCTTTTTGATTCGTCCGCTAGTGTGAACTTCTTGGAGTATAGCTTCGAAACAACTCAATAATGGTCCGATGATGCCTCTCTGTAGAAACGCGTGGATTCCTTATATTCTCTTGCTGAGAACCCACTTGTGGAGTTAGCATATCGATGATGGTCCAAAGATCCATGTAAAATTCTGTGGGTAATGTTAAGTCTCAGAAAAGAGAATTAGAACCCAACAAAATAACTGGAAGGATCCTTGTCTTTGAGATACACTTTATGCAAGGAAACAAGCTGAATTGTCGCAAACTAAACATCAAGTTCAGCTCTTTTGACTGCGCTCTGTCACTTCTCATGGGGCGTCTTATCCAATAGAAAATATACTGACCTTTTTAAAAGGTGCAGAATTGTGGTACAAGAGCGTTTGTGAATTGGAGATCTGACCGCAACCGGCGGTTACAGCGGTGGGGCCAGATACAGATATTATGTAAGAAAAAATAAGTGGTGGAGGTCAAACAGACGCATTACTTGAAGTCAGTCGGTAAGTGTGACCGAAAAGAGGCGAACAGGCTAAATAAAAAGATGTATAGAAGTTGAAAGGGCACGCTCTGCTTGAATAAACCAGAGAATCTTTAGCATACCCGTAGCATGCAAAAATATTATTAAAATTATTATTAAAATATTATTAAATCGGACGATCGGACATATATCCATGTTCTCGGAAAGGAAAATAACAGCAGAATGCCTGGAGGGATCTCGAACAGCAGAATCAGGCTTCTGAAATATGCTCGCCGCTTCCTGCTCCAATATGGCTCTTTATTTGGCCTGTGTAGCTCGATCCGAAAATCCAGTCAAACTGATAGGTCAAATTCAACGCGGAATGTATTGGTTTGGTTCCCCCTTGAGTTTTGTGGGTATTCGGATTGTAACCTCTACAAACCATAATTTAGCAGCATTTTATGTCTCTTTCTTTTGGGTGCTGAATCCAAGCAACCCTCGATTCAGGAGGAGATATTATCACCAATGAACTGCAAAGAGAGATTGATTGTCTGTGCATTTTTGGCGGAACATCACAAAGATGTTTTGTGAATAGATGGGGAATATTCCTGATAAGTATGGTAAAATACCAGTATTCGTTTCTCGAGGCGTACCTCATGATCGATCTTTCAGCCATGTCAAGTTAATCAGTTCGTCAAAAAAGCTCAATAAGAGTAGGTATTTCTGTGCACTTTTGTGAAGTTCAGAATTGCGAACACATCCCAGTCAGTGATAAATTGCTATGCCCACCTTGTGACAGCAGCCCTCTTAACTCCCAAAACTAGCTGGGGACGGTTACGAGTTCAGCTCCATAAACAGTAAGTATTCCTAGGCCCTACTTATTAACATGTGGTTCTTGTATATTTGATCACGACTTGAACAGATCTGATAACTGCTATGTACATCTAGTTTCTGAATTTCTGCTGACAGTAGCCGTTCCGTATCACAAATGGGCCTTACTATGTTTCCTATTGCCACATCATCCATCTGTCAGTAAACATTTTCACCAGAACAATGTGTGATGTCCCAAAGGTCAACATAAATAGTATGACAGAAGTCTAACTGGCGGACTGTTCTCCAACAAAATCACAAATTACGGCATTCGATTTTTCTTAACTGGCGGACTGTTCTGCAATAAAATCACAAATTACGGCATTCGATTTTTCGAAAGGGATTCTAGTCATTTTACCGTATCGAACAACTGCTTCGTCGTACCTGTTCTTTTCTACACACATTCGAAATTCGGACTTGTCATGAAGGCTGAAAATAACCCGCTTAGGCCTGAGAGTGTCTAAGAATCTAACCAGCTTATTATGATAAAAAGCTCCTTAAGTTGACTAGGTAGAAATCTGAAGGCATGAAAATAAAGTTTTATTGCGCTCTCCATCATATGTTTTGTGCACGTCTTCCAAGTAATTATTGTTGACGCTTTCAAACTTTTGTACCGCATCAACCCAAAAACTCTACTCATCGTAAAGTATAGGGGCACTGCATTTTCTGTTGTGGTTATTTTTTGACAGTGCCGCGAACACTAGCACCTGTAGTGATAGTGAATTAGGCGCTAAAGTAGTTGTTTGTGAAAAGAAAGCGCATTTAAAATGACTCGTAGTGTATTAGTGATCAACTGCACTATAAAACAAATAAAACCGATCTACAATAGTGAAGCGATTTGTTCAATAATTCATGATCAAAATAAGAAGACAGGTTCAGGAACACCATAAAATCATCCAATGTTTCACCGGATGTACTTCCGTGAAGGCTAAACGGAAATGGATTCAATTTTCAGATGCTAATGAACTTGGACTTAAATCACCGTAAAGAATTGTCTGAAACAATCGATTTTTCAGTTTAAAAAAACCTAAATACAGTTGCTGATCAGGTGAACGAGCCAGATTCCGTAATTTTCCATACCGAAAACTCTTAGGAATTACACGGTGTAGTTCCACGAAATCAGCAAGGCGATTCAAATGGTCCAATTTGCAACATCATTTAAAATATACTGTACAAAGTTTAATTTTTTTAATTTGCAACATCATCTAAAATATACTGTACAAAGTTTAATTTTTTATCCTAAAATGAGAATGCGAATCATTTTCACGGAGGATAGATTGCCTAGGTATTAATATGTAGTGTGTGATACAGTTCAAGCTAGTACAGAATGGCATGGTACAGTGTCATAGATTTTAGTGTGGTACATTATAGTAAAGTGTTTTCTGGTACGGAACAGTATAGTAGATTATAGTTTAGCTAGTTGTAACATATATCCAATACGTAACTGTTGGGAAGTGGCGGTTAGACTACCACATGCTTTCGCAAAGTTGATTTCGGATGCAGGCCCTTGCCACCGATGTAGATTGCTTGGCGCGAGATCGGACGGCAGATGAGTTGGAGTCTTTTAGAAGACAGTTGTTCGCTTGAATTTGCCGGTAATGGTTACAATAACCGTTAGTATTGCTGTTTCCGTTCAGTTGTTATTGAACTGGTCTCATGTTTCACCTGCTGGAATCACATATAACCTGAAAGGTTCGGTTTTGTCTTTTGTCGATGTCACATAGGGTTGTTGAATTCGTGTTAACCTTACAAAACCTACTTTTGATAATGGGTTGCAACTGTTCGTAATTGTCATACTTTAGCTTCCACGATTAGCAATCCGCTGGAAGTTTGTTCTTACCAACCAGTGTTCAGTTGGTTTCGAACATATGCGCTGCAAACGTCAATAGATTACCTTTCAGCTTTTGCGAAGTATTTTTCGTAATTTTGTTTATATTCTGGTTATTTTCCGGTATCCGTAACCAGCACTTGTTCAGCCGCCGTGCATTTACAAACAACGATGCCATACTAATGCGGTTACGCGTTCTAGATAGCATTCACGTTACTTTTTAATAATCCGGTCGAATTGGCTAATCGTACGCAAATGTAACTCATGCAATTTATGGTATTTACAAGTGAAGCTGCGGAATTTGCATTCCCTTCGGAACTTAGAGGAACCTAATTAAGATCTACTCTAGCACGCCCAGAGCAAACGAACTGCAAGTCCATTACTATCAGCCATAAACGTACGATTGTGGTTGATCTAAGGCATCATGCAATATTCAGTCCTCCACTGGGAGTAAAGGGACGGGGAACCTAATTAACCAGCAGTCTCTGATGAATACCCACTTATGTTTATCTAACCATTGTGTCTATCACCTTAAAACACAATAGATGCGCCTTGTTCAAACGCCAATGGCTTACATACTAAGATGGTGAGGGAGTAAGACGGTTCAGTGTCACGCAGATTGACGTGTGCATTTTTACTGTGGTTGGCGTTAAACAAGGACATTGTTTGCCTAAAGAACGCCATCCTGCTTTTTGTTCATGAGGTAGTCCTGTGTTCGCATGACGTTTTCTACGGACTGTGGAATTTCACAACCATTTAAATTTTTCACTTAGTCACCAGCCAGTTAGCACTTTTTACTGTACGTATTAGGTATTCTAGGTATTCACCTCGAACTTCAAATAATTTGTTTCTCCTTTAGAGATGAGGCGTCTACGTCAGTAATACAACACCCATACCATCGAAGAATCACTCAAGAGTTACCCAGATAGAGAACACAATTTTGAAGGCTGGACTTTTCTCCATTCCAGCGTTGCATGATGAAACAAGCACTACAGAACTGGAGACAATTCCCGATTCCCTGTAACTGATTCCGCAATCGGGTCTTTCTGGGACTTTGGTTGCGACTTATTATGTAAACTATCACTTCATACATTTCATGTCATATACATCTGTGTTCACTGACCTGAAACATCCGTAAAATATCTTCTGATTGGATTTATTTTGATCTAGAAGCTGACTTGGCACCACTCGTCGGAAGGTAATACAGCTGGTGGTTTGAAACAGGCAACACACATCAAGTCACTATTTCCCCAGTATCTTCGATACACGTTTACCGTTGTCCTATGGGATTATACTCTTATGATAACTAACCGTAGTCGATGGTTGCCACTTCTGTCCAGGTAGATGAAATAACATTGATCTTGATGCCGAAAATCATCACGTCAGTTCATTATGTTCTGTTATTTTCGAATCGAAAAAAATACGAGCAATATAGCTCTAGGGGAATTCTATCACATCTCTCGGAAAGATATCAAAAAAACCTAGATACAATAGATGATCTCTACGTCAGTGTAGAAGGGATGCAATAACTTCATTATTAGTCAGTCCTTCAAGCTGGAGCACCTCCAGCCAAGAAAATATTTTGGGATTTCCGAAGTTCTACTGGGTAGAAGAATCCAGCATTCAGGTTCTCAATGAAGTAGGATCTGGTGATAGGTGGCAGGTGATAGATGATCTGTTTAACATCTACAAAGCAGACGTAAAAGAGGACATTTTCCGGAGGATGAAGGGTTAAAGGTAGAAAAAGTTCACGGACCGGATGCAACTGAAACTCAATAGTATTCTGCCGTTTAGAATCTTGATCACAACATTTTACTGCAAACTATGTTCCACTGTCTTTGTATTCACTGAACATTTAACGATCCGTTTCCAGAACTACCCCTCCCTGCACACGACAAATATGGGATATAATCTATTCTGGTCTTTGGAAATGTCAAATTATTGGGACGCTTTTCGCCTACAAATACATTTGACCTTTCTATATTACAGAGTTTGACGCACGACTCAGCGAACAGATTTAGTTCCACCATCGACGTACGTGTGATCACGCAGGAGGTGTCATCGTAGTATTTTGTGCGATTTGCGTTAAACGTCTGATAAGATCAAACTGCGTGGTATACGGAAGAAGAGCTAATTTTATCCCCAGTGATCAGCATCAAATTCTTTCTGAAGCACACGTAGAAGCACAGAGTTTGGCGAGTTAGCACAGCATATGTGCTGTGATTTTATTTACCAATAAGACACTCGTGCGACCAGTTAAACTACGTTTCAAGTGAAACAGTTCTGTTTCAAACCAAGTAAACTACGAAAAGGTCTGATTTTAGTGGTCTAGCCTGCATCCAGGAGCCTATTTAAGGATGGAAGAAAGAACACCTCAAACTCTGCCTACTTTCGTTGTCTTGATTCACATTTATGATTTGACAACCAGAATGCAAGCTTTGAGGTGTTAATGATAGTGCTATAGTTTCTCGGCATTAAACTAGATAACAGGACAAAATAACAGCCTTCGGTTTACGTAGCAAGATAACCGAGATTTTCCATGTAGGTGAAAACCGTTCCGTAATTGCCCACATTCATCGAAGTTTTGGTTTGCTGTTCCACGTTCGCGGAATAGGTAACGCACAAAATCTAATTTCCATTATTTTCTTATTTTCTCAAAGACCACTTCTTTTTCTTCAATAAAATGGTACAGTTCTTTACAGGATCATGAAAATTGGACAATTTATATGTTGGTCATACAAAAACACAGGACTCAACTCATACAAGCAGGTTTACATTCTGTTTAAAGTGAGCTTTGTTTGCTCTAACGGTTAAGGCGGTTTGAAAAAAAGACAGCGCTGGTGAACAATGTCTCAGTAGTTTGAATATAAGTCGAGCCAAATTTAAGTTGTGTTCTTACTGCTGATTGCTGAACACAAAGGTGAAACCAGTCGACACAAATCAGAAATTATTCACTCAACAAAAGCATCTTGGTTGAGGATTGCCACAGACTATGTTTCTCCTCCATTAGTTTTATTCAGATATATAAACAGTCAGCACCACCTTAGTTTTTCCCCGGTAGATATTTAGCACTCGCCTAACTGACATAAGGTGAGTAATTTAGAATCTCCTTCTGACAGAGAAACGTTTAGGATTTCGCATACTTCAAGCTCTCCTTGACGTGTATTTCCTGAATTTGTGCACACCATCACCAAATTTATTCACGACCCTACAAACTATTTTGCTTAAGCTCAGGAGAGAAATGGGTGAGGCTTGTTTGCCTTTTCATCGACAGAATATGACAGTGTGCTGCTCTTAATGCAAATTAGTCAGTTGAAGACCGAGTGACAGTTGCGTTTGACAACGTACCAATTTGTTACCCTGACACAAAATATGGGGTGGTTTGGGAACTGTACTCAGGCAATGAACGCAGGACAAAACACGAGTGATACTGCTTCTCAAAACTCAAAATTTAAACCCTGTTTCTATGATACAGACCTCTACAGTAAGGTGCGGAGAAAAGCGACTGCTAAATTGGAGTAATTACCTTGCCGCATAAGTGACTGAATTCGCGGATCAATTGAAATTGTGATGAGTGCCAAGAGTTTGCATTATATGGTGATATATTTTTATATCTCTTTGACTTAGTACCAAAGTGACCTAGCCTGTGTTATTCGTTTGTCGGCATTTAAGGAACACGACTCAGAATGAGAATACAAATGGCAAGCTTCATAAATCGACAGGTATTTACGGACTTTTCAATGAGAGCGTTTGCCCGAGTAGTGAGGTTGCACAGACTTTCCTGTTTGGTAATTCTGAGGTCAGTCTGATTACGCCAAACGGCCACTGTTTCTTTTTAATGACCAAGCTTAAGAGTTGGCGACAGATGAATGCCCTCACTGAGACGATGCGCGAGAGTGTTGCAGTCTCACGTGTACAACAGTAAGTACTATGTGGCATTTACTATGTGCATGTGAAAAATTCATTCGTATTTTACTGTTTAAGGTGCATTTTTACCATCCAGATATAAAAGTCATTCAAACTTGCCCTTATGGAAGCCATGTCCATCGAATGTGGATACACTGGATTGCGGTGACAGTCTGGATGGATGATAGGAAGACTACATCGCTTCAGAAGGATTGTATGATTTGAGCTGTGGCTTCGGGCTGTTCCCACATAACAAAACCCCTGACGTGTTGACAACCGATCCACAGAGGCCTAATTTCCTATCTGCAAGTTGATTCCGCTGAAAATCTAGACCTGAAAACTGTGCATATGCGCATTTTTAAGACTGCATCATCAGATGACCTGTTCATTGAGAAGTGAATCTTATGAACAACGATACGCATGTAGTTTCAACTTATTCCACGTCCTTATGCCCATGAACATCTCAGATAACAAGAAATATGTAAAAACCCTCAGAGGAAAATAGTGACCGAAAGGTGGTTGTATACCGTGTGCTAGATGGAGTCGAGATTGCTTTTTTGGTTCCCCCAATCAATCGGGTACATGTCAGATTTTTCAGACTCATCAATCAAAATCTCACCCCTGTATGAAGTGAAAAAATGAGACAAATCTTAGAATTCTCAACTTGGAAAAATCCGGTAGCAGTACGAAATATGATGGAATTTATTTTCTGCCTTTATTGGTAACTGGAAAACCATACTAAATGCTCCATGCGTTAAAAGTAGAAGCTTGAACGCCTGGCTACCAGTCTACTAAGTTTCCGGTTAGTGCTGAATCAAATTGTGAAGAAGGATAAATGAGTGATTTCCACTGGAATGTCAGACCACAAAACTGCTGTTGTTAATTACTTGTTTATGAGCGTTCTACTGCTCATCCTGCGGAAACTTCTATCCGTTGACTCCCCCATTTTATCACTTCCAATTCCACTAATATTTGACCACTTTGATTTTATGACCAAAACTGTTCGGTATTTTTACAATCGTCATAAAATAGTAGCGTACTTCTACGTAAACCGCGAACAGTACAACAAACAAAACCAGCATATTCCTTCTGAAAATTTGAGCTGTCCCAAGTTTGACTCTTTAGCTGTGAAAGATGGATTACACAATCAGAGAGGTGCCAAAATTTACACGGTTTTCAGGTGATATCAATGAACGTAAGTTCCAATGCGTAATGCATTTACGGGCTTCGCAGTTCTACCTCAGTCATAGTGAATGCAACTCTTCGGTTAGGGGTTACTACGATAGTATTTATCTTCCTCCGTTTTGACCGGCATTCATACCGATCTGAACTGATTGGTTTCAATGATCCGAATCTAAATAGTGATGCAGTAAACCGGAGTTTCTCACGATTATCGTGCATTTCTTTCGCCGAGAAATAATCTGATTACCTGACATGAGACTTGCAGTCCAAGTGAGTAACCGTCCATCTTGATCTGCTAGCATGTGGTCACCTCACTTGACAAATGCCCGAATTGGAATATCGACGTTGTTAAGTTTAGACACCGACGATGAGCTCTGACAAGAGTAAAAGCAGGAACGAGAGCTTATCAAATTTGGTGTAGGTTACCTGGAATAACCTTGACATACTTCGCTTTGGAATACTCTGGATCAGATCGCCCATCACAGAAAAATCAAGTTCCAATCATCTTTAATGCACGACTGCCTAGCCTTGATAAGCGATATGAATTAAGGATGATAATTTCCTGCCAGCTTCATAATTCAACTGTTCTACATTTGGTTGGGCTGTGAACTGTGATCGAATCAATTATTGCTAACAAACGTTGGGAAAACCACCAACGTTCTCCATGTGGTAATATGTTGGAATTGGATTTTCAGCCCAGCAGAAGGTTGTTGGCCGTCTTGCACCAAGCTTTTCTCATTTACTATTGCCTCCAAGGCTTTTAGCCGATAACAGGTGTCGCTCAAATGGCTGAAGAGCCCTTCAGATGAGGTCTCCAACTTCAGAATCATTTTATTTCATAATGCTAAACATTACTAATTGCGTAGTAAGCACCAGAAAGTTCAGTGCTCCGCGCGTCAATGAGCTCCAATGTGTCACATCTTGGTTCCGGCACTTGTCAGATATAGGGAGAAAGTTAAATGCAAAACCTCAGGACTAAAAGTTGAAAGGGAGCCAACAGATGAATAAAACGGCGAGGCTTTATTGGCTTTTTGCGTCGTATGGGTCAGGTAAGTGTTTTTGGAAGATTCATACTGTCATGTCGGACAGTTCTAAGTGCCTTTCTTTCTTACGTTTGATGCCCAGTACAAATGACATCAGTACCAAAGCTAATATCGAAAATCTGTGACTCAGAATTGTTCCGTAATGTGAACTCTGCCGGTGGCCGCTTCATTTAATCTTAAGAACTATGGGCTGGACCAGGAGAACTCTTTTGGGGGTGACGGGAAACGTTTCACAACAGTAGGCACTATGACCTGTGGCCTAGGTGAGAAACCGATCGTGGATCGGTGCTTTGCTTCAGAGAAGTTGGGACAAAGTACAACTGCCTAAGCCACCAGGCATCAAGCTTTATCTATCCGCACTTAATGGGGAACAAAGAGATATGTATAGTTTTAAAATAACATTTGGACTTTCCGGGCTCCGCGATCGTGTATTGTGTAGTTCAGTTTATCTTCGTTATGTAGTAAGTGTGGACGCTTCATCCCTGTCCATCGTGACGGTCTTGTTGACAAAGCATTGGCGATATTACTTTGGTGTTTCCGACCAATAGCTGTACAAGCTGAGTTTGCCATTGACCGTCCGGTATCAATCCGACAGACTGGAATGAGGTTCGGTAAAAAATGTACCAGGACGTGGTGTGCTTGCCAGCCGTCCCAGAAGCCGGACTGAATGAGCCAGACAGAAAAATGGAATGTTTGCTTTCCGGTCCTACCACCACGCAAAACAACGATAACTTCTGGTCAATTCGAGTAAAGTGCTGAAAGGAGGACTTTTGGCGTTCCATATCAATATGGATGCGTGACTGTTGTACGAATGCGAATTTTATGGTTTCCTGTCGTGCCAACTGTGGACCACACACCAGTCTAACCTCTAGCCTAATCCAATTTGACTGTATCGAATCTGTCACCAAGCTGTAAATCATCAATAATGTTGAGTGTTTTTTCAGTATCCACAGGCTGGTTTCCACAGCGGACTTAATAGTTCATCCACATTGGATTGAGTGGTTTCCGGTACATGAGAGGGGCATTGACAAGTTTTTTGGAGCGCCGCACAGCTACCCCACTTCAATGCAAGATACAGTAAAAGCATTCACCCTTGACGATTCTGCAACTGGTTCACTGCTAGACATGCCATTGAACGTAGGAGTATTGTCATATTTTTGTGGTAAAAGATATGCCCTAATGTAAAACATATCGCAAAGCGATTGGTTACTTCAGTTTTTTTAATTAAAACACTATTTACAATGGGAATCAAGCACCTCACAGTAGAGCTGGTCTTAAATTCTTCCTTTGTTGCAGGGCGGTAACCACGTGGTATGTAATTCAGAATGCCCTGAAGATAAGGAATTCTTATAAAACCAACTGCAATAGAACTAGTACAGGTGGATTTAAACTTCAACCTTCCTTAGCTTTCAATGAATAAACACACCCGATTGCCGATTTTTCACTCAACGTTGCAACCGTCTTGCAAAACACTTGCTCCTAACACTATCGTCATTGACCTTTGAATAGTCGTCCCCCAGTCCTCATTAAAAGGGGACTCACCAGAGCAATGGGCCAGGAAAGGACGACTGTTCAAACGAGAGTGGTGTGAACACGAATCCTTCAAATACCGCAAACACGTGCAACAATCGCCACCAGTTCGCCCAGATGATGAAAGCCGCTTTCGGTCACTGACATAATTTGAAAGTGATAAGTTGGTCGAATAATATACACGGCGTTTGGTTCCCGCATACTTGCAACGTGCATGCTCACGTAAGCTGATGCCCAGTTTGTTACTCCGTCGAACCAATGCTATATATTGCTAAATAAAAGTCACAGTTTCGTCAAATCGGTGGAATTTATGGTGTCCCACCTTTTTGGAATATTGTGTTTCGATGAGAGTTCGGGGAAAGCAGGATAAGGGAAAAAATCTGATCGCTGTGATATTCTTCACAACTGCTTATTTTTCACTTACTGTTGTAATGTTTCGTATCAGGATGAGTGGTTTCTCGTATCATTGCAAACGCAGAGCAAAAATTCCTCTAATTGGGTTCTCTTTGCAATCATGCTAACACAACAGCAATCCAGCTGGACTGCCCAAATATCACACTGTCCGTTTGTCTTGCCTTCTCGGTTTGTCGGGGATCTACTAGAACACTTGACTGACCATTCCGAATTTGAAGATTGCGGAAGTGGGTAGCATTGTTATACTGTCCTGATGAAGTCTTCTGAATTCATTACTTGGTTTATAATAGATGCATCCATTATTTTGTCGGAGAATGCACCCAGCGACTATTCTTCGTCCCCTCAAATAAAATAATTATAATCCTGCGCTTCTCTTTGAAACATATCAACTACTGAAGTCAAATGCACTGGCTGGTTCACGTTCCCTATAGTCACCCAATGTTTTCAAACGTCTGTCGTCTTTTGAAATTTCACATTTGATAAACCATGCACCATCTTCCAGTTGAATGAACTAAATCACCTAGGGGCAAAGGTGATAAGTTTCGTCCACACTCTTTTTGATCACAAGGTCGTCTGGTTCTGGTTTGCGAAGAATTCCTCATGGCATGATAAGCACATGTAAACTGCAACGGTTGCGTTAACTGATTGTTGGTCGCCCACCCAAAAGCACAAAGGCGATGCCTCCTCATAAGATGACGAGACGTTTGCAAGGTCATTGCAAGACTCGGCGAATGATTCAGCTGTCACCTGAACAAGAACCAACTGTTCAATGTTTCATGGACAGTTTCACTCATCAACTTCTTTCACACAGTTTATGGCAATTGGGTATGATAACTTAATGGAACTAATACGCTACTCATGAGGTTGATGAAAATTCTTCGACAGCTCACGACCGGTTTCGCTCTTCTTATTGCTCATTAGGTTGGCGCAGTCCCCGAGTTTCCGTCAAAATTATGTTCTACTTGAACACATATTGGACTGGTTTCGACAAATACACTCATTTGCAAGTCAGTTTGGTTTTGACAGGAGACTCAATTGAATGTGCTGCAACCTGATGAACCCCAAGGAAGCCGAAACCGGTCGCGGGCTGTCGAAGAATTTTCAGCAATCTTGTGAGCAGTGTATTACGTTATTAAGTAAGTTATTATCGCAACATCTCGAATACTGTACCAACGGAAACATGAGACGGCCGGGAGCAGCACATTCGGTAGCTTAGAAACATCATAAACGACAGATTCAGCTGAGTTCCAGTGGAGTCCGTCGCAAAAGCGAAGTTGATAGAACTACTTCTTTAAAATGTTGAATATTCAGGATAAATGAAACGGCTTTCGAGATAAGCAGCATACTTTTTCGACTTAAAGCGTGTCTGTCCGTTTGTATAGGACTAAACTAAGCTTTGCTCAGAGTTCAAGAAAACTGGTCACCAGTTTGATGAATCAAAGTTGAATATTTGCAAGAGTAATGCGAAATTGTTACTTTTGTATCGTTGCATTCCTGTAAAACAGGATGTCTTCCATTCAAGCTCCTATATTTCTACTTTGGGACGCATTTTTTGCTGGTCTCACTGAGTTTCACGATGCAGTGAAAGTAGTCCGCATCCCCCGCGCTATAGTAAATATTTCCCAAACATTGTTCGCAATTTGAGGGAGTGCGGAACACTGTGGACCAAGCCAAATCAGCCAGCTGTTAAACTTTTGACACTGACATATAAGTGCACATACTATAAAGCTGTCAAGGTCATCCATTTCTATGACTACAGAATAAAACTATTCCGGAGAACCTGAAAGACTCTCCCTTACCAGCAACCGTCTATCAGGAAAGCACATAACGAGGAAAGAGGGGTTTAAGCAGAATACAGTGGTTTCTGATATGCTGAAGTGGACACCACTCTCTCCATCTGTTTAGATATTTATTGAATTTACCAAGCCAAAGATATGGTCGTACCCAATCGAAGGGTAAATCACGTTGCAAAATATGTCATTGTTGCACTGATAAACTACGAGGAAAACTTCAATTGCGGCAGAATGGTATGGATTTTTTGCTGGTCGCCGTGCACGGAAACGTGTGGCAACCCTCGAAAGAGTAAGTCGATCCAATTTCTCCAAGAGAATCACACGAAAGATACTCATGGTCACACAATAGTTGCAGTTGACATTAATGGAAATTTTCTACTCTCTACACTCCGTTGCTAATACAAGCGGTTGAACACCAATGGGTATTTCGCGATGAGTTCAAAAAAACATTGTTTTGTTTTTGTCGGGATGTCATATCTCCCGCCAAGAATTCCCATTGGGCTATTTGGTCACAGTGGAAGTACAAACATGGACTAGTTAGTTCGCGTATGACATACCGTTTGGGGAAAAATCAATCTTTTTATCAATATTGAAGATTTTCTGTTAATAAAGATAAAATTCTTGCGGGAAGCAGCTGCCTCCTGTCAATCAATATACAATCTGAGATTTTATTAACCGATGGGTGTATGGTTTTTGACTAGTATTGATTCTCTTTTGCGAGCCCAGTAAAGCCGATTTCCATTCAGATTTTAATAAGTTAAGTATTTCAATTAGTCCTAGAAGATTAATTGTCACAGAATCGAGATGGCGCACGTCTTGCTTGAAAAAGATTACTAATCCCGTGAAAAGAGTTGTGGGAAGTAGGTGTGGACATTCGTTTGTTCCTTCACTCTCGGAACCCATCCGCGCTTCAACCAGCTTGTGGTCGTACAGTTCTTTCAAAGGACATGGTTTGAACATGACCGGCCGACTGTACTTTTCATCTTCGTTTATTCGTGTCAAGTAGGTTATACTTTCTGGCCCATATTAGTCAAATCTTATGCAATCAGGGATGCAAGACAACTCCCAGTCTGAGTTGAGTTGATCGGTGGATCGAAATCCTACTAACCGCTGTAGTTCAGAGTTCCATGCTGAAACCTACATGGAAGATTCATATTACCACCGAACGTATATTAGCTGAAAAGATCGGACGCGAAAATTCAAAATACGACCAAGTCAAGAGAGATTTAATAATTGCATAATAATTGACTCAAATTGGCCGGCACAACTTTAATGATATAATTGATTCGGGTTGACTAACGCAGTACAGCAGTTAACACTGTTTAAGTTGGACTGGCCCTCCTGAAGTTGGCTCATTCGAGGATGATCTTAACTTCGAAAGAAACATTTTTATAGGGTCATTTAATGGCTGATTGCCTTTTTTCGCAGTAAATAACACTGGTTCTTAGAGGATATTTGGTTGGCAAAAAAAGCTGATTTCCATCTGAAAGCAGCTAAGATTCCAGGAAGAAACATTCCGGTCCAGCTGGTTAGCAAACCAGCGGACAACTATGAAAATAGTAGCGTTATTGCGTCAAACGCTTTCTTGAAGGGCACCATTTAAATCGATTTAAAAAATACATGGGAATTCAATGTTGGTGCACAGAGGTTTGTAAACAAATTTTGTACTTTATGGTGGAAAAAAACGGACGTTATTTTGAATCAGAACAATTTTCAGATTTAAAAAAACTCACCATAGTGTTTAGACATCAACACTGTCCCAGTTTCGCTCTCAGTCACTTGTTATTTATCTTCGTCTATTGGATGAAGTCCCTATTTGGTTACTTGAATGTTTTGATGACCCTGCTATTTCACGAAGCCTTTCGGAATTCGCCTCTTGGCTGAACGCATTGTATGACGACCACCATGTGGCAAGCGTAGGCCAATGAGTGGGTTGAAGAATAGTGTTGGTTACCAATACATGCTGACAAAAACAACTAGTTGGATATGCTCGAGAAAGCTGTTACTTGTATTCAATTTCGATGTGAGGATATAAGAAGGATGAGCACTCTGGACATTGTTAAAAACGGGGCCTCATTGTGTGTAATGACCTGGTCTCAAGAAGCGACTCGAAAGTGCGGAAGACGGTATTGGCTTTTTCCTATACTCATGCAGCAACTTGTCCGTTACGGTCGATGTTGTCGCTTTTCGGATGGCTTTCTACCGAAAGTGCTTTTGAGAGATGACACGTCCTAATCCACAAGTTTTTGGCCCTCTGTTGGCTAAAAAGACTTTATTCTGTAACAGAGACAGAATTGGGATAAAGTAATTGTTGTATGTTACTGGTATTACGACAAACTTAGAGGCGGAGGCATAGGGAAAATCAGACAGACAAAATGCAACCAGCATATGATTAGCATATGCATGGATAGCTTAATTCGACGTTCAAACTGTCAAATACAGCTAGATAGGGAAGAGGGAAACAGCGAAATTGGTTTGTAGAATAACAATGGATTAGTTTGTGCCTCACGACTGGCATCCGATATGGATTTGCCTGTAAACAGTGCTCAGACCAATAAAGGCCTGCGCATCTTACGGCAACGCAAAAGATTTGAGCGAAACGGAGTATATCACTCCGGTTGACCGTGTAACCCCAAAGTCAACCAGAAGGAAAAGATGTACAAGAAAACCAGCACAGTCCTTTTAATAGTCATCAACCGGCCTAAATATGACGCACTACGATAAGCGTTAGCACCGCAGCAAACACTAAGTTGACGGTGAGGGGTGTTCATGCCACATACGTGCAATTTTCCTCATGGAAACGTGTTCAAATTTTCAGCAACATCGTGGGTTCACCCTGGTTGGTGTTGGCAATATCAGCAGCACTTACATTTGACCATCGAGACCCAATGAGCCCCAGGTAGCTTCGGGGTTAGGGCGCGAACTAACTGACCACGACGTCTGTTGGGAGAACATAACATCCACAACTGGACCTTATCTGTATACACTTGGGCAACCTAGTAGCATCTCGGCAGGTAATCCATCATTTCTACAAGCACGTATGCTTCTCTGCTTTAGAAATCGCTGCTGATATTTATCCTAACTTTGGGGATTGTCTTTACGGTGGTTTTCTGTTTGCTGCACTACTTGATTCAGATGTTCCCATTTCATTCCTGGAGAACGGTTCAGCGGTGTAAAGTGACTCCTTTTACACAACTGAGGTATCTACAGCTGGTGTGGGCTTTTGAGCGGCCCGGACCTCTTAAAGAAGTTGCATACAGTGGACTTGGGTTCATGAAGTTCTTTCAGTTCTCCAAAAAGACGGCGATCCGCGGACAACTGTATTTCTCCACTATGTTTTATTCGCCATTTATTTCTCATTTCACGCAAGCGTTTGGTTCAAAGGTATTTTTGGGCAGTACAGATTGACCAGTTCTTCAGTGATCTACACAGTGCATCTTTATTCTGAGAAACGTACGAAATCAGGGTGTTATTTTGGGCAAATTTATGCTTGCTGATTTCGCCATTCCATTTGCCCCCAGTGCAACTGCGTCTTTATTGCAGTTTGCAGTGCTTCTAATAATCCATGCAGAGTTGGTTCCGACAGTTTATTGAGTAGCACCTCTTGAAATTTTACCAAAAGTCTTCCAAGTTGACTATATCCGAACTGAAATATGGTTATTTTGTTCGACGCTGGTGGAGTTTTCGCAGTGTAGCGCGCACCTCCACTGGTACCAGAGGAAGACTCGTGGTGCTTTCGGTATCAAACAACCTACTGTTAGGTAAAAACTCAAGGAGTAACATGGCCAGTAGAATGCCCTCCAATTCACAGATGGAGCTGTGACTAGTGGGGTCTCTTCGAGATTTAAAAAACGTATCAATAATGGTTACCGTCAGAGATACACACAGAAAAAGGCTGTTGGCCACCGCTGGCTTCACACGATCCAGGTCCATATGTCCCCAGTGACTTCTTCGAAGTTTCTGATTCGTGGCTAACTCAGGTATTGTAACCTCAATAGAAAACGGAGTCAGCGGCTGGAATTAACTGAGCAAAGCTCGACGGCTTCGGTGAAGCCCGTTCTTCCTCTACAGAGTGGAGCACTTTGAGGGCAAAGACATTCACACGCGTAGCGAAATGTTCTCTTGCGACTCTCTGTCCCTATCACCGTCTTATGAGGTCCGAGTCCAGGAGAAGATACACACGGCTCCATCTTTAAAGAATTTCTCTAGTCACTCCTGTCCCACAATGTCATAAGTCGGGTGAACTCTTGTGTTGAAAGTTCGTACTGTCTAGGAACAGACGGTGTTCGGCATACATATGATGAAGTCACTCCGCATCGTCGGTAAGACCAGCACCGAAATTAATTTTGCCTTCCGACTATGCTTCCTCCAATTTTGTTGTTCTAATTCGTTCAGGTCAATTGTGTTCGTTCTACATACTGACCAGTATTTGTGATAGATTTCAATACAAGCCATATTTCCCAGGTTCCAAACTGCGGTCTATCGGAGCGTATACTGACACGACAAATAATTACCTCTGTTCTAATTGAAACAGATAGCCGTATAGCACAAAGACGAACATCTACTGGAATCCAGTCTAATGAAGCGCTTTTAACACCGAGAATGAGCAGAAATCCACGCCACGGGCACTACGACCCAGTGCATTGGGATCATTAGAAATATGAAAGAAGGAATATCTGACCTCGTTCTAAGCGCTTTGAAGTGGATAACCGAACTGAAATCATGGATGCTTGTTTCGGTGGCGCGATACACATCAAAAAGTAGGAGAATCAAAGTTTCAGAAAGGACTGTCTGTTGTCCAGTTTGACAGAGTGCGACCACTGACAGTGTTGTCCAGCCTGAGGTAGATTTATTTCAGACACCTAATACTGAGCTCTTGACTCGAAATTCTGACCAGTGATGGGAGAGTTGATATGGCTTTGTTCCGGCACTCTAACCGTAGCCTTTGACCTGTAAGTCTGCCTCACTGGGAAGCCAGCAGTAGGGTTAATTTGGGGGAGTTGCCCTGAACTAGAGTCTCACTAATCTGACCGGATGACTACCTTAGCCAGAGGGCATAGGGAGTAAGTTATAGATAGATACCCCACTTTCCATGCCAGTGAGCACAGCCGGTGCTCTTTGATCGCACTGAATCTTGAAATGTTTTAAGTGTATTTTGACTGCATTGGACAATTCACCGGGATCAAGTTTAACCGATCGGGGTGTGTCGTGGAAAACAGAATCCTTGTTCCCACGACGACGTAAATGTTCAACGTCCGAAGAAGCCCCTTATCGTCCTTCCACTTCTTCCACAGCGGACAGTACGACTTTACTCATAAATGTTCCCAAAATAGGATCACCCACAACATGAGTCTGTTTGCTCTCGTCGTTGGCTTTTCTGACATGGCAAAAGCCTGTAGGAACAACTATTCCATTTAGCACGATTGACGGGATCATCGCAGCTCACCACGATCAGCTTTTGGGTTTATGTCTTTAGATGGAGAGGGTTACTAACTACTGTCATGAAAGTCCAGTCTGTTTATCGGATATTCCCTTGCAGGTTTCGCACCAAAAAATTTACTTGAACTAGCCAATGGGCTTCACTTTCGGACCCGCAAAAGCCCTTCTAGTTGGATATATTTTATCGGTTTCGTCCACAATACAACGTAGTTGACTACTTTAACCACCCAGCTGCTTACTTATTACTGAGTTATCCAGTTCTAGAATTAGTCAGACGGCCGAGAAGAAATTCATGCGAGAAATCGTTTACAATATCTTGGCAAGTAAGAGGATGTCCTCTTCGGTATGAACACGCAAGAAAGCATTTCGCAGCTGATTCCGCCCACCTCTGCCTAATGAATTGGTTGTGACTGTCAGCGCTGCTAGTGAGCTCCCGTGCATCTTGCACAACTGACTGATGTTTGTACAGCGAGGAAGTAGAGGAGTCTGTAGGGCCGGACTTTACTGTTAACTACACCGTCCCGTCTTTCTAACAATATTTTACAAGAACATGTGTAAATTCAGATATATGCAACTGGCAGAATATTGAAAAACCAAAAGCGAGAGAACTGAAAGAAACAAATTCCCGATTCACTACTTTACACAAGACCACGAGGGCCTTGTGAGACGGACCATAGGAGATCGTGTGGTGAAGTGGCAGCTATAAATAACGACCACTTGTGAGTCAACCCCGGTTCAAATTAAATCGCATGTCCCAAATTTGGGAAGGTCAAAAGTATGGGACTTAAAGCTCAAGGAATAAGACTAAGATAACACTTAGAGTGCGACCACACTTTTACTTATTCCAAAAAGGAGTTAGTGAGAAGAAGAAATGGAGGGTCCTACCCAGCTGCTGTTATGTCATTCCGCCAGTTGCTTTGATGGACAGTTCACGTACCCTAGAAAGGTATGTAGTTACAGCTACAGGTTTGAAACGACAGTTTGGATAGGAATTACTTTTCTATAGAGAAAAATGCTGGTAGCTCAGGTAGCGTAGGTGGTGGCTTGTTCTCCGAGCTGGGCAATTTGATTGCAAACGTTTCATCACCAATCGAGGTGACATCATCGGTGCGTTGTGCACAACCACCAACCCACTACTACGCTCCTCAATAGCGCACTGATGATGTCACCTCGATTGGTGATGAAACGTTTGCAATCAAATTGCCCAGCTCAGGAATTACTTTGTTCACTTGGTGTTCACCTGAATTTCTTACCAACGATGTTTTAATCAGTATTTGAGAAGCGACACATCGAAGCAAGAAACCAAACGGACATGCTTATTGCACAATTTTAGAATGAATTCTGAATAATCTAAATGCCGAATAATGCCTGTCAACCCAGATCATTTTTTACTCAGATTGTTTTTCCAACTTTTCAGCCATCTGCAGGGGCTTGGTAGTTATTTCTTCGTGACAGCAGAACAATTTGCTTATGCAACTACCAGAAAACTGTCAGATTCTCCCACAGGCTTTTGGCAGTGTTTGCAACCCGCATGCAACGTTTAATTGATCATCCAAGCCGGATATCATACATTGGCTTTCCCTGGTCACCTTGTAAACAACGATTAGAAAACAACGGAGACTATCGTAACGACACAGGCCTGGAAAGATAATGACTAGAGGAACATCTTGCCACCAGAGACATCCTGTAGAATCCACCATGTCAGCATGTGATTAATTGCTTCCCGCATGACTCACTTAGTATGCTTAAGCTATGCTGGTGCGTTCCCATACAGACCATGGCTGTGAGTCCAAAAGATCAAATTTGTAAACAGATTGGGTGAGTGAATCATTGTCTGTTTCTTGTTTCCATGACTCTGTTGAGTTGAAGGATGATTTGCGTTAAAGACTTCGTATAATGCCTATTCTACAGACACACAAAACAGTTATTCCAATGGCTCCGCTGCTGCTTAAACAATCCTAGCACTTGTCTGAAACTATAAGTAACCCACAGAAGATTCCTCTGAAAACCAATGATGCAATGTTGTTTAAAGTAGCCAATATTTGGTTCACGTAAAGAACTTCTGTGAAACGTGAAAGTTTACTCGGTGAGGGCAGTTTACGACACACCCTTTAAGAGTCCTACTTATCTTGGGCATCAGAAAAATTTACGCCTGATGGATTTTAAATACTCGTGCAAAGTTCAAAATTTTCCATCTGAACAGAATTCTTTTCTGATGTTGCAAAATGCATTTAAAATTTCGCCGGCTTGCGAACACAGTGATACCGACAATTACCTAACCAACAACTTAACAAGCACAGTTTAAAGATCGGTCGTACTACCTGACGGGTAAACCCAGAGTTACATATCGGCGTAATCAGGAGATGTGTAGAGCTGTGAGCTATGCATAGGCGTCCCAAGGCTTATCCCTTAGTAAGTGGAATTCCTGGTGCCCCCGGCATAGGCTGATGGAGAACAAACTAAGAGTTTGCGTCGCGTGCCAGATGAAAGTAATTGACACAGCTACGCACTATCTTCAGTGCTTCTTGGTTTGGCTTTGCCTAACTTACATGAGAGCAGTTCAAGCTTGAGAGGCTTTTAGGCCCAAGTCACTGATAAGCATACATAGTTACAGCTGGAAATAACTGCTCTATCGTCAACAGTGGTCAGATTAATTTTTGCTAGTTTACTGGATCGTATTTCGCCAATTAAATATCTGTTTATGATGAGCCGCAATCCGACTCAATTTGACGTCAAAAATAGATTGAGAAAGCAGTTGTCACAAAATACTTACCAGTCATCGGGTATAGTTTCCAGATAGTCTGCACCGATTAAACTGTTCGGTAATGGTCTTAAATGAAGGCTGGGCAGACGCGGACTAGGCGATGCAGCTCTCCTTTGGTAAATTTAATACATTTTTGTTTCAATGAGGGGATATGGCTCTGGGTGCTTCCCACACTCCACAAGTTTATAACGGTCCCTGAGTCAGCGTAAGCTTAGTTATTGTGGCACGACATGCAACAGCAACTTGATTATTCGCAATGTGATCGTCGTCCTGGTGGATAGAATTTAGGTTCAGGGTCCTGGTAGGGCCCCAAGAACCACTGCGTATTTAAGACCAAAAAGAGGTATGTGTATAATGTAGTGGTGGAAAGCGTAGTTATTGTTTTAACTATTATCCTACACCATGCACAAATTATTCGTTGTGGTCCTTAAGAAACAAGCCTACTTTTATTGGTCCCTGACTTCTCGTTCATTCTTACTAAGTTATGCTCTTCATTAAAAAAGCAGACTTTTTCTCCATTTGTGGATTAATTTCCCAGGCTTATTTTCTTTTAAATAATGCCGGTTTGAAGATATGTTAAACATTAAAAACTACCCGTAATTGTGAACAGACTATGCTGTGACCTATAGGATAGAATTCACCTCCCGTTATGACGGGTCCCTACAGTTGTGTCAATTCTAACGTAGCATCTGCCACTGGAAAAACTTCAGCTTCACTCCTAGACAAAATCCATTATAGTCCATTCAGCTGGGAAATTCCGGGCAATTCGGAACGTCCCATTACACCTGTCAGTAAATGTGCATTTGCTGGATAACATCTGTCGACAGGTTTGCAACCTTTCAAATCCACAAATATGAATTTATTATTTCCAGGTGTAAAAATGGAATGCCTGTCACCGGGGTTTCTGAATTAATTTGACTTCTAGAGCTTCACGGCCGATGGTAACAGCTACTTGCCACCTGACATAAAGCATACAATTGATTCATTTGTGGTCATGCTGCGTTAGGTGATCCATCTTTAGGGCCTACTCTTGCTTTACAGCTGCTTTGGATTTTTAAGACTAGATAATATTGCTTGTCATTTGTGAGAAGAAACCTCCAGTCGAACTGAAAAATATTTGTTTTACGTCGTGGTACATGAAAATATCTAAGAAATGAGCTCCATAAAGTAATACTTGGATAAATGGCCGAATAAGATTTGATCTCGCATAATACTCAAGTGGAATAGTTGGCACCCAGGTGGCGTTTTATGCTTTCCATCCGTAAGGAAGAGCTCATTGGCAAACATGCATGTTTTTCAATTCATCTATAAAATGTTTAGTGTTGATACATTACGGACCTTCCAACCTACTGTTCTCAAAAATAAAAATTCCTTTTACATGATAAAACAACTCCACTGTTGGAAACACGAGTCGCATACCCTTTTGAAAATCCATCCTTCAGTATGTAAATTTAGCGGAGATATTCAAGTTTCAGGAAATATTATAGGATCAGTCTGGACACATTTGTATACACAGTCGTTTAATAAACTAGGGTTTGTATGATTTTAATAATCGTTTTAAATTGTCAACTACCAGACATTGCTCTCTCACGTGGGAACCGTGTGGGACGAAAGAGCTTAACTACTAAAATTTTGCTGGGTGTCTCGAAACTCCAGTTATCCTACTCGGCAAGAAGAAGGCTCGCAGAACAACAATACTTTTAAGTAAGTTCTTCAATTAAGCAGCCCCTAGTAGTGCCTCGGCACTTCAAGTACGCCATGCTAGGGCTCCGTGCTTGGAAGTTAGAGGCAAAAAATTCAGTAGAGTGGCATCCACCAAAACCAAGGCCAGTCACGGCTTCGTTCGGAGTTCGCAGTAGATTCTACATCTAATGAAACTTGTACTAAAATAATCCAGAGAATCCAGTGCGCATTTCGTGCGCTTCAGTCGTATATGTGCATCTAGTATTGAAAATACATTCTATCCCTTTGAAATGTTTTTGAATAGTTGGCCCCCTTTGACAGCATGTACTCATTCGCATAATGTGGCTTTTTAAAGGTTGGTATTAGCACACTCGACTTTGAAGGTTACCGGTCGACTCTGGTCGATACAAGTACTTGATCTGTTGTATGACGCAGGAACACTTGTTTTGGGCTACAGACTCACTTATCTCTTTTCTCGGAGTCGAATTGGTGGGGAGAATTTCATGCATTCTGGTTTATCAAGGCTTGATATTCCTGGCAATTTCCGGACTCAACAAATAGTGTAGAGTTTCCAGGTGATATTAATCCGTTCCCGCCTGACTACCATAGAGCTGGTTGGTTATTTTTACAACGTTACTTTCAAGGCATATCTACCAAAGTGTACCAACTTAGCTTTTCTGGCAGTAGTCCACAGTAGCATATCCAGATTTATATGAGACGAAGGTCGAATGGCGGGTCAAAAAATTGACAGATATGTGACCAAAGCTAGCATTACCTTTTTCATCTAGTAGTGTCAGTTAAAAGTTCGTCCGTACCTCAGTTGGTGTCGCTGTTCCATTCCCATTTACACTGCATATTTTTTAGTTAAGGTTTAGTAGGTTTAGTACCGAATATGACGACAGTAAAATATGAATTATTCCTGTCTTTACCCACATGCTTAACCCTCTCATAACAACTGATTCAAAGTTTATTATTTGAATGTTCAAATGGTAAATAATCTGAACTGAAGCATCGGAATTTTTTGGAATATAAATGAGAATGTAAGCAGTTCGGGTAAGTCTCTTCCACCAAACCATTAGCTGCTTGGAAAAAAGCGCTACAACTACCTAGCTCCGGTCAAATTTCAGTTAGACACTGATAGAAGTTGCGTGCAGCAATATTTGAGTTGCGGAGCATTCAACAACTTCCGGGGACAAAACGTTCTTAACTCTTGCTGAGAGTACCGTTCAAAGCAAGTTCCGTTTACTAATGCATTCACTTCAGATATCACGGAACCTTGCCCTGTGATCATACTTGACGCTGACCTGTGACGAACTTTGTGGAATCCCTTTCTACGACAAAAAAGATTATGGTCTTTAGCGAACCAGCTAAGCGACAAAGATACATAGCGTAATATTTGAAGCAGGCCCAAATGTAAATATTACTGGTAATGAGAAGAACAAACTACTCGATTTGGTGCTCAAGAAGATGCGGCCTGTTTGGCCCACTTTTTCCTTGTTGTGAGTTTAGCATGTAAAGCATGACAGCAAAATAAATGTGGGTGACCACTGCTTCAGCGAAATAACCTGAAGCATTGCTCAACTGAATAAAACTTCGGATCAAAAAACGGTTACTCTTGGGCCATGTTGATGTTGTCACAAAATCGTTTTTTAAAGTGTGACTAGATTCTGGAGTGTTGGAAATTGTAGATAAAACAGAGACGCTCTAGTAAAATAAAGAGACCATACCATTATATGGGTTTGTGTGAAAGCTTTTAAAGGATATGAAATGTGAACTGGATCATTGCAAACGAAAAATAGTATCTTTTAAGGTTAACTAGTCTATAATGCTCATGGCCAATGGGTTTCTACCAATAAATCAATAAAAACTTTTTCAGGAAGAAAGGAGAAGGTGTTTCTGAAAGTAGCTATCTGCCGACTGGATGTTCTGCCCATGAACATGACCACTGCCGAACCGCTTTTCCAACGACAACAAGCACCTTACGTTAGCGAAATAGCTTATTTGCAAACAATTTTGGTTTTGTGAGAGACTCACTTGGAACCCAGCCGAATCGCTCGTTTATGATGTTTCTAAGTATCTGAATTTGTTGTACCAGGCCGCCTCATGTTTCAGATGGCACGATATTCAAGATATCGCGATACATGTATTGACGTAATACACTAATCATAAGGTTGCTGAAAACTCTTCGAGAGCCCACGACCTGTTTCGCCCTTTTTGGGCTCATTAGGTAGGCGCAGTCCCCCAGTTTCCAGCAAGCTTATGTTCTACTTGAGCCCAAATTGCACGAAATTAACGAAATGCACTCATTTGAAAACAAAGCACGTATGTTGCTTGCACATAATCGCTTGTTTTTGTCCACCCATTATTTCCGACCTTCAGGTATAAAACAAGGTTTCTTTTCCGGATGCTTACTCACCAGGAATGGCGATGATACTACAGTCTCACTCCGTCTACCTGGACCGAATAGGGCTTCATTGTTGCAGGCTTCTGCCTCATGCAGCATCAACGTGCATTTGGATCAGACCTGAGTCCGCAGAGCAGGATTGTTTTGCAACCAAGATTAGATCCCTGAGGACGTTGGACTTCTAAAACATGTGCTACGACCAAACAGCTACTTCAAAATGAAGGAAAAGGGACGTAGCTCAACGTATCGGACAAATCCATTCACCAATATATCCGTTGCACCGACAGTTGTTTTTTCTTGATCATCATCATCATCGTCAGCTGCGAAAAATCGTGTGCTTGCAGTACAGTGGATATAGCTGCGACAGTTTCGTTCATCGATGATTTGGGGAGCTGCGGTAGATAGCTGTGCGTTGGAGGGGTAGCTGACAAAATTGCTGCCTGAACATGGGAAGTCAGTAAGCTTTTCATTGGCGGGAATGGTAGCAGAACTATACATTGAAGTCAATAGCTGGGATACACGAGCGCCACTGAGGGTGCTAATGGGCTGTCTGGCAACGTCTCTAAACACTGATGTATCTCGGATCGGGGTCCCCATCCAGGGATACGGCAGTCACTAGCGCAGCTGAGTTTGTTGGCAATGGCTGTCATACTTCACAGCCAAGACATTGTTTGACCTCCCCTGTTTAGTTTCAGCTGTCGGCGTGATTGTGCGAAGATAGCACTTGGCAGAAGTCGGTTGACCGTCATACGGAGCACCTGACCAACCCCGCACAACATATGGAGTGTGATCAGGTCATCTATCGTGGGCGAATTAAATCTTCCAAAAACCATACTATTGCTCCGGTGTTCCAACTAGATTAGAACAACTCTCCAAAGACATCGATGGCCAGTCACTAAGGGTCTTTTACCGTCCTCAGCGCGCAGAGACCAGGTTTACGACCCATGTAATATGGGGCGCACAGCAGCACTGTAAACTCGACCTTCGAAGGATAAAATTATGTCACGCCTACGCCACAGCTGATGCAGGTTAGCAAAACTGCTCTGAACTTCCCAACCCGAATGCTTATAGAGACTATGGCTAGACATTCCGATGTGATATAGCTGTTTATATACACAGATTTGTCTGCTATCTCAATCGTCTCATCTGCAAGCATGAAGTTAGGGTTCGGGCCCACCCGGTCTTGCAGAAGCACCTTAAACTCTGCAGGCGTCAAGTGCATGCCAAACTGTGAGGTAAAATTATTTCGATTATTTACTACTGTTTGCATTGCGGCGGCGGCAGACCCAAGGAGACTTATGTTGTCTGCGTACTCGATATCTGATAGGGTCCCCCGCCCGGATCATTTCGACCGCGCAGGCATTAGAGGATGATGGCGTGTTTCCATAATCGCATCGACGACGAAGTTGAAGGGGGAAGATGAAAGAGGACAGCCCTGTTTGACACCACCTGATGTGATGAAATCAGGTAAGAGCTACCCGTAGACCTTCACACGTCCGCGGGATTTGGCGTAAAACGCGTTAATGAAAGCCAAGAATTTATGGAGGACACATTTGCTCCATAAACATTGACATAGTGCTGACAGTCCACAGAGTCAAAGTCACGAATGACAACCGTTGTGGCTGGAGCAGTATCACTGCTTCAGAAAATGTGCAAATGTGATCATGTATCCTCTTTCAGAACGGAACCCAGCTTGGTTTTCACGGATCTGTCTCTCCCTGTGTTCAGTCAACGTTCGAAAGACCAGAGAGCACCTTCGATGCGCGGCTACCAGGCTGATGCCACGGTGGTTTTTACATAGTGTCCGCGTAACCTTTTTCAAGACAGAAATAACTATCATCTTGCCTCATTATGCATACACATTCTCTCTACTCCATATCGTACCAGCGAGCTTCATCATCCTTGAAGAGGACTGGATACGGACCGTCCGGCTCCGGCGGCTTTTCACTTTCATTACGGATATTTCGTACTTTAATTCTTCTTCTGACGGGCGATTAAGTTTTACATTCCATTCGGCCGTATGCACCATATCCACAGGTTGAGTTGCAGAAGGTCAGCTAAACAGTTCTTCGAAGTGTTCGGCCCATCATTCTCATCGGCGCATTTGCGAGTGAATTAATAGGCCCCCATTTTCACTAACCGTTTTGCTTGCCGATGCTTTCCTTGGGCCCAGCATATCAGTCGGTACACAGTAAGGGTGTTTCCGGTAGCAAAAGCCTTCTCCATCTCATGGGCTTTCGATGTCCACCAGAGATCGCAATCTTTCCCTAGGCTCTTCATCACTTGGCGTTTGCGTGCGCCGTCGTACTTATCGTCTGCTGCTATGGATTTAATGGCATCGGTAGGGACTAACATTTTCAACGATATCCAGTGATCATTTGATTTTATTGGAAAAGTCAGACAGACAGCAGTGAACGCCCCAAGCATAGCTGCCCCCACATTTTGCCATGCCTCATTCACGTGTTGACTACCAGTACAGTATTGGTTTAATGAAGAGAGTTGTTAAGCTAGCTCAGGTTGATACTGTTGAGCTATGGTAGTTCTTTGAGAATGGTAGATTGGCACGCTTCTTGCTGGTTTGTGAGGGTCTGGAGGGAAACGAACTGTCAGGCGTGCACACATCATGACGTGATCGGAATCAAGTTATGTGCTAACACAACTCGGGCTGGTCTTACCCGAGGGTGTAGGGAGCATGACTCCTACTACGACTCCACAGATGCCTTTTGAGCATCACCAGACTCTTTGGTTTTAAATTATTTCGACCGTATTGAGTAATGCGCCAGCGGCCACGGTCAACTGTTGGAAAATCGGAGTGCGTGGTTTTTGTGGTCGACCTTTTATGATCCGTGCTCACTCGAAGAAAGGTGACACCGTTGCTTTCATAAATACAGGCATGTTGGTCGCCTGGGTGAACACCTTACTGCTCTCAGACTTCTACCTCAGAAGGAAGTAGGAATTTACCCCCGTATTACGGCTCTCACTGGTTTATACCCATATTGAATCCCATTAATGTTAACCCTGCTGTTGCATCACCACTGAGAGATCGTCATATAATTTTCAACACCCTGTTTTCTAACCGTGGTCTGCCAATTTACGTCGAAATCTATCCCGGTGATACTCTGGTCTCTAGTGAAAGTAAGCCGCAACTATCAGCTTGTCCGTCATTTCCTCTTGTACAATACTTGCTCCCAATTTGTGTCCTCTGTGTTGTAACGTTGCTGTACGGATTCGAGGTCACAAAACACGCTTTGTGGGTTTACATTTGTGACACTGTTAGTGGGCATGGATGGCCGCCTTAAATGTTCTTTGAGGAGTCGTCGTTAACGTCGAAAAGTTTTGTGACTCACCAGTTCAGAAGACTTTTGCACGAAGTCGGCGTTTTCTTTCCAGATGTAATGTTACAAAATTTCTCATGACAGGTGGGGACAAAGTGTTTTCGTTCGACTGAAACTATGATGTTTCTGGAGGCAAAGGAGAAGCTGCTTGTTGTTAACGCTGATTGTTACTCGCTTGTCGCAATAGCAGCCGGCTGTCGAAATTAATTGGTACATTGCCTGTGAGGCATGCGCACCTGGCATGAGCGTTGCCTAGCCAAAATTTGATGACCTATAGAGTGATAGGCATCTCACTTATGTATGGCCATTAAAATACAGTAAAATTCTTGCGTCAAAAGCACATTTTAAAGTGAAATAAAGGTCTTTGAGAAGGAATAAAGACGGAAGATGTTCTTTATAACAATGAGACATCTGAGCAACCTGTCTCAGTTCTCATCCACGAAGTAGCTCAACCCAAACCTAATTGACTCAAGTCCTTATTTTGGTAATTATCTACAAATTTCAACGCTTTCTGGGTGGACCAGTAATTAATTCACCCCGTGTGGAAAGAACATTTGCTAAAGTACTGTTTTCTGACGGGTGGAAAGTATGGGTAGAGAATTGGGAAAACCGAGAGTTTCGGGATAAACATATTTGTTCAGTGAAAGTACGATACCAGTTTAAATCTTATACTGGCTTCGCCGAAGATCCTGCCGTTCTGTACAAGACCCAGGGCACAAGCTACTGTTCGGCTGTAACTTCCCGAGTTGTTCACACGGTTCCATCTGAACACTTTTCAGAAGTCCTACATCTTCCCCAACCCGCCGTAGATATTCCTCAGTTTACTCAAACAGAACATCTGGCACGATAACATTCAAAGCTTAGAAAATTTTTTAACCGGCGCTACAAATTTTGAAAACCTCAAGTCTGATTTTTTTCTTAGGCATTTACTAGTTATCGTTCACCTGAAGATTTTTGTGTATGATTAGAAATCCTTCAAACCAAGGTTCTGTAATCAGTAACCGTTAGCAGTATGCTATGCGGAAAAGCTCAGTGGTCAGCTTGACATATTAAGAAAAATCACTACATCCCGGTCAACAGTTTGTGAGGCGGGACAATAAGAAATGTTCACAACAATGCAGCTGGAGCACCCGAAAGGCCATATTCCAGATGATCCTAGATGTGTCTGGAAAGACTATGAGCATACCTTCAGCCAGAGACCAAGAAGGACCAAATTTCACCTCTGTGCCGAAAACTTGAACGCATGGTACTAAAATCAGATGAACTTTTCGTTTAATGCGCACTGCGTAAGAACAGTGTGCTGAGTGACGATGACCAGTTACAGGCTTTATTCTTGTTAAAGGTCATTCAAACTGAATTCAGAGACAGCGGTAGCGCTGCGTGCTGACCCTTGACGCAAGCGAAGGCACTGCAAACATATACCCAACGAAACCAACAAGAGTAGCGCTGATAAAGACTATACTCAGCTGTCGAGAGGTCGAGCAGTTCAATTCGATGTATTCGCTGCTGATTCACCAGTATCACTTCATTATTATTCTGTTGCGGGTCAGAGGTGAACTGATGGCTTTGTTATTACCACTGAGAGTGAAAACCGAGTAACCGTCTCGCAAGGTCGCTGAAATCGCACAGGAGCCTCAAAGAACCGCCAATAAATGAAATTTTTACCTATATCTTAAAGTAGCTTGATCAGTATACTGGTGTAACGGTGGATACTACTGATGAGGCATGTGAGTAGTACGTCTTCTCGTAACTCTGCTTTGCGTCTCTTGAAAAGTGAGATCTGTTACGGAATTGGCGGAGTCTCTTTGTAGCATTTGCCTGGATTTGAGTAACAGTCAATGAATATCCAGAAAAGTTCAGGAAGACGCGTTCAAGGAGAAGGTGGATATTCAGTTTTGCAAACGACATGCATATGAGAGTTTTGCCCCCGTGTTCAACAGTCGGTAACTGTTAAGTTGGTGTTCTCAAATAGACAACTCCGCAGCGAAGGCCTTCTTCCTTTCACCCTTATGTTTGCCGTGTTTAGGATCCTCCAAACGACTGCATATGTCCTTGGTTTATGAGATAATAACCGGTACAAAGCGTTTCATGTTCTGATTCGCCACAGACACTACTACCATTTTTAGCTGAAGCCTAATTAGACTAGAGAAATATCCACTGTCTTTGTCTTCTTTTTACTCCAATCTGTCGGATCAATCACTTCAATGCACGGAGCCTGACTCGGTTTACAAGCAACATCAGCAGATTGACGATTGATATTCTCCACTGAACGATTATAGACGTTAGGCCTTCCAAGGCTATTCATGAATCGATTTTAGAAGTGATCAAATGAGACCATTTATTTCCACGACTATTTCCGAGAACGGGGTCAGCTGTTGCTGACTAGCTGCGATAAGCAGACAGAGTTTATCTAACTTTCACATTACATTTTAGTTGAGGTTGCTCACAATGAGGGCAGTAAAATTCTTGCATGTACACAGGTAAAGCGAGCCTCGTGGCACCACAGGATTCTTTCGAAAAGATTCTTTCGATTTCTTTCGAAAAGAGTCTACTGTTGTTGATCGAATCACGTGCATCACTCACTGACCGATTGGCTCCCAACTCCACTGATTGTTATCCACCAGCATGTTGGAATCCCGATCAGGCAGTCCTTTCATTGTACCCACTGACTTTTACATTTCGTTCATGTACAACAATACTTTTGCCCACCCATCTTCTGGGGCCAACCAGTATTTGTGACGGATGCTGGGGAATATTAGTTAAAGGACAAAGAAGCTTGCACACTGCGTTACCATATTGTTGTTACATTATCAATCTAGACTTAACCACGCGTGTATTTCGTGGTACACAACTCATGCGCTCATTTCTCAGGATCCTAACTGTCCGATAACTTACAAAAAATCAGTTTTATGGAAAATAAGGTGGAGTTCATTGATCATTGGGCATTATCTCATCTTAGTAGAAAGTCTAAGTAACTCATCTTGAAGGCAATCAAGATGGAAGATCTCATCAAAACCTAGCAGACTGGTGTTTCAGAATAATTTGCTGGTCAGATAACCGGTTGTCTTATTGTTTTTCCAGCCAAGCCTTTACGGTTCCAGCTGGCTTGATCAAAGTCCATAGTTTTATGTTTCCCTGTATCTGACTGATAGGCCACCGGCAAAAGTGGAGAACATCATTCAAGGAGTTCAGTCAGTTCAGTCGTAAAAGTACATTTGATCTTGTTCAGCAGATTCAGAAGTGGTCAGATTATGCGAATAAAAAAACATGAATTAATCGGTACAGAGCACGTCATACGAATGGCTGTCTTTGGTGAAAAGCTTGCTCTCATCTTTGGTCTTGTCAGCTGATGCGCACCGATCAAATTACAGCACTCTTCTTGACGCGAGAAATTTGAAGCAGTTGCTAACTGGCATACACATCCTCACTGGTCACAACGCTTATAGACTTGAAGGTAGCATATATTACAAAATGTATTTATTGCTGACTAGGATGAAGGCTCCAAATTAAGAAAGGTTTCACATGTATATACCATCACTGTAGTCCGTAGCGCTGATGTTGTGTGGATAAAAATCCTTGACTCAAAAACACAACTAGGCATTTTTGGAAAAAAAACTGTAGAAAACTAAAAGCTGAAAGGTATAAGGAACTGAATTTAGGTACTTAATCCACCATGATAGTGATCATCGTTGGTCAATTTATGTCCTGTTCAATAAAACGCGAAGAAATAGTGTTGTTCACAAATATGCTACCAAAATGAGTAGATGACCGATTCCATTACTCATTATTAAAATAAGTTAGTTCCATTGATAGATTTCGGCCGGATTTGTTTTCTAATAGTGTTTTGTTAAAGTTAACTCTGACCCCCATAAATGTCTCTGTTTCGGGAATAACCTAGTTCCTCGCGAACGCTGGTGTATGTGTGTGGTCACAGATGAAGATAATCGTGATCATCTTTCATACCGGATAAACCGACAGAGGAATACGAATGTCAGTGGGGCTTATATTTTCTCACCTGACATTCAGCCAGATTGTCAGAACTGATCCCGTAGCTGCATAAAGGGGATCATTTACCTTCACATTTGAATTTGTCTTCCGATTCGAGATATTGGAAAGATACGGTACCTTCTTGTTGATATCATTGTCTATCTTCTTCAGTAAGTAAGCACACAAAGAGTAAGCAGCTCCACTACACACCCCCGAACAGTCCAAAAGCAGTTGGCTTATTCGCTTTGTCTTTCTGGTTGATGGGGCTTCGACAAAGTCAATCCCTTCACAGCTAAAAATGTCAGAATATGACAGCGAATGTAAAGCAGTCATCGCGGTCAGTGGTATGCCACTTAGTAGCGATAACAGCCGTAAGCCAGACATGTATCTGTCAGATGAGTTCTCGCGCATTTTCCCCACAGCCTCGAACCTAGTCACCGATAAACCGTACAAAAGGGAAAGGGATAAGGAATATGTAGAGATGTTTGTATGACAGGTTGAATTTATTCCGCAAACATACAACACCATGATTTTTACTAGCTGTATTAGATACATAGTCTTATTGCGTGTAAATATTTTGCACAAACCAAACTAGTGTAGGCACCTGAAATTTCAAATCCTCGTGAACTATGAACAACTTGGTAACTGCATTAAGGTAGGCAAGCACCTCATCAGAACAGTGGTTCCACCAATCGTGGCAGACTTTACTATTGACGAACACCTCAGATGAACTTCTTTTGTCCCGAATGACAAAACCAGCATGATATATTTTGCGGCCTATGTTTATCATACGGTAAATCTTCGCAAACGTTCAAATTTGCAGATTGAGAAGAATCAATATAGCACAGTATAGGATTTTTTGGTTGATTTGTTTACTGGAATCGACAGCCTTGTGGTAAATCAATTGAAGCGCAGGCATGGGCTTCTGACGTAACATCAATCTGCGCTCCTTTTCGTGGAAATGCCCACTTTGTGCGAGAATTGAATTTCTACTAACAAGACCAGCTTACCGGGTCATGTCGTAGGGAAACCATATTTAATTAGTTCAGTAAGCATCCTCTTGCTTATATTTGCCTTGTCTTATCTCCCAAGAAACAGAGAATAACTGTTTGGTGTTCAGATGACACTGATCACAAACGGTCTGTTAAATTGCAGCTCACACATGAATTGCCCGGTTTGCATCTCTTTCTAGTTTTTTGCTGATTTTTTTTGGAAAATCAAGTTACCGCATAGAGGCCTTTGTGTTCTATCCATCGCGAATGTCAATGGAGTAGAGATTCTATGCTTGGATTCATACGTGGCAGAATAACGAAAAATGGCCTTCAAACTTCAAAGAAGTTCTGCTGACTGGTTGCTAGCTGACGCACACAGAATATCGAGAGTTGTTTTATATCTTCAAACCAGACTTTAAGTGCAACTCATTTAGGGGTTGTAGTTATCTGCGGGCCGCGAAACATGTGAAGGTCAATCATTGGAAGGGGAACGGAAATCTGACCTACTGGCTTCAATCCAACACAATAGTCGAAAGATGAATCTGTGTAGCAAAACGAGAGCAGTGCTGATAATACCCCAGGGACAGTGGTACACGGTGAGCAGGAGGTTCCCATCCAAGGATCACTTGGCTACATTATTATTGGTAGAGTCAGATCAATGCACAGGACGCACTGGATTCGACCTTAGTGACCAAAATCGAGTATTATATCAAGTTGCTCGGATCATGATAAGCAAATTTGTGTTATGCCGTGGGTACGAGTGGCATTTCCGAAATTTTTTTACTCAGTTCAATTTGGTGGTTGATTTTGGTATCACGAAGCTTCAGGATGTTATCTTGACTTTCCTTGGCTTGTGAAGCTGATGCCATTTTTTAAGGTTGCCACGGATTCAGAAGCGTCTGGAGTGAAAAATCAGTTCCGTATGCGTAACTGTTTAGTGGAATTTACCTGATCCGAAGGCTAAGGCTATAGAAAAGCTGCTACTGTATGCCAGTTGGATTCGTAGGTCGCTCACTGCATGCGAACAGACATTAGAGGAATCTTGTTTAGTTGTCTCAGGAGATGATTTCTGTCAAGAATTTGATGCAAATAATGAACTACTTCGTAACACTACACGAAAGACTACTATGTGCGTCAGTCGCTTAATAAGTTTTTCAATGCCCAAGAGAGTTCCTTAGAAGTTTGCTGTGCACACCTAAATCAAGAGTTCATCGTGTTACGAACCTGATCAGTTATCTACTCACTGCGTAACGACCCGTAAACTGCAACTGCCACGCTCGAATTCTAGCCAGATGAGGTAGTGTTGGTGATGTACAGCCGGGTAAATTGGATGACGAAATGATGCGTACCTGGGAGGGCGATGGGCACATCAAAACATTTTGATTACCCTAGTCACTGAAGCCAATGTCTGGTTAGCAGTTACGTAATCCCGAGTCGGATGAATGTAACGCAAAAACAACATCATGCACAATACCACTGTCTAAAGCTCATGCACTTTATATATATATATATATATATAAGTGTCGAGATCACCCTCACACTCCAAACTAAGACCCAGCACACTGAGACCAAAAACGTAAACAGGACCAGCAAAATTGGGTCCAATTCCAATGAAAGAGTCAACTGCGGATGGACCAAACTATCTGGTTTTGCAGTGAAATTGACCTGAGAACAAAAGACCGAGAATTTGCAGACCAGATGGTGCGAGTGAGTTAAGAATTGAGGTTTCTTTTCTGTAAACAAGACGGTGCTTCCTCAATTGTTCAACTACCGCATAGACAGGCGGTTATTCATATCAAACTATCACAGTGGGCAGAAAAGCAGGTAATTTTTCACCTGTTCATCAGGTTTGGTAGTTGTCTTGTAAACTATTCCAAGATGCGGTATCGGTGCGACATCAAAAGGCTTACTTACAACCCGAGAATGCGCAATGAGAAAACTATTAGTCCATTATAATTATGATGCTGCCGGTACTTAGAAACACTGTTTTCTGGCGTAAGGATCTTTGGCGTCAACTGAAGATTAGAGAAAAAAATTTAGTCAAATGGAGAAGTTTATCCCCTTCCAGCGCCCAAATTAAATGCCACTTCATCAAGTTTGTAGGCCGAAATGACAGTTTCGACATCTTCTACCAGTACAACTGGAAACACTAACCTGCTCATTTGATGAGCGCTAGTCCCGTGATATTGTTACAGTCGGGTTAATAACTTATGACTTACTGCATGGAAGTGAGTGAGGATATTGGATTCTATCAACCAGAAAACCCCAGGTTTATCAGACAGATTTGTATCATTGATCCATCGCTCACGATTTACTCCACAGCTTTGTTAGAGCTAATCACCACACCATGGCAAAGATATTTTTGTACCACTTACTCATTATCGCCGCACAGGCTCCATCGAGCGAACGACCATGTGGTTCGATACATTCCACACTGTCACTGCCTAATGACCAGTCAGCTAATGTAGCGCAACAGTTCCGGTCGTATTTCAAACAGAAGGACACCCTGATTGACCGTAATCTGATCAGTGTATTGTTACATGCCCAACAACAGCAACAAACACCGAACCACGCTCTCGCTTACCTATGAAGTGTGGAACAGTAATTCCGTGCACAATCAATCAGCCCGTACGCTACTACAATCCGACAAAGCCATAAAATAATTCCAGTTACTTCTGCATGGTTTATTTGCTAGCAAAAAAGAGTCTAATTTTATGGGTCCTTGAGCTTAGAAATTATTTTAAATATGCTTTACATTTATGTAACTAAATCATCAGGTCACTTGAATTCCTTGTAAGTACAACTAGCTGGAAATTTTAGTTTTTCGTAACATTGTGCGGATAATAAAGTAAGGCCTTCAAAAAAGTGATGCACTAAGTCAAGTGGTAATTCCATGAAATCCAGCAGACCAATAAATGAAATTGGTTCGAACGAGAAATATCTTTCTCGATTAGGTGTGTGGACCTGATTTACATACCCCATATATCGTGCTCGGGAATCAGGCACGCAACCGTCAACAAGACTGATTCACTTCCGGTCAGGCTGAGACTTTATTCATCAGACATCACAGGCCGTGTCCGCACCGGTTCGACAAGCCAACAGGATAGAATTGTCCAATGTTACAGCTTATCGTACTCGGTATATCGATGTAGAAAATTCTTTCTGCTGTTACTTTGAAGAGCTAAGGCGCAAAACCAATCAGCGTTGGACAACCTGTCAAAAACCATGTCAAGAAAAGAACAAATGACGATATTTCAAGTTTTCCCTTTCTAGACTGCAAACAGATCGAATTCAACGTTCCTCTTCGAGGAAAGTAGGATATATCTGGCATGCAGGTACTTTTACTCCACACTTTCAAGCCTCCTCCTTGGGAGGTTTAAGAACATACACTGGCGACGGTTTTGAATCTCAGCTGAATTCTGAGAGGACATTTGCATAGGGCTTTGTAACAAAACAATTTGCAAAATTCATCAAGGCCCAAATGGAATCGTAACTCTTCACTCTTCAGTTAGATTATCTCACGCAAAGAACACTGATCGAGATTTCTTCGGGAGGTGAGACGGTGTTTATCAGACAAACTTGATTATTCAAAAGGAAGATGCGAACACACTCACTAAAAAGATCCACACAGATATGAATTATTCGGCGGAGATATCGTCCTGTGGTTGAGGCCAGTCCGTACTGAAAGGCCAAGAATCCCCGTACAGCCGTTTCATTCATATATGAATTATTCAAACTAGTTACTCAACTACATAGAATGATTTGACTTCGTTTTTTGAGCGTAATTAGAGGCGAAAACTCTTAATGAATGGCTATGAAATAGACATTTCTCTGTTTAATTCATTCTTGTCACTTGCAATTTGGCATTAGAAATTCTTCAGTGAAACGAGCATTCGGCAAATCATGGCATCGTTTGTCACACGCGACTAGCTTTGTTTGATGGTGTGCGCTGAGGCTCAAAGTTATGTGCGTGTTATTTCTTTCAACCACGCAAGTGAGAGATAACTTCTAATAGAGGCTAAACCAGCGTGAACCTTTTGCCTTTCGGATTTCAAAATCATTCCGGAAAAAACGCCGATTTGACGGGGATAACGAAAAATATTGCCTCTGTCTTGCTTGAGTGGAATCAGCGCAGTTTCTGTGTTGTTCACGTTGGACCACACAAAATTACGACCACACCGGTAGCTGCATTATTGTTTCCTTCCTTTCAGTTAACGACTGAGTGTGACGGCAAGCTACTCATTTTCCATTAGACTAAGTAAATTTTCAAAGAAACCACCGACCACATTTGGTACACGACTGAAGAATATTTCGATTACCCAAAAACTACCTATCAGTGGATTGTTTTGGCGGTGTCAAGGAACAAACCTGAAGCAGGGTAATATAAATTAAAAAAGAAGATTGGATGAGGTAAGCTGGGTCAAGAAAAGTTATGCAGACTGTCACAATGTTCCGCACATTTATGCATACAATATGTGATTAATTTACGGCAACAAAGAATTCAAGTTATCAAATTATTAAAAAAGGGCAAACCGGGTTGCTGAAGCATGCTGAAGCATGTCTTCTTTTAAAAAGGGTATAAAAACGTTGAATATTTCCTTCGTTACCGAAATTTACTTGAAAGAGACTTGTCCCCTCGTACATGTGTTTGATCATCACTTCGGGTTCTATTAAGCCGCGTATCAAAATGAAATGAGTACAGCGAAACGCAGATGCCCTCATCACTGAGGTCCACCAGTGCCAATGTAATGGGCCGACGATTAGCGCACAAGTGATAGTTGTTAAGGCAAGTGCCGCGTGTGTGTGTCAGTAAATTCATTCAGGCGTCGTGATATCATAAGAAAGCCGTCTGACAATCCATTGTTTTCTTATACCAAACTCACCTGGTCATATAAATATGCAGTGAATATCGCACATCAAATATCTATGAGGACAATAAGGACGGGAAATCGATTTCTGTTGGCCGACCGCGGAGAATCTTCGGTACTCCATGGTGAATAGACGAATTGGCCCAACAGCTCTCCTAGTGTTACATAATACGCGCGCGCTTGAGCGTGTGACCATTGTGTTGTGGGGCATTTAGTGTCTGCCTTTTTATAAAAGAGCAGAGTCACGACGGTGGTCTTAGAGTTTGTGATCAGGTGAAACCAAGCCGAAGCAGACACTCGATTAGGTGCTCTAAATAAAAAGTTAAATTCGTCAGCTGCGTTCATTTCATAGCCAACTTCGGTGAAATCTTCCGCAGCGGCACTATCAATTTTGTCAGTTAGTCAACCAGTCCCAGAAAAAATTCTCTTATCAGTGAGTTGGGACCACTTATCCTGCTTCTAACATATGACGCAAAACAGCAACCGGGGATTGAACAAAATCATGCGTTTTGTGCGTCCTTTAAAAATTGTTTTTCAGTGTTTACAAGAAACTTGCGTCCGCTGGTAAAGCAGAAGCAAGTTCTAGGACTCTTATCACTGAGTCCTTTGGAATGTCCCCCATAAAGGACGGGCTCAGATATACTGGTTTGCCTTCCGCTACGTACACCTGTAGGTGCCAGGACATTGGATCGGGCTTTTCGTAATAGGTCTTCCAGAAATTTTATTCAGGTATAACAAAGCCTTTCAACCCTGTCATTAGAACAGATTGTTGTAGGTTTGTTTTGGAAGTGGTGACCATGGTTTCTTCTCTGTTTGAAGGCAAAAAACTGCCAAAATACTCGTACTCACTAGACCATGCTCGCTTATTCTATGCATCTATTTTTATCGAACAATTCGGTCTTCCTGCTATGGTAACACCTGAAGATTCACCGATTCACCAAGATTCACCGACGGATCAGTTTCGCGTCTAGTCGATCTCACATAGGTACTCCAAAACAGCTAAAATATCACCTATGCCCTTGCACTAGAAATACCAGCAACTTGCTAAGTTTTTCTATTGTTTAGTCTCAAGAGAGCCCAGTGTCGTGCCGTTCAGTGTTGTGCGCCACCTGACTGGGAAGCCCTCACACATGGAGAAGTTGATCAACAAAACCAGAACAGCTACTGGGTCGGCGTCGTTGGAAAATCTATCAACATGCTCAAGCGTGAGAATTTCTTCCGTTCGGACGTGAGAAGTCAGGTGATTCCAGTGTATGCTAGTGGAGAACTTGTGGAGGCTACCAATCACAAACCAGCCGTGGACTCATTTGGCCCCGGGTGAGAATCATTGAGCGGCGGAGCGCTTCGATAAAAGAATGTCGTTCATTTTGGAGTATGCCGCCGAATTCCGATCACGGTAGGGCGTGGGCAAGCGTAGCTATTCGCATACTCTGTGAAACACCGGTTGGAACAAAGACGTCCAGTTCACCACAGCAGAGTCCTTGTAAATCAACGATATCGAGTTAAGTTGGCTTAGAAGCTCCAGGAACTCGATAGGAACAATCGTAAATTGGACAACGACTTAAGAAAGGTGAAAGACGTTATAATGATGGCTTTTGAAGCCGTCTGCGCGCAGTCACTTGTACACATAATGAGCACTAGATCTCTTCACGACCAGCAGCTCCAGCTGAATCGATGAAAACTATACCAGCAACTACTGACTTTGATGAGGCGCACAGGTCCCTCCTACGAAGATTAATGAAAAGCCCAGGGAATGATAGACTGGTGATGGATCACAAAAGCCAGAGAAATTAAGGTTTTTGCAATGGGGAACAATCGTTCCATGTTTCAGATAATAACTGCACCATCAAGTCATCAGAAAAGTTTAGACTGGAGTGAGATGGACGTGGGTTGCCAGAGTTTCTGCTTCATTTCCAGTCAGATGGTTCCACCCCCGGGTTGTACACACTACTCATCTCTTTGCTGGCAGCTGTTCTCCAGCCCATAAGTATTTTCGCTCTTCTTGAGGTTTAGGATAACCACGGTTTTCGAGTGTTTGCCAACCGTTTCCTCTACCTGGTTCAAACCTAACCTTTTCCATAGTGTCACTAGGTCACTAGATATTCTTATTAGACTGAGTCGTACTCCATTTTTGAGTTGTATTGAAGCAATTTGGTCAGATCGACGTCCTTTCTATAGTCCTGTATGACTTACTGGAAAAACACTGAACAGCACACAGTAAGTAGACAGTTTTGATATGATGTTAGTTCTACCACCGAAATAAGCAAACTAATTTTTTAGTCCAGAACTGAATGTGTTGTATTCGATAATAGTTTTCTGGCTTGTACGAGAGTCACACTCTTTTTTCATTGCTACTTATTAGGTTACATTTTGAGAGAATGGATATTTTGTCACCGTGACAGAATAATTTATGAGGCTTTGGACATTTGACCTTAAGACGACATTACGCCCAGCACGTGTATGTTGTGTGTACTCACAATTCACATATGAGTTATGCCCGCTGGCGACGACATTTTCCTCAATACAAAGAGTTATTGCTATCTTTTATGGCATTCAGTCTCATTGACAGTATGTAAACAAAACGAGACGCCAGTGGTGGAACAGGCATCAAAACACTGATAGGGAACAAAAGAGAAATTCTACGCCACAGATTCGTGTTTTGGGCGGACGTCTGACTTTTGAAAAGTCATTCAACAAAGGAGATTTCGTGCCTTATTTGCCTTGTCAACACTAGATTAATCGTTTTTTTGTTGACTCCATTTTCAGTCCCGCGGGTGCCAGTGGTAATTCGGCTGCAAATGGAAATATGTTTGTAGGAATTACAAAATTCTCGACAGCGCTTCAAACCTAGTGTATGCTTTACAGCAAAAAATCCAGAAAATAAAGTTCTGGTATCAATGTCTTTCTTGCGATATATGCCCAACCTGAGACAGACTTATCTATTGGGGAAATCTAAAATCCCATACGCACAACAGCGAATACCAACAAGCTGGTAATCCACGTATGGCAAAGTATGGGACAAAAGATACCAACCGAACTGCTAGGTTTTCAGTCATTTGCAGACGTCCTCATACTCAGGATGATGAAAGGTGTTATTGAGATGTTCGAACTGATTATTATATCTACACTATTGTCCCTTTTAAGTTCGGACTCCGTGAATTCAATTTCCTCAGGGAGAGTAGAATTTAACTGAAACGACGTTGACTGTATTGTAAAGCAACCGACTGATCAGAAAGTACCAAAATTTTCGTTATTTTACAGCTGAACAACATTCTTTGTGAATACAACCACGTGTCAAGTGGTGAGCAGCCGTGCACCGTCGATCGCCGTCGAAAGCGGTTGTGAAAAAGGTTCACCTGTCCCGGAGGCGAGATAACCGCACAGGTTTTTCAACAAATTGTCCCCCTCCCCCTCCCAAAAAAAAATCAGTTGGCATGCCAGGATCTTTTTCGGGATTCATATAGGTGGCGTAGTTATGAGTCATCCTAAGAGTCAAAGATGAGAATCAGCTTTGGCATGCATGTTAAGTGAATGCTAATTTGGGAAAACCAGTGTGTGGCAAGCTGACCAGTGCTACGTCTCAACTAGAGCCGTGGCCCCGCTACCTTGCCGCGCACTGATGAAAGTACATCGACCGGTGATGATAATTGTGAGGCTAAATTGTGAAATTCATCGAAAAACAAACCTATCAACCAATGTACATAGGTCAAAATTCGCCTTTTCTGGATGCCAAATTTTGTTTTTCAGACCTAATGAAAGTGTCTGAACAGACATGCAGGACAACTCTTACCGCTCGTGTCTGTGTCTACTAAACTATCCTGTGTAACCCCTCACCATAACGTTCTGAGCATTTGAATATCGGGTTTCCTATTTTTTGAGTCACATATTTCAACTAGTCGCGGTTGTTTTATTGGGGTCATACTCTGATGCATCTCAAGTTATGTGATGTCAAGTGATCAGTTGTTGTGACATAAAAAGAACGCTGTCCGATTGCTCTTGCAATCCTATATTTTGATTCTATCATGGAGGAATAAGAAAGTGAACTCTACATTGAAAGCGTCAAAAAAGCCGGGGGTGTGTCCCACTTTTTTTCTCTTTAGATACATGGTGCCTCCGGATTTCTGGCCTGGATATCCAAGAAGGATGTTCTTCAAAAGCAAAGCGTCACCCAAACGCGGGGGTTATATACTTGCTTACCTAGTTGGGTCAGCAAGAATCAACTCCTTTGGGAACTTTAAATACAGGCTACTGATCCAAGATCTTGCATTGAATGGTCGTTTACATACGCTTACTTCCAGGCCGTTCACATTTACTGTCCTAATATCTACAAGACTGGATACAAATGGTACCTGTATGGTGCCGTTCAACATCTTTATTTCTGAAAAACTCTGCAGAGGTGGTAAGAGCTGGTGTGTTTCACAGTCCCAAGGCAACTGGCGCATCGAATCTCTTTATTTGGGATGACAACTGATCATCTTATCCACTCAAACGCCCTGGCCCTGTCCTAGCACTGAGAGTTTGGGAGATGACACGCTCAAGAGCCTCGGAGTTTTAGTCAAGGTATTACAAAAACATATTCTCAAGAAGATGGAGAAAGTAATGGGTCACCGCTATGCAGAATAGAACTTATGCACACCATAGACGAAAAAAACTTTGGGAGAAAATCGAATTCGCAAATTCTAATTTGTATTGACTTGTGTGTCCAAATGGACGCACATCCGAAGTGGACTCAACGTAGGCAGTGATAGGCACAATCACAAACCACTTAAAGATATTCTTTAAAGTTGCCGTAGTCAATAATTGGACAGGTTTATAACATTCAGTGCTATTGGCAAATGCTTTCAGCTAACGAACAGTCCATCTATTCGCGTATTCCTGCAAGATAATTAGAAAAAGTCGAATCCGAGGTAATTTGTCTGACATTTTTCGAAACCCAGTGCTGGCACTGATCATTTGTCACGTACTAAAAGGTTTATATTGTCGAAAGTATCAGCCCTGTGTTCATAATACATGGTAAGTGTCCGAGTTTTGTGGTCTCTCTGAAGCCAAGGGAGTTTTTTAAGGAGAGCGACATACGGAGTGTAGGCATGGTGAAATTTGGCCAAAGAAATGATAGATTGATTACATTTTACAGGATGTATGTGACCCAAGTCTATAAATTATCAGGGAAATTCGCAGCAGCAATACAATCAGAGAATCTTACGAATACCCTGCACTGAGATGAATGAGTGGCAAGTCATTGTGTAAGCTCCGTCACCACTTTCTCCTAAAAGCAATACTGACCATAAAGCAAAGGTCATTTCTAGGCCTAAGCTAGAAGAGGGTTATTTTCCGAATTTGGAAGCCAACACTCTCCAAGGTCGTACACAGTCGGTGCGCCAGCTATGGAAACCCTTACACAATCATCTCAGACTACAAGATGTTACCAAACAAATAAGTAGAGAGCCAAATTTCAGAAGATATTTGTAATTTTGTAGGAGTAGACCTGTCGCTTTTTATGGTATTTAGTTGCAACGGTTTTCAACAGACTCACTGAAATCGAAAGTGTAAATAGACCATTTCATCGTAGTTTCAAGCCCAGGTGCATTAATATATGCTCTAGTGGTTATACCTTAGAAATCCACCCCTTGTTTTATTCTCTTACAGGTTAGATTGTACATTCATAAATGGCTACTGTTCCACACTTTTGATTATATATCGGTTTCTGCTACAGTGCTGCTCAATGTGAATAATGAACCTCCTTTCTTTATCGATGACAGTCTGTCGACAGTGATCTGTAAAACAGGTGGAGGGATTGTCACTATACCCTAACTGCCTGCCTTATATACTGTTTACGGTAATGTTTCCAAAGGTTTTTTATCAACTACAACAATCTGAAGCCCCGGGGGAACAAGTGTAATCATCAGCTTAGGTAGAAAAAAACAATGAAAGGCCCATGAAGAGTATTTTACATGTACCTGGAATGACTGTACGGAACGACGGTTTATAACCATGCATGTTAAATACAACAGGAAGCACTTGTCGTTTTGGACTTAATGTTAAAAAATACGTATACATGGTAGACGACAAGTGTTTCCTGCCAATTGTATCATAATCATACGTTTTCATTCCATTTTGTGAAGAAAACGTGCAGTTACCACTTTGCTGACAACACACTTCTGAGAATTTTTTTGACCCAGAATAACAATAACCGACGAGAAGTGATCACCAGTTTCTCTAATCGGACTGTTTGCGATGAGTCCACGAGTTAAGATCCTTCTGAATTAAATGCCACTTCGTTCAGGTATTGGGTCAGATCCTTTTGTGCGCCTGCCAATTCCGCAGTAGCCTTCTGTATTTTTTTTTACATCTGAACAAATATATGCGTCCTCATTTTCGTGAGTTTTGCCTGATGGAGAGAAAAAGAATATTAATGTTGGCGATGAGATTGGTAATGAAAGCAGTGCAAAATTCCCCGCTTTAGGACTTCCTCGAAGGTATTGTTAGATATCTTGATAAAACATTTAAGCTAATCTAATGATGTAGATGAGTTCTCAGTGTTGGGATGTCTATGCGAGAGACAAGGCACCCATTGGGAGAACTCATATGCGCATGAACAATATGCCTCATGATATTTAACGCAAGCCCAACGTTTAACCGATGCCCTCAATTACACCAACATTTATTCTTTTGTCTATTAAAATGACTTTATACGGAATGCCACCAGAAACTCCGATCATCCGATGATTTATAATCTCCCTCTTCTCAGTACGTGATATAAGCAGGAGGGTTTTGACAACGTTCTTCAAAACCGAGGGTTTAGAAAATACTAACACTTTGAAACAGGTGGAAAAACTTCGGGCAGGAGATTTGCAAAGCCATCAGAAGTTTGACAGAATACTCTGCTGTAACTCCATTGCGAAATTAACCACCACATTGGCTTCTGCTTAACCTTATTACCCATCGAACAATTCACGTGTGTTGAAGGCGTTATGGGACTCTGTGCCCTACTAATCTGTTACATCCCATGGTAACGTCTAAAACCATTTTTTATCTACTCCGACGCCCATGGTTACGTCCAGCAATGAAAAGCCTTGCAAGTGTAATGTGGCCAAGTTAATTTTCTCGCATTACTTATTACAGCGACCAGGCTCCATATTAGCTGCCATGCAAACAGACGCAAAGATGCTGTACTTCAGATGTTCCGGGGTTGGGTGAAAAGAAGATGACTGACCTGAAACGCGATGAGCAGTAGAATCAACCCGATAGTCAATAGCATGATAATGAACAGAGGGAATGAATTCATTAAAAAGTTATCTGGAACCATCTTTGGGTCGAAGGGCACGTCCCGTGTGACTCAAACTGAATACTGCTTCGTGAGTGATACGCGATTGGAAACCTGCTTAGAACAAGGTTAGAGGACAACTGAAGGAGGGATATAACTGACAGTGGCAGGCTTGTGGAGCCTACATGATAATGAAAAATCAGCCCTGTTGTCGTGTCGTATGTAACATGATTTTTCTTATCTAATACTGCCGGGTGCTGTACAAAAATGAGCAGACTGATTGGGTCCAGTCTGTTTGCTTTAGACTCACGCACTTCCTTGAAAGTAGCCACAACCTAATTCGACACATCATCCAACGCCAGGTAAAACTGAGTGTCCGAGAAGACTGAGGAGCTTGGTAGGGCCGAGGAACTGAATAGACGACAGAGGCCCAAATTGCTTGAGATTTCCATATATTGCTTCACTTGATTCGTTCAACAAATGCTTGGAAACCTTTTGTCAGTGTAACTACCAAAAGTCACAATAGCCCTCTGATATCTGTTAAAGGAGTTTTGGACAGTTATTTTTCGACCCCGTCTTCACATTCTAGGTGAAAATCTGGACACGTTATCTTTTATGTGAAAAACTGCCACTCCGAATTTACGGTAGCATGCGCTGATCAACTAATCTTAGCTAAAAATATCTGAAGCATAACCACCTGTTTTACTAATTCGGGTTGCCTATTCCTTGGTAGTCTTAAATGTGCATTTGTAATGAGTATCCGTAGAAATGCCCTTTGAAGAGAGATATACCTCTAGTTTGTCAGGATATATGTTTAGAGAAATGGAGGCTAAAAATAATTGGGGACGAACAGTCCAAAAAAAGGCAACGTATTGTGTGATGTTTCCACCCCTTTGAAGGCTTAGCCGTTCACTTATAAGCATTATATCTAAACTCATTGTAACGTTCGGATAGTTTGATTCCTATCAAGCTAAACCTATGGCATAATTCCAAATGGTTTCCTACGTATTTCGTTTTTTTTCGGTGGTGCTACTCACCTGCTGGCGTGTGATTTGGATTTGTATTTCACCGACAGTTGGGCCGCTGGATGCCTAGGTGCACTCGGAATAACGCAAGCAGACGAAGACAGAGGAATAAATTTGGCAGGCGGATCAGTAGAAACCACCATCCTATCAAGCACGATTAAATTAGTCACAATAATCAAGGGATCAAGGTTCACCCATCAACTCTCTCACCTCTTTTTACAGTGTGGAACATCTACGCCCAATACCATATATTCATTATCACCGGGTTTGAACAAGCCATTTCTGAGGGACAAACAGGGGGAGGAGATACAGTGCAGACATAGGTTCATTGTTAGGAAATACATGAAAGTTACCACACATTTCCCGTCCGTGCCTTGCGATTAACACAGCATGTACCACTTTGTGACGATCAGTCCACTTACGCTTATCAAACTGAGACCACAGAATGCGAAATCCTATAATTTGTAACCATTGTTCGTATGTCCGGATCATTAGCAAATGGATCGCTTTCGCAATTCTAGCGAGACCCTTTGAGTTTCAAAATGCTCCAAGTGTGCAGAGTAAAATGAGATTTCTTCCCCGGAGCGTCTTATAAAATTATAGCTATGCGACCAGAAACTCTTTCCTCTCTGCTCATCACGAGCTTTCCTGACAACGTCCTAATTACAAAAAAAGCAATTTCTGGCTAAACGAAAATTCCTCACAGCACGCAATGCAGTAGCATTTGCGGGTCATCTGAAAATACCTCTTGTGCACCTCTTTGTGTCTAAAAACAGTGAATAAAGATAGGTGAGAACAGGGTAGATAAAAGATTTACGAGCGCATGCTCTATTACTTGACGGAGAGTAGATGCTAGTTAAGACGAAATACAAATAGTTGGTGTATTCAGTCTTCGTAGATTCCATGTCACCAGATGTAGTCCACTTACTGTTAACGGGCGTCTAGTTATCTCCGAGGCATCGAAAACTGTACATCGGTATACTGTGAAAAATCCGATCAGCACTTGTCCTTCGATGATTTACAGAGGTATACCTGCACATTCTCGACAAACAACAGTAACTACAGACTAAGCAGGATATAACAGTCACCGAAAAATAATCTAGCTTCTTTCTAAGACCCGCATGTTCGACGGTGTTCAACGGTTCCACCAGAAAGTAAGCGTCCATAAATCTACCAAGTTTCGTCAGTCGGTGCCCAGTTTTATTTGCGGTATTAATCCACGGTTTCCACGGAGACATTAATAAATGACTAACGGAAATGAAGATAATGAACTCAAGCAATTCAAAGAAAGCATCTGGACATCAGATAAGCATAAATCTGCGTCATTACAGTAAAGGAATCTCCGTCGTTCGTCCGACGATTCTGGCCGCAGAAAAGGAAATGCCCTACAAATAAAAAGGCTTCGAGACATGCAACACTAAGTATCTGCAGTCACCGCGCATTGTGATAAAATGGAAGGCTTTGTAAAGAAGCTAGTTAAAGATGTACGGAAGACGATATTTCTGTTGCCCGACACACTTCAAGGTTTATCTGTCTGTATAAATCGACTGAAGAATAATTCGTTTTGAGGAGACTGAACTAAAAATATAAAACCACAGTAAGGGGTAAACGGAGATCCAAGTGACTAGAATTAATTTGAACATTGATATTGGAAACAGGGTGGTGTCTTAGAGCAAGTGGTGGGAGGGAGCGTCACAGCAGTAAACTCGTCCGCGAAGGTGAACGAGCGGGGTAGACGGTTGAGGGTTTGGCTTTATGAAGGCGTTGGCAGTGGTAAAAAGGAAGATATAGGTTGAAGATCCATAAAGAAAGGCTTTGAAAGGGATATAAGAAACATATTCAAAGAGGTAGAGATGAATTGATTGTGGCATTTATTGCATTGCTCGATTTCCCCATCAAGAGATGTTTCACTGATGATGAGTGACCAAGACGAGATGTCTCATCAACAGGACGGATAATACACTGATGTGGACTTTTAGGTTGGTATGATCTTCACCGACTGACCTAGGCTCTGTTCATATGGGCAGACAGTAGAATCCTCAGGTCTTTCGGTATAACAGGGGGCGGTGGAGAGGTTAGGGTTGGAGTGGTAGAGGTCATTGACGTCACGTTTACGAAAATGACGGCCAAAGCTACCAAAGTCTGGTTACCAAAATAGTGGAGAAAACAGTGGGATGTCAGTTAAGTAAATTATGATACCAACCGGTTTACTCAAAATGTCAACATCAAACATCTACACTTGACATTCAAAGTAGATTTCGTGTTAGCCAGCATAAACGCATAAACCTGAACAACCCAGAACTAGTTTGAACCCCCCAGACACTCAGGAGAACAACGATTTTTAATCGTAGCCCTCGTGGATTAATCCATCAGAGTTAGTCTTTCTCGCTAAAGCTCGGCCGTTTAGATTTCAAAGCTCTCGGTTTTCTTCTGATCAATCCAGTGGGGGCTGTACAATAGGTGGAAAGGAGAGGGAAGAGGAAAGGGCTGAGAAAATTCAGAGGAACTACTGCTTTCTCTAAGCTATTTTTCGGCCTATTGTTGAGAACAAACAGGCTAGAAAAGGGTCTGTTTGATCTATCTATCCTATTTGAAGAGATATTGACCGTTTAGTGGTTTTCTGTAAATGGCTATTTCGCCTACAAATAGCAGCATCTCGTGTTCGAAGTAATAAGCGGCAAGAATATCTATCAAGGTCTTTTTTGTGACAGTGTGTGTGTGAAGGGGGAAAACCAACACTAATCATTTTATCTTCCAAATCAATAAAAAATTTGCATCAGTAAACCGCACAAAAACTTAGTGCTTCAACGATTACCGGACATGCAAGTCAAATTTATTGAAAACTGGTTCAGTAAAAGGAATAAAATCGTGATCATGTCTGAAGAGACTCAGAGAAACAAGTACTTTCGTCCTCGTTGAAGTCCATTCTTGGCCTGTGGAGAAGATATACTGGTGACCGTACTGGTGACAGTTTTAACAGATTTCCGTAAAACCTTGCACTGCTCATGATGTTCTCAACTGCGGAATTCTATTAAGTTATAAAACGTTCGGCTGTAAACCATCCACTGACTTACTCAGAACATCATGGACTACTCGGAAATTGTCGAAATATTCACCCTGAATAACTATTGGTACTCTTAATCACCAGAAAATTGCCAAGCCATCTGCTTAAAAACAGTCTTTACGCCTAAAAGTCAAGTCCAAAATAAGTCAGAAGTCCTGCTGGGTCTGCGGCTTTTGAGATCCCACCGCAATTTTTAATAAAACCTCTGACTTACCAGTAATGCGTGAGGGTCAATGACTAAGATGATCAAATATTGTTAGTATTACGTCTTCTGTTGCTCAGCAACGGAAATTTTCAGGTGGGTAACCAAGTTGCTTGGACCTTAAGCTTTTATTAGCAATTATGCTGGTGAAAAATCTATCACATTCTCGTCCATCTGCTTGGAATTTAGGGGCAGTGCTGGATTCATAGGTGCTGGAAACACTAATTTGGCGGAGTGACAGATACAGAAACAAAATTCTTTTACAGGTTTTATGAGAAAGAGCAAAACTGACGCAAAATACCTGCATATGTTGTATTGATGTTCCTTTTACAGCGGCAAATGTTTCTTCAAGAAACTGCTGCCAGATCTACTCGCCTACGTTATATAGGAACTTAGCTTCTCACGAAATCGTTCCTCGTGAATCTCATGCACTCCGTGATGCTTATCGGATCTTTCAGCTTTATTTTAGCCCAGCCCGTCAATTGCATGGTTAAATTTGGTATGTTTTTGTATTCTTATCGTGTTATTTATCCGCGATTTTTTAGCTGTTTTACTGCATGGATTTTGGTCGACCGGTTACCGCAACTCATTTAGAATGACTTGGTGGTGCAATCAGTTGCAACTAGCACCAAGCGTAGTCCAGACGTCCCTTACTGGCCTTTTGCTTGTCTAACTGAAGCTTGGACAAGCACGAAAAGGTAAGCTAAGAAGAAGATGTGCTTGTTTTTTTGTGGTTATTGGCTTTAGCTTTGTTCCGAGCCATTTGCTGTACAAAAATTAAACGCAAATTGCTCTCCGAAACACATCTACTATTTATCATGATTCTGTGCTTCTTTTTTGAGGTTTTGCAAGATGCTAGCGTGTGCGCTCCACGGCAGTTTGAAATACATGAAGGTCACATATAGGACGTTTAGGAAATGATGAGCAACAAAAACGAAAATATCGTTATGTAGTAGTGCACATTTTATAATAACTTATTGAGGCCTTTATATGGCATTTTGGGGACGTCAGCAAAACTGTGGAATAACTGACTATTATAATCTCAGTGACTTGGTTACCGACTACTTGGTTACCGACAACCAACCACAAATTTAGGGTCTTGTTTCAAAACCTTTGCTTGTGTATGCACCTCCGTACGTCATCGGCTCTTATACTTGCTGATTCAGACTTGGTAGTCACTTTTCTTGCGATCAAGCCGTCAAAATGACGTCTATCTTTTGGAATAGTGCTGAGTTCGATCTCAATTGGTTTCAAACGCCGCCCACTAAATTGCAGACCGTCAACCAGAAATTTCGAGGTAAGATGACCCAGCAAGAGTTCTATATTAACCTCCCAATTGCATTCAATTAGGTTTTACGTTGTCTGCAGCACGATCACCCAAACTGATAAAGGTCATTAAACAATTCTAAAGAGCCACCTAGGGTCCCCTTGAGATTAAGCCATATCACGAGATACAGCGGAAGTAATATACTCAGAACGGAAGAATTAAGTTTAACTGACCACCAGAGCAGTAGCTAGTTGAGCTGTGAAATATAACTGGAAGACATTTGGTACACAGTTTGGCCGGTTTTATTGACGAGACCTCTGAAGATAATAACTGCGGGGAACAATGGTGGCGTGTCCCGTTTCCTTGAGAATCAGCAGCAAGATGTGTGGGTTAGATAAAAAGAATAAAAATAAAATAGAAGAATAAAAATAATAAAACGAATAAAAAGACAACACATGAAACAATATCACTGTTACAGCTGAACACATCCAGGAGAAATGCGAAGTCCACATTCATTTAACCGCTCAATTACAACTTTATATCATCGGTTATTCAAAGGTGTAAACTCAGAGTAAATTGTGACAATTAACTTATTATCTCGCAACTTTATTCATACACTGCTGAATCACCGTTATCATATATCTATATTACCTAGAACAGCGGTTACGCATTTGTAGATGTAGCTTGCTCTTCTATTTAAATTGACGATTGTCAGGAGCTTGTTCCGACAACATCAAGGTAACTAGCACATCTTGATAATCAAACGTAATAGAAAAGGAAAGAACAATCGGCAGTAGCCTACAAGGAGGGTTCCCAAATAATCATTCTTCATTGTGTTGTCGTTTGCTTTTTAAAGAAACGCAGACAAACGGAAATCACACTCTCATTCCGATAAACCTTGGCTATCTGGTTTTTAGCCAATCTTCATGTAAGGGGCGTGTGATTTCAGTGCTTAATCTTATGCGTTTTACTCGTGATTACTTTCCACGGAAGTCGCCACATCATTGGGTTATACAATGGTGAAGTCGAGGGTTATTCTCATCCCACATGTGGCATATCGGTCACGAATGCTTACAGAAGGGACAAATTAGTCGCCTGTGTTGGCCTTCCAGATCCTCAGAGTTCATCATGAAGTTCCACCTTATTTTGCAACAGAATAAACGCCGGGGGGCGATTAATACTTACTTTTCATTTTTCCGGTCAATGGACATAAAATGCTACATGGTAGTTAGAAAAACATCGAAGGCTTCGCTCTTATTTAATCACTGAGAGGTAACCGTGTGCTAGGAACCCGGGTATTTGATTTGCCAATTTGTAGTGAATGTGGTTGTCTCAGCTAGTAGTAGATGAACCACTGAGAACTCTTTTAGTTCTTCAGGCAAACAATTTGAATATGTCACCGCATTTTAACTAACTTATGCTCAAAAATATTCAGCGTACAAAAAAGTCCCAAAGTCGGCAAAAATGAAGGTGGATTTTGTGTGCACGCGCATTTACAAGCGTACAATCAAAAGGGTGCCGGCGTTCAGGATGCGTTAAGCGGTAGGTAAATAAGTGCATGGGAAGTGGATAATGAGACGCATCGGAAAGCAAATAACACACACGGCTGTTGTAGAATTTTGGAGAGGGGAGGGAGCGAATATCCTGTTTCATGCAGCTGAACAAACATAGTTATTGTTTGATATGCACTTAAGCAGTACTCCCACCTATGACATTGGAAAATTGAATGAACTCTGCAGAGCAGAGAATTGAAGACAAAACTGAAATCGAATTTTTAAAATACCATTTAATTTTTCTGATGTGGGATAAATCTAGGATCCTGGACATTCGACGGAGTCCACGATGTCTTCGTTTACCGAACAGAACATAAGGAATGAATGAAGTAATACAATGGGTACAGCAAAAGTTAAGTGCTGTCGAATGGAAGAGACGCCAAAATTAGTTCAGAAAGTTTCATCCAAAAATTTCACGGTATTTTCAAACCTTCCCTTCGGGGAATTTGTGGGGTGTTTGGCGTTCAAATGCAGTGGGTCGTCCACTTTTACAAGACATATCTACGGTATCTCGGAGGAATTGCACTGTTTGACTTGGAAATAGACGATAAATTGTTGGGTTGTCATTATGGCAGACGTTGTAACGGTTTTCTCGACCAAATCATTAAAAGATAAAGCGGAATGTGTAAACAAAACTGGGCAGATAATAAAAGACATTCGCCTAAATATGTTATCAGTCTGGCGGCTTTTGTCATCCATTCAGAACATTCAGAACATTTTGGGTAAAAATATTTGACTCTGACTGCAGCCATTTATTTGTGGGTGCGTTGCAGGCACCGCAGGCAATCCGCAATTTGGAGAAGCTTACATACTGATTGGTGTTCGTAAATGAATTTGTTTTATAAAGAGCATTTATACAACGACAATACACCAGAGCAATGTTTGCTAACAGAAAATACACAGAAAGGCAGGTGAGTTTGGGTAAGTTAAATATATGATAAAAGTTCAGAGAAATGGTCAGAACAAAACAGATATACAAAATAGATTAGAACGTAATAATCATTTAAGAGTAGACGACAGGAGTTATAGTTAGGCTAAGTGGTTCAGGTTTCTGGCGCATGTTCTCAGCAGACATTCATGCACCAGACCCAGAGGTTAAGATGTGGAATGCAAAGGTGAGACAAATGAGCAACTTCAAAGGTTAAGCTTATAAACTCACCATATGTATATTTCTTCCAAGTAGTTCCTCCATTTTTGGGCTGGTCGGGGTTCAAAATTTGGAAGTGGGTTTTGAGCTCATCGAAGCTGAATCACCAAATGGCATTGATCCCCATCCCAAAAATGAGTGGAGAGCAATACAATGAACGCTTATTAACTCAAGCTATAGTCTTGGATATGTCTCTTCTGCCGAACTACTTCACAAAAAAATAGACAGGAATGCTTCATGTTAAAATAACCGTCCGTAAAACGAGGCAAAGTAGTTTTTAGTACCACCCTGATGCGTGGTGAGCTCAGGTGTGTAAGTTAACAGAATAAACAGTAAAAACGAATATAAAAACCCAAAAATTGAGTAATTTTGACCAGGATTTTGTACGATCCAGATAAAAGTAATAAAATAAGGCCTGCTTAAGTCCGTGGGATTACCGCGAACTGCACTTAAGGAGTACAATCGTAAAACTGTAGAAAGGTCAACTGTACTGAACAAAATAAAACGGAGGGTTAGCTTTTAAAAGTTGTTCATTCAAAAAATCTTAAAAACTTTCAAATCTTAAAAAGTTAATAGTTCATTAATCAGATGATTGCAACTTTTGGCAGCAGCCAACAAAGACTTTCCAGTCTCGTAAATTTTTCGTGTGGATTGCGGAATCAGTATGTCAAACGGAGTAAACAAAGTAGGGTACACGCTGATGGTCGCCTGCCTAATGAATCCGTTTCAGCACTGAGAGTAGACTGGACTGATCAAAAGCTGAACATGCTTGAAGAAAGACAAGCTGCCTTGCAATTTTCAAAACTGTTCAACCGAACATCGCAAGTCAAAATAACTGAATCAGATGCCACAATGGATATTGAATACCGTTACCTCTGATCATCAGGACCAATAACTACAAAATACAAATTCGATTAGTTGCAGGTGCTTGCAGGATTTATAAAAAGTTCCAACTACATCACCCTCGCGTCTTCATCTGGCGCAGTTATTCTGGTGAGTGCACACCAAAAAGAGCTTCGCTTTTATTAAAGAGCATCAGCAGGGAAAATTTTGTCCAGTGAGTCCACCTCACCGGATAGTCCTAATGAGTGGGTTAGTCAACTGAAAACTCGGCGCACGTACTAGGTCGGCCTCCTGGTCATTGGAAAATCCGTTGCCATCGAGGAAGCTTGGACATGTTTGACAGTTCAGACGTGATAATTCTGGCGATCGCTGGTTGAGTATTGGAGTCAAGTTTGCCAGGTGTCCTGAGTTCAGATCACTGCACTACCTAGGGGGGCTGGTGAGCTCGGGTAACAGAGCTCTATCTCTTTGCTACCAAAATAACTGTGCCAGAACAGGTGAACGATTTTTCCAGCGACCAGCATCTTTATTGCAAAATCGAAAAAATTCGAATCACAGATGACTCTCGAAGCTGCCTGAGCTTAACCGACCGGAATGATAAGTTTATGCATCAAATACATTCACTGGAAATGGTCAAAAATGGCCCACCGGAAGTACAATGATATCTAACCGCTAACCCTCTTAGGAGTGGAAAGAATCCAACCGATATTTAAAAACTATTGGAGAACTGGCAAATATTGTGGCACTGACACACTTTAAGGTGAGAATTCTACTCGCAGACTTTTTCAAGAAAATCCCTCTGCAGAAATAACGAATTAGAATAGTAGAATTAATTTATCATTATTAGAGGAACCAGTTTAAAAGGGGGCAACGAACTCAACCGGTGCGTACAATGTTCTAAACCTTCACGGTAGACTGTGATTTGCTAAACAGAGTAGCGACAAGAAACGTATTCCAAAGATGCTTAGCTTCAGATTATTTGTTGACTGTGCTAAATTTTTTCACTACGAAATAGCAACTGGAGAGCTGAAGTTCACGGAACCAAATATGTTTACAATGAGGTTACAAAAATGGTGTGATGAGTATATGCAATTATCCATTATGTACGCATGTGTTTCGTTACACTGTAAAACGCAAAAAAGTCTTGGAATTCGGATGATATTTTGTTCTTCCACTGTTTAGGTGGTCGTTCATTTAATGCTAAACACAGTTCATGCATACATATATGTACGTCTGAAATGATTGTCCGTTTGCCGTTACGTCCCCAGAGTTGCGGTTTACTCGCGTTTTCTAGCTCGTAATAATGCGTGATATTTTAAAGCATAGGCTTCCACAACACTGCCCCCTCTGTCATTTAAAGGTTGATGGACCTCAAACACCACCAAAAATGGCAGAATGGTGCTCAAATTAGTACCATCTCTGCAAATTTATGTCCAATTGTCAATTGAATTTTACTAATGTTCGGATTCGGCACTGCTACGGAGGGCCGAAAACTTGGCTGTCAGTGGACATGAAATTTGCAAGGCGTCATACAAACCTATTAACTGAGGTATGTACGCACACCACCTTTATATCTGCATTATTTACTGACTCTCTCTAAACATATCAGACTGATAACGGCCAAAGGTAAGCGACAAAGCTATTTGAAATAAAAAAGCACCCTGATTATTAAAGGAATGAGCTCGTTTGAAGCATAGCTACGGTCTTCTTCGTCCCTCAAGTGACCCAGAAAAAAGCACTTTTCGTTATAACATGTTTTGAGAAATAATTAATGTTTTCATCCGAACTGATTTTCTCAGGGGGGTACGTTGTGATAAGTTTTGTGCTGATTAAGCTGCTACTTGCGGAAGGTAATATGAACTGTTTTGCACGCTGTGAATGAATCACGAAAGCTACCTGGATTCCGCAGCAACGCGATTGAATGAATCTTTTCAGCCATAAATTCAGTTTCCACCAAAGTCTGGCGGCGACTACATGCTGCTCATGTTGAGCGCTTTGCAGACTAAGATCTTAAAAGCCCTGAGCGCACAAATAACAGGTTGCAAAAATCTCAGTAAAATGTACTGGACCCTTGATTTTAACACATCTTCGTAGACAAACACGATGAAACCGGGCTCTCCCAAACTCAGCTGATTTCGAAATTCGTTATGATAACCTGATTTTTTTGACTAGGTCACATGAGCCACCCGATACTCCTTCTACTGCAAACGCTGTTTCAAACAGAAAAACAAAACTGCAACTAGTGAATTTGCGTTATGACATTTTTACTTTTCAAAGAATCTAGAAAATAAGGTAGAACGTATTAATATATATAGCAGATGGGCGAAAAAACCTGAAGAGGCCCGGTGTAAGCCACCGGTCGGTCTAAAGCTGACAACATAACACTAAACGGTTCACTAGTAAACTGGTCGTCACTTATCAACCTGACATCAGCGGGACCTAGTAGACTGACGTTGCTTCAATTTCCAGCATGCTGTCAGTGCGTACATTTAGAATCAGTTCGGTGTGCTTCGTAGATTGGTCGGTTGGTTGAGGTTATAACGGAGTGCAAGGCGTCCCTCAACTCCTTCGTTGTCTCGTACGTTTACGTTCTAAAATTCGCTTTCCTAGCTAGCGTGCAATGTTTGATAACTACAGAATAACTTGATCATATGCCATTAAAGACAGTTTTCCGTGACAGCTGACGCACTTGTTATTCTACATCGGTCTTTTAACACGTGAAGCTAGTCACAGGAACAAAGCCACTCCAGAACAAAGATTCCGTCATGCAAAAGTAAAATTCGACGTAGGCTAAAAGGGCAAAAAAATACCTATGGGGTACTGACTGTTATTTACCTTACCGCGTCTGTACGGTAAAGTTAGTATTATCATACTGATGTTGACGTTATCCTAGCCTACAAAATCAGAGAGGCTCGTAGCAACGCTGAACAATTTGCATGCAAGTCATTCTACTCTTGAGCCATTTTAAAGTACGGCAGCAAAACACATAATTAAATGCCCGCTGTACGATAAGTGGCAAAACGGGTTCCCAGATCAGGAGGATCAAAACCTTAGAACGAACAAAAATTACAGATCTGTCGGCTGAAGGGTTATGTTTCTTGAGTTTTTTGAGAAAATCTGGCCATGTGGGAGGGGCTTAACGAAAAGCCATACTGGAAACAGTATGGAAACACTTAGGAAAGTTCACCAGATCAGAGTTTCTTCGAATGGCTCCGTTAAGAACAACGTTAATCTGCTAAGTTATGCAGTGAGTGGTCACATCCAGTAAGACATCTTGCCGATAATTATGACGTTGCAGACAAATATTGGACTAAATACTTGTAGAAGAATATATGGGCCATCCAAAGTTCATTTCGACATCAGTTGTTTCCCGCTGTTCCGATAGGATAAAAACCTTAAAATGACGCGGCTTGACGTCCACTGAGCCAGAATAAAATTCACAGTTTTCACATTCTGAACGTCTGATAGGTTAAGGCCTTTGGAGTTTTAGATGGTCAAATGTTGATAGTAACATGATCATAATAGTAATGTTTTTCAGCAAAGTGATGAGCTAGTTTCACCTCTCACCTGATCAATAAAAGCATCTGTTTTAAAAGAAATCATATATGTGAAATTTTTCTGATAAAAAGTTGTCTGGACAGTTGAAAAATGTCCAATTTGAGGTTGTGAAATTTTTCAAATGCCGGTGCTGTCACGGTGTTGACATATTTCGTGTGAAGGTTTTTTCTGATGCCAGAATTTGGTCGTCTGGAACTAGCTTCTGGAAAGTGCTGGGGGCATCAGCCAGCAACTTGACACGAAAGTCGTGTTCTTCTTCGGCAGCAGTTCAGTAGACACGCTGAAGTGACAAATTCAAATTTATTTCTTGTAACTACCGCACTACTCACTCGTTGAGTGGATCGTATCGTATTCACTCATTTGGACGGCAGTGCACATTCAGCGCAGGTGTAAACAAGTGCATGAATAAGCTTCGAAAAAGTGACCTACCATTTTTGATGCCGCACTTATTGTGCGTTGTGAAAAAATAAGCAAACATCAGTGCTATTCTCGGTTTTACAAGAATTGGAAGTGTGCTGATGTGATTAGGAAAGATTTATCAAACGGTTAGTGACCGCTACTGTTCCTTTTTTCTATATTTTAAATGTCAGCATAAGTTACACACCTGCGGTAATTTGGGCGATATTTTTGAGACTCGCGGCGCGAAAAAAAACACAAGGAAAATCTGAATGCAGGCACTAACAAGTGCGTATATAAATGGGACAGAAAACTTTATTTCTGATAGGTTAATTAACTCATAATGTTTGCTCTAAAATGAAAGGCTAACCACCGTGCTCTCTTTTTAATAGAGTATTACATTTGGCCGGGGCTGACCTCTTAAGCATTCAGTTACTAGACCAGTTTCTGAACCACGCATACTGGTATAACGCTGTTTAGCTGTCAGAAAAAAGATGGTATAACTTCCTTTTTGTCCTGGAGCTTATAATCAGTAAATTAAAAATGTCTGTAAGCAGCCCAAACTGCTGCTCTGTCAGACCATAGTGTTAGCATAACTATGTTCTAAAGCGCGTGAGAAACGAATGTAGCGAACAGACTTGTTTTCTATAGCCATTTTTCTTCGCTACTGAATCAGAAAATTTCATGGTACTGGTTGACGATCGCTTGGAAATTTTACGTAGTTCACATTTTAACAAATAAGGAGGGTCAATGAGTCAACTAGAAAATGTTTATTGAACTAATTTGCCCATAGGCCAATTCAACTTCAGAGGTCACACCATTTTTGGGCAGGGGTTACGGATTACGTTCGCGGTAGCCTCTGCGATCAGCAACAGTCTGGATGATGCCCATCATGACCGGTTCTTAAGTACCCGGTATACGGTATCGAAGTTCTCTTTGTCTATGATGTGAATGGTTTTGGCTGGGCGTGATACACTCGCATTTAAGTTCGTCCTCTTCCTCAGGTGCACGGGATTCTGTTTCTGTATTCCGTCCGACAAATGCTTGTGATGTGATCAACCTATGCTGCTCAGCACAAACCCACAAATGGACACACCACAGACTAACCTGACCTGAACTGAAAAGTGAGCACAGATTAGCGGTCATTAGTGTCACAACACCGGATTGTCTATACCTTCTGGTCGTTAGATCAGCATTCGAATGACCTGTCATCGGAAGGTTTATATAAATGCAACTTTCTTTCAACCAAACCCTTTTACTTTCTCTATTTTACACACCACAGTTTTTTCGGCGGGAGGCTGTCTGGGATAGTGTTTTCGCAAAAATGTACTTCTCGAGAACTTCTATTACTCTCCTAAACGGTTGGAGGATTATACTTTCATTGACCTTTCAGGCAAACATCTAGTTAGTTTGCACTTACGTTGCAAAGGAAGAAAGATATCTTGTAAAGGTTCGCTTTTTGTGAAGTTTGCACCATATGGTCACGTCGGTCCTCGTGTGTATATTCTACTACTGGCAGTATGAACTAGAAAGAAACTGCTTAATACATTTATTGTACGTCAGTCCATAATCTGGTTAAGCTTGCAGCATGAAGAAAAATACTCTACTATGTATATCTGGATAATTTTTTTTATGAAATTTCAACTGCTCCACTAGTTGGTCTGCATGGTTGAACTTCTAATAATCAGCGATTTCAAGCGCAGTTCGGTTTAGCTTTGAACTTCCTACTTTCAGGGAACTTCAGGAAATTAAGGGCAAGTATATGTGGTGTTTTGGAATTTAATGTGGTCTTCTTGACAAAAATGACCGATAACACAAGGTGCAGGTCATATGACCCGATTATCCAACCTCGAACCCATGGGCTGTCAGCATTCCACATTACTCAACACATTCGCAGGCACGCGTACACACTCAGCGTCAAGAAATATCCGCCGAAAACAACTAAAATGGCAGGGTGTTAGAACGTAGTATTTGGTCAGCATCATTCTAATCATGTGCATATGTCGGCAAGCCAATACCGACGAAGATCCTATCGCGAAACCCTAATCACTATCGCTTTCTGACTGCCAACATTCGGTGTACTTGATTATTTCACCGCAGTCATGCACACAGGAACCATGTCAACGCTGTGACTATCGCGTACGTTGTTCAAGCAGCGCACCAATCTTTTCAGGCTATACATTCTACATTTTGTATTGTTCCACCCAATCTAAGTCCAGTGATTACTTGCAAGCTGTCACCCAAGCTGTCAGAAACGGAACTTCATAGGAGGATAGTATTTTAGATACACATAAAAGGTTAGTGGTCAAAGGATAATTTTCTTAATCAACTTAGGCCTTTCCAACTTTGGGTGAATCCCTAGTAGACGTTCCGTTTAATTTGCTCTACTAGCAGCCAAGTTCAGCTTCAAGGTAGTCGTGATCGTATTATTTCTTTTCGGTCGTCCTTCAGTCTCAAAAAATTGTGACTTCTTCACAAGTTTCGTGGCTTATAGTTTGGAGGAGTTTTAATGATATCTTTGGGTGAAGAAAATCAATGGCTGGATATTAGAAAAAGGTCTGTCTCGATATTATACACCAGCATACATGGCAGTAGCGTTCTAGTCCACTCAGTCTGTCAGTTGGTGGAATTTTCCATGGAGAGGTGGATCACCTGATGCATATGTCTCATTCATGACCCTACTGTCCAAGCAGACATTACGGCAGTTGTGTTTATATCGCATTTCCACTACTGTTTTCGCTATGTCCTCTATACTGAAACTTCTCAGCCCTAAGGTCAAATTCGCCCTCGAAAAGATAGTGGAATTCCAACCTGGTATATGAGTTTAAGTAGAGTGTTCAATGATTTGTTTATGAAAGCTTCTTACTGGGACACCAGAGAAGAAATACGTTCCGTCTCACTCTAAAGAGCAAAAGATGAAATGACGAAGAAGCCATACTTTCCTTTAAAACACATGCTTTCACATGCAGCAGCTTTCCTGATGGGACCCTTAAAGATGGTGTATAGTTCATCGACCTGTCATGAAACTGCAGCACCCCTACTATTGTGTGGTGTTTTCTGCGTGATGACAGCGTTCGAGATTTCCCTGCGCAAGCGGCTTTCTAGCATAGTTTTTGTGCATCCAAAATTGGACAATTTCAAGCGACTTGTTTCATACGCTAGTCGCTAATATTACATAAGAACTTAGCAAGCGTACATATACTGAATCTCGCTAAACGTTGAATTTTTGTAATTATAAATACAGAGAAATATCTTGAAATCCAGTCCTCCAGAATCCTGATGAGTTTGACACGTAAGAAACCTGACTCTACATCCCATGATATCAACGATGAGAAAATGTTGTAGTAACATCTTTGGTGACAACATCCATCTTTCAATTGAATAGACTATTTATATATAATGAATAAACCTAAAACTTGATGATTTTTTCCCTCTATTCTAGTTGTGTACAACGAACTTTCTCGTTTTTCGTCTGCATTGTATACCATTATCTGTTCACCTTGCTTTTGATGTACAACGAACTTTCTCTTTTTTTGTCTGCACCGTATACCATTATCTGTTCACCTTGCTTTTGACCTAAACATTACCTTCATTCCAGCTCCACCAGTCCGTCAAACAGGATTTTTACTTGACATTGCGCGCCTAGCTGAATATCGTCACGTGTGATTGGTTCTTCGGTGAGTTTTTCTAATAACGTTCGGCGAGAAATTTAGGCGCGTCAATGATTTCCTAATTAATCTGTCTGTTTGAGGACCACTTTGGAACCAGCTTCACTTAATCGCTGCATAGAAGTCGGTGAAACTTCACAATTTGAATTTTACACCACTTTTGTCGTTTTATGATTCCATTCGGGGTACCGCATTTCATGATATACCTCCAGCTGAACTATTCAATTTGCGAGTTTTGCGCCTAAGTTAACATGGCTTAGCTTATTGCTAGCACAATCAGTAAAAAAAATAGCTTTGACATCTGGAGAGCCCATTCCCATACTTACCTTAGTCTATCACTACCCTAGGGCCAACACAGGTCTTTTAATGTTGTTGTTAATTACGCCCATCCTGAACACCCACGCAGATTCCTGTTATCTTGTTCAACATTGATAATTCTGGAACCAGAAATACACATTCTAGTAAAACGGGAATTACCTTACGGGCCAAATTACCAGAGATCACATCATGGGGGTGTCCTAATGAGAACTTTTCAATTGAGTTGTTCGCAAAGAACAACATTCCGCATTTGAAACACATTAAATAGACAGTCAAAAAAGAGGTTAGTGTGAGGTTATATATACAATTGGTAGAACAACTCCACGGCTTGGCAACCAGCTTTGGATACTCTGATTTTGAGCAGTAATGGCAGCGTAGAAGCAACAAACTGCGTCAAATCATCTACCAACGCGGAAACATTTGCCAGTCAATGTTTTTACAAAGCTTCTATCATATTTCAACCGGAACTCTATGCGACTTTGAGGTTGCCTAAATTATTTTGTTACAAACCGTTGGTGCAGTCCTTTTTCATCTGCTCAAATTGACAGAATATTATGATATGTTACAAGGCAACGGCAGCGGCCGATGAACAAGTAGTCGGACAGTATTTTGATACTATAACAATGCACAGAAAATGAATGATTGTTATTTGATATAACAGGCACTAATAGGAAAAGCGATGATTGTCATAAAAGAGCACTCCGTTCTTGTATACCACACACTAAAGCGAACTCGGTGACCATATGAATTCGAGGTAAGGATTGTGAAATTTGAATTCCGAATTCAGATGGTCGTTTTCGCCATATCCACTTGATGGGTGTTATCCAGGACAAATTGCGCGGTAGATGGCGTTTGCTCAGGACTACAAACATAGACCTGATGGATGTGACTATCTGATAGCTGCTCAAGAGCATGATAAAGTGGGATCAATTAAAGGGATTGTACATTAGAGAGATCTTTATGAAATATCATAATATCATGCGATGTGTGGTATTCCAATACTCCAATTTTCATGGACCACTGCAGATGGTGAACATCACTACATGCCTTTATCAAACTACTTAGCTTCAGATTTATCCAGTACGACAATGTACCTTTCCGTTATTACTTTGTGAACCCTAGCGACAAAAACGATATAACTTGATTTTAGTTGTAGAAATGAAGTCAGCAGGCTGAGTGAGTACCAGAATGAACGGAACAGACAAAATTACCTATTCCTATGGCACTCATACATCATGTTTGTCAGTAACCCAATAATCCAAAAAAGTAAAACAGTTTTCAAAAAGCCGCTTTGACCTCTCGTTCCTGTGGTCAAAATCCTCTGTTGTTATCGTACTGATAGAACCTATACCCATTCCTGTGGTCAAAATCCGCAGTTGTTATCGTACTGATAGAACCTATACCCCGGATGTGTTTTCAGAAACATCGTAAGTCTGAAAGTTTCTGCCTCTAAAACACAGCATTGACTCATCGACGCCATTCTTCTGGCATATGTCATGAAATCAATTTCCAGAGATATAACAAGAAGGTATTTAAAACATCAGTTTAAGAAGGTTGCATCATAAAAATCTTAATTAACTGAACATTGTAGGGCCATAATTTATGGACACGAGCTATTGAAAAGTTGGAAAATTTACTCCGCTATTTGACCCAGTACATGGCGAAGAACAGTTTAGCCTGAGGTGTAAACATACGTCTGTTTAAGAGCACGAATTCTCTTCGGGGTGGAAATTTTGTCTGGGTTAGGCTGTAAATTTCTAAACAATCCGTGGCACTTTAGTAATATTGGTAGGAAGCGTACGCCGGTATCCTCAAACTATTTGGACGAAAACAGTGTAACCTTAAACTTTCAGTCCCTAATTACTCATGTCATGGGAAATTGAGCCGCAGATTTCGCACGGATTTTGTATCAACAAAAATAGTACGTACGGGTAGACCTTATTAACTTTTGAAGAACAATCCTCACTCAGAACAATTGTCTATTTTGATTTTAGCTCATATTCACAGTGTCCCACACGTCATCCACTGAGACAAATGTAAATAAATTTTATCATGTTCCATCATCCACGTGATTCGGAGTGAGGTATTCGTGGCTATTTGTTTATGCGTAAAGGTAAGCTTCGCTGTACTGTCTTCCATTCCCTGCTTTACCCAGTCCCTGGCAGTGCTTACAGAGCTGCGGAGGTTGAAATACAGGGAAGATGACGAATGGAGTCAAAACCGCTTTAATTATTAAAACAGAGATTACAATGCACTCTTGCTTATTGGTATTCCCGGTCAAAGATGATAATAATGCCTTTAATTTAGGGGACAAGTAATAATTAACACACCTATGCACAACTTTTCAAAGAGAGACCTCGGGTGGGTGTAGTAAGACATTAGTGTGGTTGGGACGTTTTTTGTACGTGCACCTCACCAAAGGATTTTTACACATAAACTCCCGCTATGTGCATTACTCCGGTTGTCCATGATCACTGCACCTATGTATGTAGTCACGTGATGTCAGAATGCAACTTAGGAGCGGGTTAGAACCAAACCTCTGAAAACAAAGCAACTGTACAATGGTTCTAGTACCTGTGACGACTTATTTATTGTTGAAGTTCGGAAATGGTTGTACGAGACCTATTTTAGGGAAGCAAACGCTTGATGCATAAGCTGAAAAACGGCCTTAGCAACCAAACGCTTTCACAGTCAGACATACAGAGATCATATTTCAGTTTCAGGGGCGTATTTTTCGGTTAAAGTAAAATGAGGTACAGATAAGTAAGGATCAGTTCCCCGCGTTTTTCCACTTTGGTAGCCATCCAGAAGCAGAGACCCACGGAGATCATTTACACGTCTCGCTTTTCTTTGTTGTACTATGTCTGAGATAAATCAGACAAGTAGCCACTATCAAAGGCATTATGTTAGTGATTTTTGTGCCGATTTGATAAAATTAAATGTGCAATCCTTAAAAATAGAAAGCCTAAGAATCGTAGTGTGCGCTTTGATCACAAATATTCAGAACTGAGGAACAAATTCGATTGTCGCCACAAAATCCGTTCCAGATAGACTCCGTGCGTCGGCACTGAGTTTGTGCGACTCAGTATCAAAACTACTAGACCGGGTACTATGGCATTCTGCGCGGCCTCGCGAATTCTCTCATGTTTATCTAGATCTGAATAAGACTGTTATCAACAAAGATCTAGATTTTGTATCAAGAGCAGTATGTAGGCAGTTCAGCTGACGACAGCGAGCTCCGGAGAAAACTCAGAGTGTCTCGCTTTGGAAAGGAATTCGATTTTGAGTAGTCATTCTAATTCATCACACAAGTCTTTCTGACACCAAGAACATTCTGTCCCATTAGTCGGCGCACATTAACTGGTTGGAGGTGACCGCTGCAGAAAGGTGAATGAGTCGTTCTTCCCGCATTCGTCGACTGGTTGGAGGTGACCGCTGCAGACAGGTGAATGAGTCGTTCTTCCCGCATTCGTATGTACTTACGAGAACGGAAATATCTGAAAATTCAGACGATGTTGTTTTTTCAACCTAGTCACACTTAGTCTGTCCACCATATCTGCATGTGAAAATCGCATCAACAAGGCCTGGTTTATTCACCTGCTCTAAGATAAGATCAGTCACCAACCTACAAAATTATTCATTTGGTTAGCGCGGAAAACAGGTTCAGATGAGTCCAGCATATGAAGAGTAAACTTTTTGAGGTTTCTTGGGTCAACTGAATTCCTGTATCAATATATTTGGAGCGTTTTGGCCATCCGGTATTATCCTCTCAACGACTGTCTCAAGAGAAATCAGGAAGACGGTAAACAGTTGACTGTTGGGGATTATTAGTAAAATTATTATTGGATTGCTAATAAATCTGAGTTGGACAAACTTCAGTCTAAAGACGGAGTTTGGACTAAGGTTTGGAATAGTGTGCACCACTACACTTTGCAAAAACGTGTTTGTTAACAGTCCCTCGTGGTCCTTAAGACTGGGATGACACAGAATAAGTTGTCAGATTATAGCATTCACTAAAGCGTAGGTGCGGTTGCACGCAAGTTCTTGATGAAACTTTAAGGACTATTTACAGGTGGTAGCACTTTCCCCACCTTTTTCTTTTCCTCCTTGGGTTGTAGTAAGAGCTCTGTGGGATTTTCTTCATTGTTCCGACTCCAGAAACAATCAACCAGGAGCCAAGAACGTTATTCCAGTCAGAAAGTAAGCTATTGCAGAGGGATACGGTGTTGCGACGAGCCACCATCTTTCACACGATTTGTCATTGCAAAACCTGGCAATATCTGCGTTCGTACCTCCTGCTTACGACTGTAGGCTCGCCAGAACAAATCAACTTGCCGTTCATTTTACTTACAGAAATCCGACTTGGTGTTTAACATTTTACGTGATATACAAACTACCTCACCAATTGCCCGACAGAAAAACCCAAAGCATTAGGCACATCTAAGAGGACATAAAATGTAAACTCACATACACCGCATGAATCGCCTCATCTGTATAATCCTTTTAAATAAATACAGAAGCGTTACAAATTTCCGTGACTACCTCAGGTTTCTTTGTCACTAACGGTTATAAATGTGGCATGTTCTTTATCACCTTGTGTACTTTCACAATCGAATGAGTCACATGGAAATATTTTTTTATTTCATTGTGGCGTTTCGTCTTTCAAGTTAGAACAAACAATCCTGAAACGCCAGAATGCACTTTCATCTCTCCAGAAAGCAGGTTATCTTTATCTTGCGGAGACAGACAAGTAGTCACCTGTACAGTTAACTTACACCTAAACGGCTAGTGCTGTCAATCACCAAGCACCGTACATGGTACGGTGCCGCCTGGTTTCACCTATAACGACCAGTTAGGGAAACGTCAAAGGAACACCACCAAAAATGCCCAACACTTGAAATTCTCCTAAACGCTTGTGTCAAAGATAATTAAATTCGCTATACTGCCGTATTAACATGCATAAAATATATTTAGTTTAAACTTTAACTCAGTTACATGGAAGATTGCGAACTGCTGATAGAAAAACCAATACAAGACGATCAAAGCAATCATATGGTCAACAAACACGAAGAACCTTATTACCGATAACTAGAGTACACCCCATAGGCATACGACTGAGGTATTGAACAATGTTTAGTCGCAAGCTAACAATCCGGGTCTAGGTTTTCCGTGACCTGTGACTGGGGATTATCCAACCCCCGAAATTTATACAATATTATGGATTACTAAGGAATTGTAGCCAGCTCCCTGAAATCGATCAACCTTAAAAGATGACTTAAGCAAGAAAAAAAGGAAAACGCAAGTTTACTGAGAGAATGCGGAGATGACCGATGTTTATCCGCATCTTTCCCAAAAATCCACTCATATAGATGCACAAAATAATCGGATTGCAAATCTTGGGCAATTTGGAAGAAGACTTCCGCAAATTATGGTAATCCCATACCGGTTTTTTGGCAATTAACCCTATCTGTTGTGAACAATATCTGCGATAAACCGAGGCAAACTATTTCAGGTCATAACCCGAAGTTGTACTCTGTACAAAACTTAACTTAGTCATCAATAAAGCAAATTTATTTTTCCGAGTTGTTCAATTGTCCGAGTAAAACATTTGTAATATTATTTTGTGCACAGTTTTAAATTATTTTAGATAATGGGGAGAACCTGACTTAAAAATCGTCTCGTATGTCTGGCCGAGTAACGACGAGACCGAAGGACACTATAGGCCATCTAGTCATTTTTGGACATCATCATGATGATTCAGTGAGTAGAAAAGTGAAAGTACAAAGGCTCTGGACAGCAAATAAGTACCTCTCTATTCTTCCATAGCGACTGTTGTAAACTGGTTACTAATCGCCCTCAAGATTATTAGGACAAAACCTGCTGAAAGCTGCAAACTTTTCAAAAAAGCTCTGTCCTTATTGTCTTTCTCTTGCGTGAGTTTACTCAAATTGTACAAAGACAACTAACTCTCTGCCAGAGGACAGGTTAGCTACAGAAGGTATCACCGGAGTACGGCGTTCACTGATATCAGTGGTGGCGATTCAATCAAGGGAACTTTGATCATTAAGCCACTTTTCTTTGCAACGCGTCGTAACGGCGTTTGTGCATGAGTTGTTGACTGCTAAATAAATACTAAATCGCCTCTACCTTCTGCATGTGGATTCGGAACCGCCTCATCCTTAGTGTCATTGAAGTGACAGACAGAATGTTCCAAGTGAGATTCATCTTGTATTGCACGTGTCTTCATTGTGCTTTGTGGATATTGGAGACGCTGGGGCAACATTTTAGTACGGTTTAAACCCTTTCTTGGCTGGTTTGTTTCGTGAGTCCTGAATAGAAAACGCAAAAAGTTTGATGAGTAAAAATTAATACACTGATCTCCCTAATGTCAAAATGTCAGTTAACCTATGGCTCCGAGTGTGTTGTGACCAGACACAAACCCCCAACCTCCAAACTCCATCAAATATGGCTTCGCAGTTAAGGTGAATGAGATTCGATCTGAAGACAATTTAAGTCACCCACACATGAGTTAATACAGACCACACAGACTCTTTACAAACAAACTCAGCAAAAAGTGCAAACTCCTTGAAGTGCGCTATGTTTCAAGACTTAAAAATTAGGAATTGCTCCAATCGTTGCAAAATTACCTTAGGTTTTAGTAGCAAATGCCGACTAACGTTTACTAGAGAAGGGTATGAATGACGTCTACTAACCGATAATCTGAAATAAAAACGTGAAGTGATTGGATTGGTACTGGGACACCACAAATACTGAGATCGTTTTTACAAACACGGCATTAAATCAGACGCTAAATAAAAATTTACTAACCGAACCCGAGTTGTTTGGATGATAACTAGAACGAAACTATAACCTTTTTTCACCTCTAACCGCACAATTTTTTAGGTTCATCAGTCTCTGACGACCCCGTTAACGTCGAACAAACCCAACATTATGGTTTCCAACGGTGATATTGCGAAATAGTATGCGTTATCTTCTGCTTGATGGCCCCATTTTATAAATTTCTATCCTTATGCATTCCACGAAACGCAAAATTATACTGACTACTGACAGCATGACAGATAATAACGTGGAAGCCGAAAACCGCGAAATATGTGTTCACGCACGACTCGTTCCCGTGTAATATCTAGGACGGTCGAATGTTGTTACCCTAGCGAATTTACCGTAGGAAGACGACATTGTACACTATGTTGCGCAGGAAAGATACAAAAAGTTTATAAGAATCCAAAATATGCCAGGTTGACATCAAAAAACAAATACAGCTCCAAATTAATTAGGTAGACAATGATATCGCGCAGGATGATGTGGAGATTTCTCCCCGAGCAAGGATAAATCACGCGAAGACCTGAGAGAAACTTTGGTCAAACGCAAATTGATTGAAGAGGTGTAAAAAAAGTCGCTTCGTTGTGGTATATTTTCCAAAAATAATGCTTCATTTGATGACATTTGATGATTTTTATTATATGGAATGGGCGATTCGGGGCAGAAAATTAAACCTTAAACCTAAACGCATGATTGCATTCAGAATGTTAGTGAGAGTTGACAAAATGCACTGGTCTCCTTACTGGTTGAATAGCTTATCACCCAACGGATCATGTGGCGCTTCAGTAGGATGTAATGCACGTTTTAAGAGGTAAACATAATATAATTTCTGAATTGTATATGGTTTTTTTCATCTTGCTGTTTTTCTTTGATGCTTAATTAATTATGCTTCGACTGATGGTCGTTACCATAGGATACGATCAACGACTAAAACTGAGGTCTTAAATCAAAGGCTTTGGCCCGGATCATTGCTCTTAGTTACAATGATTTCCTTTTTGTTCCCAAAATAGACAGTCTTATTTGCATCACTCAGACGTAGTGTTTGTTTGCGGATCGTCCAAAGAATTTTTAGTGCCATTGCTCTGAAAATGTTCATGTGCCTTCCGCTTTGTGTTCCGATTCACCCAGAGTTGTGCGAAATTTTCACACTAAAAAACCCACTGAGCTATTCATTAAGGAGAAGAGTGCATCCCAGTTCTCCTACAGCAAATTGGTCAGAATGGGAGAGTGAGAATTTCGGAGGCAATTAATGTGAGTGCGTTTGACACCATCCCAACGGAAGTGCAAATCAGTTTGTCAATTGACATTCGGTGATGGAAAGCCCTGCAATCAGTCCACAGCAGCTGATTTCAACAAAGCAAAACTTCAGAATGTGCTAGAACTTTTCGTTTTCATGTTGGGTGTTTATGTGGTGGAGAACAGGTTTTCTTTGGTTTGGATTGTTTAATCTCAATTTTGAAATACTGAGCTGGGAAGTGAAAATATATTCCAAGGTTTTCCGATAATAAGAATATGCTTAACCACAACAGCAACGAAGACATCTCACGAGATAAATGTGGGTATGGGTTACTAGTTGTGGCAATGTAGATTGATTCATACAGGCCAAACCCATTTGATTTATATGCAGGTTATGAACGATGGTCTTAATCTAAGGGAGATGTCGGGGCCCCAAGCGCAAGGACTCTGGATATTCGTTTGCGTAGTATTTACATTTGTTCATGTTCTGCAATACACTAGCTACATATTTTGTCCAAAAACCCTGAGTAACTTGGCTCAGGATGACAGCCTGTTTCGTGGTTGACCAAGATGCTAACACGGCACCACGTTTCCTTTTCCCAGACGATGGTGAACCTTCACGGTCACCATGTCAAACAGTAGCAACCACATCTAATTTGAAATATCAATCAACAAATCCTGTCATTTTGTATGCGCGCATTAAGGAGACCAATTGACAATCACCAACTACTACTCACTAGGCCAATGGCCGACGTGAAAAATAATTTTATGACTAAAGATACTATGTTTCAGAAGAAGCGTAATTCCCTTTTTTGTAACCTGCGTTGCAAATAGTTTGCTCAGGTATGACTAAGTGATCCTAGCCCACAAAGCAGCAGTTTCTCCAAGACCGAATAAAACAATCGTGTTGGAAGCAACCTAGTTTGCAAATAATTTGCTCAGGTGTGACCAAGTGATCCTAGCCTACAAAGCAGCGGTTTCTCTAAGACCGAATAAAACAATCGTGTTGGAAGCACTTGGTTTGCATTTAAAAGATCGAAATCCTTTTAAGGCAGGAAATCAGTGCTCAAAATCTGACAGCAAAACTGTTCTTGCATCCGGTTTATGTGAAACAGATGACTGAGGATTACACGTGTTTCCTGAACTTGGGTAGTTTTCCCTGGTTGCCAGCAAAATTTGTTGTGTCAGTAAATGGGAACCGTCCAGATTCACAAAGATTATTGGTCTATTTATTTTTTAAAGATTTTTGCACTCATTTACCTAGAATGAACGTTTAGTGACTGTTTGAACGTGCTTCTTCTGGTTTGCCCATAATTTAAAACCGAAGCATTCTGTTTTATGGAATGCGTTTTTTATCGCGGAGCAAAATATGGCTGGATTTGACAAAGAGTGAACAGTAATTGAAGTACCTCCGAGAATAAACTTTTTCGATAGAAATATATTTTTCAATGGTTAATAGAACGAAGGAAATTTCTGGCCGTGTATGAAATAGGAGGATTTGAGTTGAATCGTGTTGGGAATAAGCCACCTGTGCCGTTCACCAAGAATGAACGTTTCTAGACAAGCACATTTCAAAGAAACCCCAAGCCAAACGCATCGAAGATCTAGGACTAACTCTAGAAGCCACCCGATAGGTCAATGCTCAGGTGAAAATTGAGCGTAAGATTCTAAAGAAAGGAACCCTACGCCTACCTGCCACAGGTTTGATCTTTGACTTCCTGACCTATAGCTTTACAAAACATTTTTAGTCCTTCATTTTACAATGGATTCTTCCTGTCTCTATAGCAAACTGGATAATACTTTAATGAGATCCAAACGGATGTGGGCATTTTTTCCTTTATCTACAAAATGCACTTGACCACTGACGTTGTGCATGTCTACATTTTGAACCATTGTCGTAGTTGCGGCCTCTGTTGCTTTTTGTATTTAAGAAGCAATATCTTACTTTTTACGGCAAACTTGAGGCGTGTTTTGGAAGGAGACGGCCGCCAACAAATTGAAAGTGCTGCAACGGGAAGCACTTTGGCCAAAACAGTAGCTGACATCTTAAAGAGGGTTGAAAAAGACTGAGAAAATATTCGCGCTTTCTTGCACAAGTGCTGTACTGAACATATCCTTATTAATAATGCTACTGATAATTTTGACGGCTTTGGTAATAATTATAATTCCACTCGTTAAAAGCCGCTCGTCATCTAGGGACTGAATAAAGTTTTGGATGAAGCCGGAACTGTGCATGCTGATGGCTCATTTCGCCCTCCATTTCACGAAAGTCATCATGCGATAGTAAGTGCTCGCGTTTCTCGTAGTTCTTACAAAGGCATTTTCTTCAATACTGTTGTTCAGAGCCAGTAGAACTGCCAACCCAGGTTGACTAGAGAATAAAAGCTCTTGATGAAAAAGCTTGCAGTAAATAGGCATCCAAGACTCTTTGAAAATACCTACAGCGCCATCAAACCTCAAAAAAAAGTTTAGCGCACCAATTCTGGCTGTTTAAGTATTACCATTTAGGTCATGCTACGAAGGTAAGTTTTGTTTGGTCATAAAATGGGTCTATAATGCTGAAGAAATGCGTCTGGTTCAAACAAACAAAAAGATCAGTTTATGGCAGTTCTTATTTCTTAGACTTAGATCAGTTCTTAGACTTACCCACCATCCATCTAGTACGCCGTTTTCTCAAAGATTCGGAAACACTCTCATCTGCAGAAATGACCGATATTTATCTCAGGATACTGCAATGCACTCCGTATTAGTGGACAAAACCCCGCAGTCATTATTTTTATTTTGAGAGACCTAAATAACGTTTTTCTGTGGTAACTAGGTAAACTAGTTTAAATCTGCCTTCTTAAGCCTTTGCCGAAAGTGCTTCTGCACCATTGTAGAAGCCCGGTAATGACCGTACATATGAAATCGCTAGTGATACTTTGGGCACAGAGTGGGGACAGGAATCTTGATGTTTTGATCAGTGGCAGAGATAAGTGGGCATTTTTTCCTTTATCTACAAAATGCACTTGACCACTGACGTTGTGCATGTCTACATTTTGAACCATTGTCGTAGTTGCGGCCTCTGTTGCTTTTTGTATTTAAGAAGCAATATCTTACTTTTTACGGCAAACTTGAGGCGTGTTTTGGAAGGAGACGGCCGCCAACAAATTGAAAGTGCTGCAACGGGAAGCACTTTGGCCAAAACAGTAGCTGACATCTTAAAGAGGGTTGAAAAAGACTGAGAAAATATTCGCGCTTTCTTGCACAAGTGCTGTACTGAACATATCCTTATTAATAATGCTACTGATAATTTTGACGGCTTTGGTAATAATTATAATTCCACTCGTTAAAAGCCGCTCGTCATCTAGGGACTGAATAAAGTTTTGGATGAAGCCGGAACTGTGCATGCTGATGGCTCATTTCGCCCTCCATTTCACGAAAGTCATCATGCGATAGTAAGTGCTCGCGTTTCTCGTAGTTCTTACAAAGGCATTTTCTTCAATACTGTTGTTCAGAGCCAGTAGAACTGCCAACCCAGGTTGACTAGAGAATAAAAGCTCTTGATGAAAAAGCTTGCAGTAAATAGGCATCCAAGACTCTTTGAAAATACCTACAGCGCCATCAAACCTCAAAAAAAAGTTTAGCGCACCAATTCTGGCTGTTTAAGTATTACCATTTAGGTCATGCTACGAAGGTAAGTTTTGTTTGGTCATAAAATGGGTCTATAATGCTGAAGAAATGCGTCTGGTTCAAACAAACAAAAAGATCAGTTTATGGCAGTTCTTATTTCTTAGACTTAGATCAGTTCTTAGACTTACCCACCATCCATCTAGTACGCCGTTTTCTCAAAGATTCGGAAACACTCTCATCTGCAGAAATGACCGATATTTATCTCAGGATACTGCAATGCACTCCGTATTAGTGGACAAAACCCCGCAGTCATTATTTTTATTTTGAGAGACCTAAATAACGTTTTTCTGTGGTAACTAGGTAAACTAGTTTAAATCTGCCTTCTTAAGCCTTTGCCGAAAGTGCTTCTGCACCATTGTAGAAGCCCGGTAATGACCGTACATATGAAATCGCTAGTGATACTTTGGGCACAGAGTGGGGACAGGAATCTTGATGTTTTGATCAGTGGCAGAGATAATTGCAATTTTAAGCCGAAATTAAACAAAACAGATTTACATCATATCCGAGGAAAACCGTTCTTGGTCACGTTGAGTACAACGCCCACCCAACAGCGCACTGAGAATGTTTCCTCGAATGGTGACGAAACGTTTGCAAATCAATTGCCAAGCTCGCGAACAGATCAACAGCCACCTGGTCAAACACCAACTAATGCACCCGAGCTACCAGTATTCCAACACATTACCAGCATTGTCCAATGAGAACGCAGCAGTCGGTGAACATCGACCACTGATGACCGGGGGTGACTTAAAGATGCGTTTGACTACAAGTGGCAAGGCCATTTTCGCACAGAGCCGGTAAAGTAAAAGCGACAGATATATGTAAACATTAAAAACCGATACCAGCCCTAGGAACCATCGGTTTGAGCCCTTCGAGCAGATAGGCCATCGTGACTCAATCCAGTCAGTTATTCATTCATCTTAGTGTCTGTCGTCACCTTTATGCCTGATTTTAACCTAACATAAGTTAAAAGTTGCAAGGCACCATGATTTCTTTGAGATAGTGTATTTTTCCACAACACCTAGTGTTTTCATGGTTTCTTAATTTTATACTTTGTCCCAGCAACTGGATTGCCTTGGTCCTGGTGAACGCCGTAAATGCTGGAGTGCACCTCCACGAACTCGAGGTGTTACAACTTTGAATCTATCTGAAAGTGTGTAGGTGTAATTTGCGGTGTTTACTATGAGCCACAGTCTTGTTGGGATTAAAGTGAAAAAGGACCCACGTTTGTCTTGCCTGGAACGAAAACTTGCAGTGAACTAAAGGCTCACGTCCCATTCGATTCCCCAAAAACTAATATAAAACTGTGCAATCTTTGCTGGTGATGATTACTGTAAGATACACAAGCTAAAAATTCCTGAAATGGCTTATTTACCACGTTTTGGAAGTAATAACTGCGCCTCACGAAGATTTCGGGCTTTAATACCTTGTGTGGGTGACCTTACTGCGTGCTACAGCCTACTGCTCGTAGACAACATATTTGACAGAATGCCTGTCATCTCAGGCTATTTGTAACAGATGGATGATTTTCGGACGCGTTACACTCTTCGTGTACAACTCCTAACTGCTCTGTCACAGTGCAGGGAACTCCTCCCATTTTTTACAGCGGTGTGGTGCCATCTACTCCATTCTTAGGGACCTTCAGCTACAAAATATTTAATATGCACTTCCGAGAACAAATCGACCAGTCGTAAGTTCCTAGCAGCAATCACTTCATTATATTAGACCGGACAGCCTTTTGTTTGAAGATGAAAGTAGAATAAGACTGCCGAGGGTTAGCATTGTCAGGTGTATGAACGATATAATCAATAGCTGTGACATAGAATAGGACGAGCCGGAAAAAAGTGACTATTAAATTTTCCATATATGATCGCACCAATCATTTTTTTATTTAATAGGTCTAGAATAATATAGCTACCACGGACACAGACATTCCAATCCATAAAAGAGTACATGGATTTCTGAAAAACAAGCACTCCACTCAGACAGTTTTTTCAAGGAGCTTATCCGAATGAGAATTAATGCATCTCACTTCCCAGCATTACTGAACAAAATTAAAATTCCTTTACACCACATAAAAACGTCGTCCAGCGTTGCAAAAAATTCCTTTACACCACATAAAAACGTCGCCCAACGTCGCACACTCATCTGTTTTCCGTTGTTTCTTTTGGGTTTCGGACCACATCCTGCGAATTTCCAGACAGGATTTTCGCAAAGCGCATCAAGAGCGCAATATCCTGCTTCACCGAGCTACTTGTTCTTCGTCATTCGGTTGGAACAAAATTACCGAGCATCGCCCGTAATTACACTGGTCTCAGCTGAGAAAATAAGGATTTGTGTGCTTTGCCACGACAGCTGTTTATCAGGTTTTACTGTAGCTTAAGCAATTTACACCGTACTTATTATGGTGTCATGCTGCGCAAACTAATTGTGACTAGAGGAGTTGGATTTACACAATGTGTCTTTCTTTACGACAAGCTTTAGTAAATATAATCCTGTCAGAGTCAGAAAAGGAATAATCTTCATACATAAATTGGGCACGTCCAGGTTGCAGTAGATATGCGATAACAGCGTACTTTGGAGTTGAAGGCAATAAGCATATTTTGAAAATTATATCTGAGGTTTTCAAAAAACCGGTGCATTCCAGAAAACATTTGAGAATCGCTTCATAAGGTATCGACAGAAAAGCATCACATGATTCGTTTACATCCGATCTGAAAGTACCAAATAAAAAAATCTGGCAGTTTCTGAAAAACGAATCACTGCCAGAGTTCAAGCAGTGTTCACGTATTAGGCGGATATGTCAGTTCCCTTATGTGTTCCTAAGCAAGAAAACGTCATCTCGATTGAGATTAGGCCTAGCCACATGCTTGTGTCACTCAGTGGTTTCTCGTCCTTTTTTTATCCGAAGAAACGTTGTAAAGCACATTGGCTAGAAATACTATTATTATTCCCACTGTGCCTAAATGCTGTCACCTCCAGCGGGTACCTTCAGGTACAATAGCATTACACAAACTTTCCGAAACCAGCCAGTAAGTCTTATGCTGTTACTAGCAAGATACTGAAATCTTCTTTGAGGCTTCATATTATCAATGAAGTTACTCTATACCTGGAAGTCAAAAACCATTAAGAGCAGTGTGATCTTTGTTTGAACTCATCAGCGATGTTTATGTCACTAACAGCTTGGTCGATCCGAACCCTGGGGTTAGGGTACTCTTTGACATTTCGTCAGCATCGTCAACAACTTTAAGTTGAACCGGATACAGAGCCACCCTTTCTTCGGGTGAGCACACGCGTCGCGTGGTATGATGTGAATAGGCTCTCAATGTAGCAACTCTTTAGATAGGAGACCGGGGTTCAGTATGTAAATGACCATGGGAGGACATTATTCGGACATCATTCTATTTTCCAGTAAATATAGTCTTAGAAATCCACAAGGATGAAGGATCTAGATTAAAGTATTATGTATCGCATTATATGGTTAGCCCGAAAACTCAGAAGTATGCACTGTGTCCACCGAGCTCTTACATTTCGCAATGTAATAAATAATTACAAAACACAGGCCTCTTTATCAGGGTTGAGGGACCACTAGTGGGAAGTGTGTTCTGATATTGGGTTTGTAGCCGGTATTTGGTAAGAAACGACAGTAACATGTTAGTGACGCACTCATAACAGGCGGGCAAACAATAAACGTTATTATATGGTTGAATTGCACGAAACTAGTGAGATACACGCATTTGCATATCCACATGACTCACCCAGAATGAGTTTGTGTGTCGAAATCTGTCCAATTTGGGTTCATGAGGTTGACGAAAACTCCGACACCATGTCTACATGATAAACTCCGAGAAGGGTAAAATCAGCCGTGAACTGTCGAAGAGTTTTCAGAAACTTGATGAATTGTGTGTTGCGTTACATTCTACGCCACTTTGTTTTTTCCACTTTCAACCGTAAACCAGAGATGCATGCACAGGCTGTTTAATAAGAGATTCAGCTTTTCACCTTCACTGTATATTCGTAAAGGTGAAGAAATATTTTCCAGTAACGTTATTAAATAAGGGTTTACAGAAGCGATACTGATGGATATCGTTCCAGGTAGCCCATAAAAATAAACCGATGCAAATTATCCACTAGTTTAAACTGTGTCCTTTTAAACAGAAGACAGAATTTGTTGTCCATTGTACGGGTAGAATAAGTAAATTTCTTGTTTAGGGTCTTCTACACTCTACACTCCTCAATCCGCCAAAGCCTTCGACAACATTATGGACCTCATCAATAGAAAAGTTAGCAAGAAGGGAAAGAAGCTTTTACTTCATTTTTTGGCTGCAAACTTCCTTCATTGTTTTCACAGATTCAAATCTGCGCTTCAGCCCAGGATATCCATTCCGCTCTCACACACTTGCTACTAACGGACCACAGTGCCTTTTGACTTTCCTCACACGCGTAACTTGACCTTGCACACTTTCGTAAACATGTGCTATTATAGAGATAGCAGTTATAGTCTAGTTAGAATGAATGTCCCTGTATAAGGCCTCTTATACTTCAAATATGAACCTTCCAATCGGTCGCACAAATAATCAGATTACCTTTTGCTTCCCCAGAAATAATCAAAAGATTTCAATATTACAAATGACATACATTCTTTCGCACACTATTGTGTCATTCGACTTTCACACCTGATTATTAGTTGACAAATTTTCCGCTGGAACCTTCCGAATGTGAGTGTTACCTCATTAGTATTCATTACTTCTACCCATCAAACTATTGGGGGTCACACTGATCTTGTGTGTTCAGCAGAATTGTCAATGCCACTGAGACCAAGTTTCCATCCAAGTGCTTCAGGCTAACTTTCTCAGCCGATTTTGACTGTCATCCCTCAATGCCCGCAGAGTTCCACTTTAAGCTATTTATCTTTCAAGCGACTATTCTAATTCGACTAAAAGAAAACAAACCTTTTTTCAGTACTCATAATTATTTTTGATACACTTGAGACAAAATCCACTAACTTTGGTCTCATTTTAACAAAATTATTTGACGAGCATCTCAGGAAATGTCTACTGCTCATTCATTGCAAAAACATTATTTTGGTCTTATCCACACTTAAATCGAGTTTTTTGCTTTCAACCTGGAGTACAAATGCAAACCACACAGGTATTCCCATCAGTCATGCAGTTAAAGACCAGAAGTTTGTAGTTTACATCCTATTCATTAAGAAGGATTGCACCTTTTAACCCCATATCCGAAGCTTTCAATATGCAATACTACCATTTGTCCTCTAAGCTAATTTTTGATTTCTCTAAGAAAAAATCCATACCAAACATGTCACCAAGTTACTAAGACCAAATCGCAGTTTGAGCTTACTTCCAACAATATCCACATACTTAATGAGAGGAAACACTGAACCTAGTCTTATTGACCAACGATTTGCACCCTACTTTATATTCCTGGAGGTTATTCTGAACAGCCTTCACAGAGCTTGAAAGAGTTGGGTGTTCATCCATTGTCTTCCAAAAAGCGTATGAATAACGATCAAGGTCTTTATTGTTGCCAGTTTGAACGAAAGTAACGAACGCTTGACAGTCGGTCTTAATAAATTCCTAGTTATTTCTATGTGAAAAGATAATTCGACTAAAGCAGCTGCCGTGATTTTCACTTGGCTTGCGATACACAAAGCTATCTACGAGGTTCACTTTGCCTCAAAGTCCTAAATTCTATAAGGTTTTTTGAGAAGGAAGCGGTTAATAACCAACTCTTTAATGTATGTCGGAAATAGCTTAGCTTGCGTGATAAAAGTTGCACAGCTATCCTCTACTGACTTAGATAAAAAAAGATTTTCACTGCTGTAAAACTGACCATTGTAAATCCTCAGGGACTGGTGGGTAAATTTCTTTTACAGTCAGGTATACAAATCTTGAAATAAATTTTTAGGTAAACACGAAATGAGTGAATAAAGCCTTTCCGAGGTTATCATGGTACCACAGACTTCTTACTTATTAACTAAATTTCTATCTGTCCCACTTCTCGGGCGATCCATTTCATATGTACCTTGTGGCTTAATGGAGGATATGTTAGATCTATTGGTGATCCCCCTCCCAATTAACATTCAAAATGGGCCAAGGATTCTTATCCAAACGACTTTCCAGCATGCAGTTAAAGTACCGTAGGGATTCTCAGTGTTCATTGTCATCGTATAATTTAACGACCGTCAAATCAACGGGACTCGCTCACACGAAGGTACAGTTGGGCATATATGTTGTATCATGGCGCAAAAGAAGTTGATCAATTTTGAATCAGCTACTTATTATATTTTGATTATGGAAGATAAGGTAAGACAATTTTGAACTGTTGCCTTACTCAATCGTTTTCGTTTGTAAAACGTGTCGGGTAATTTTGAAATTTTCTATGATAATCCAATGACTTGAAGGCATACACAACCTAATTTCGAGCAAAATAGCACGTTCACGGTTAGTTTAGAAAACTGAACAATAGCATACTCAGAAAACTAGGAGGACAATCTTGGAAGTTAAATTACAACATCTGACCATTGAAGTAAGGAAAGCATAATACGGAAAGCTACCGGTAAATCCCCTTTTGGAACTCATCTGCAGTCGCAGAAACGAATTTCCTTGGGGGTTTGAACAAGCAACATTTGCAATAGCAGTTGGTCCAACTTTCAGACAGTTAAGGTATTCTATCGGTGAAAAGGAGAAGGCCTCTGTTGCTGAGTTGTTTATTAGAGAAACACCAACTTAACAGTTAAAGACTATCGGACAGGGGAGCAAAACTCTCATATGCATCTTGTTTACAAAACTGAATATCCACCTTCTCCTTGAACTCGTCATCCTAAACTTTCTTGGATATTCATTGACTGTTACTCAAATGCAAGCAAATGCTATAAAGCGACTCCACAAATTCCGTAATAGATCTCACTTTTCAGGAGACGCGAAGCGGATTTACGAGAAGATATACTTTTAGCATGCCTCATCAGTAGTATCCACCATTACACCAGTATTGTGTTCAACCAACGCCCCTGTATGACACAGCACTAGAATTAGGGAACAAGAATCATTCTTGTCAGATATCTTAAGATGAACAGGGTGGTACTGCGCAGTTAAGAGAGGTAACCTTACAAATTGGTCATGATAGTGCATGCTACGAATTAAAGCGTAAAGATACAGTGCGCGTAAACAGAAAATTCTCAGCCAAGCAAAAACTATGGTAATAGTCATAATTATAAAAAGTCAAAACTCAGTTGTTTAAGTTGAGGATTACAACACAGAGACAAGATAAACCACCAGAAATAATAAAATAAAACCCATGTTGCTATATTTTTCCCATTTTTGGGTTTGTAAATTACCTTATATCTCCTGCCAAAACAACAACCCTTTGAAATAAAACGTGGTATGATAATGCAGTATAATTATGTGATAGAATAAAAGCAGAACTGGTGCTACGTCTTATCTCGTTTTTATAAACTGGTTGCGTTACCTCCGGAAGTTAACTTTAATCTCTAATTTGACAAACTGTGCTCACTTTTGGCTAAGTCTGTGACCCCCAAAAATGCAATTTGAGGTAAGCTGACCGATGAGTGTACCTTTCATGATCAAGGCTTTCTGAGAGCAAGCTGCCCGTCTAAAAAAAATTGCCAGATCTCTTTGGATCTGACTATACCCTTTAAAAACATTTCTTGTGAACGATAAATAAGGAGAGGTTTGCACAAGTTAAAAACACTAGTTTGAAGTGGAACATAAGGTTGACGGAAACTCAGGGACTGCGCCTACCTGATGAGCTCCAAGAAAGGCGAAACCGGTCGTAGGCTGTCGAAGAATTTTCGGCAACCTTGTGAGTAGCGTATTACGTCTAGCTAGCGCCGTCTTGCAATGCGACAATTCAGAGATCTGGCATAAATTCCCAGTATGATGAAACGTTTTGATATGGGACTCATTAATCTTGTTGTACATACAGGCCAAAGTGAAGAATAATTGGTAACAATACACCGAAACTCAAGGGCGGATGTGATTTTAAGCTTAAAAATGTTTTTTTTTGTGTACACCATCACTGAAATGCCACCCAAAAAGACATTCACCTATTTGTTTCTTGTTTTGATAAGTAGCTACCGCCTTGGATTATGCTGCAGTGTATTGCTTTTTTGCTGGGCATACTATACCGCTACAACCATATTGCTTTGTTTTTAATTGTTGCACTAATTAAAGTTGATGCTGTGTAAGGAGTATTTGCTAAACCAACAATCGATCAGCGCACCCGGCTACCTATATTCCACAACGTTGACCAGCATGCTTATCAACAAATGTTTCGTCATAAGTTGAGACATCGCCAGTGCGCTAAAACCGCAAGAACAAGTCAACATGAAATGGTTCCGACCAGGCTAATGGTATTCCGCGGCCTTGCCATAAACCCGCTCGTCTACTCCATGGAGTGTAATTGGCTTTAGCTTGACTACCATAGACAAATAGGCAAAAAAGCGTTAATGTCATAATTTATGGACGAAGCTGGTTTGGACATAAGGAACAGCAAAGCAACATCAGAAAAAGGAAATAAGACTGTTGCCTTTTAAAAAATTTACCTTGCAATCATCAATTTTGAATAACGAACAGAATTTGGGATTTGCATTTGGAAGAACAGCCATTAAAGACCAACGGTTCTTTTTGCGTAGGTCGCAAGTCGAATGGGGCAGTTTGGACTGAGCTTATCTTTAGCGATACCGCATTGCTGGGAACATACCTTTGGGTTTGTTGTATACCTACAGTTAAGTAGCTATCTACTCCTACATCCCCAGATCACGGGCGAACAAATCTGTGGCAGCTAAAACCAGTGTAAAACAAATACGCGGCTTTTACAGCCGAAGATGATAATAATAACAAGTGCTTAAGCTTTTGTCACCTTTCTTCCGTTTAAAAGGCCGAATGCGTATCGGTAGCTTATGTATTCACTTATTTTGTGTGATTACCTTTGATGAAAACCAAACACATTGTTGGACGTGCAGATTGCCCTTTCGTACGAGACCAGGTGAGGCCTGCACACTGCTAATTTTCTCTCTCACGTTACGCATCATTTCCCACTGAAATTTGTTACATCCATTTGAATGAAGCCTCCATCCAAAGGGAGGAAATGACTAAAGAATGTAGACCATAAGACTGGAAAACCATATACACAGGTGTGCATGCCCGATTGTTCCAGTGGTTACACTTGTCCAAAAGCCGTGTAAGTGGCCCAAATTTTAAGACATCCTTGTTGGATAACAGATGTCGACTAATTGTTTGTGGCAACATTTCGCAATAGCCTCACCTTTTGCAAGTTATTGGTCAAACCATGTTTTCTTTAAAACGCGCATCCTTGTTTCACAGCAACATGCATAGCCCATCATTTTCTTCCGTGCTAAGGGCCTACCGATGATGGTTGTTTAAAAATAAGTGTGTAATTTGGTTCTACGCACCTTATAAACAAGGTTTCTGCTACGTGGTTATCATTAACTGCGCTGATTACAGATACTCCTAAATCCTCTGAAAACTCACTGGGGAAGAACCGCTGTAATCATACTCGAAACGACGAAAAATCTTCCGGACAGAATGACGTCATGCAGCTTATTGCAAGTAGCCAAGAGGTAGAATAAAATTCGTGATAAGTTAAATTTTGCCTGAGAGTTCACTGCCCGAGGAGCCAGTCAAAACAAGTGATCCTGCGAACCCTGTGAATAAAGGACGAGCAGCACTATATTCAGGCTAATTTCGAGTTGATCGTGCTGCCAGTAAGCCGTTCCTAGTTTAACGATTGAGCTCACAAGCCACTAGCCTGGGGTTTGTACGTTCCGGACTCCCTGGAGGTTTGATAGATGTGTACTGCAAAAAAGGATAGAAAAACTTGCAGCCATATCCATCATTATTACTTTTGTTGTCCTTCACCACGTCATATTTGGTGAAGTACAACAGACGAAATTACCAAACAATCGGAATAAAACCAGCAGGATAGTTCCTAGGATAAGGGGTAAAAGGACACATCAACTGTCAAAATAGTTCACTAATTTTCGCATTGCTTCAAGTAACAACGCACAACTAATCCAAAAGTCACACGTCCTAAAACACTCTTATCTGTCTGAAGAAAAACATGCTTACTAAATTTGACGACCTGCAAGATAGTTAAAGACACGTTGCCTTAAGTAGGTGTGCTGAGAAGTTTAACCCCAGTGAATGGCCCTTGAGCCCATGGACTTAGGTAATCTCTCAACAAGCAGAGCACACGCCATATATGCGCCCAAATTTTTCCAAAATACCCCATCCCAGTCTCAAAATGTGGCACTGTTTTCGTGAAGTTGTAGAGGTTTGAAAGTAAGAATTACATTATCATACCAATCACAACTTCACTCACCCAGGTAGTTCCTCATTCCCTGAGGGTAAAAAGGGATCCGAAAAACGAGGTCGCCCAGCGGTGTCGTAGCAATGTTTTTTTGGTTTGAACTCAATGCAAAACATCCTGGATACAGCCGCTTTCCAGGAGAGGCCAAAGTTTTCTCTCTTTAAATTTATTTAAGCATCATTATATTTCTGATCGCTAAATTAGGCTGGTTTAGGTGTTGGGCTGTACAGAACTTTAATTCTTGTCCTTTTCGTGGTAAAAAAGGCGCCTAAATTCATAGACCATTTACACTTACCACGTAGTAATCACATAGTGTCAGCTGAGATAATGACATTTTCAGCACATTTTTGCTCTGCAGAGCAATGTGGATGATCTTCAACAGTCTCAAAACTTTCATCATTTTGCCAAATAATAGGTAAACCGTTCTGTACACAAAGAGTCACTCCGAGTCCTTCTCGAACGCCTTCTCGAATCTCCCTCGAAATTTTAGGTTGAGATAGACGGGCTTCCGTAAGAAAAGTCATTCATTACATTTTTGCTTTCTATCCGTGAGTAATTGATTTCGAAAAATGTTATTGGATTGCGTTAAGCATGTTTACCTGACTACCAGTAAACTTTAAGTGAATCATTGGGTTTACGAGTGATGACTATATCCAAAATTAATGCAGCAAAAAGCATACTTTTAATTTTCTCTCTCAATACAGCTAACCTAGAATATTTGCGGCAAATTCAGAGTTCGAAAAAGCAGTTAAAAAGATAACTATGGGAAGTTTATTAACTAATGGGAAAAGAAGATGCTTGCTTCTTACTGCGACAACGTAAATGAATAGACCGAGTAGGCTAAGAAGAACTCGCAACTGGAAGGTCCAAAATACCGAGGAAAGTAATTTCAGATTGATTGTACAGACTGCTGATGGTTTTTTCACAGTCGTATTACCCAAGCTCAATGTTGAAGTGAAGCATTCCACCCCTGACAGCGAGTAAATCGCTGTTAATTTCAAACTGGACTGAAGATGGCCCGGTGATAACCAGCAGGTAGCAAGTTACCGTCTAATCTAGGCCGGCAGAAGGGCTTAATCAACGCAAAGCAGTGAACCTTTATAATGCGGTGCCGGCAAGGCTGATTTATATTTACACACAATCACTAATGAGCAACCCATGAGGTTCTTTCAGCCCACTCATCTTGTGAAAGAAGCGGAGAAACACTCAAAACCAGATGATACGTCAGCAAAAAGATGCTTTATTTGCAGGGAAGTGTGATATTTTGTCACGATTGGTCATCTCATCTAGCAACGTATAATAAATTTCGGTAAAGCAAACAATTACAAATTGACGTATTTGACGGCTTGACCAGTTTTACTCCCCTAGGGCGAGCCTATTACATCGAGTTCATTGGGCAACAAAGTAAAGAGGCGTTACCACAAACTATTTACATGTTGCTACCTATATAAAGCGCCTACTTGTACAGTTTGGCATGTTGCATGCGCCGCCGAATACAAGTGTTACATGAACTTTATTCCGGAATGTACTGCCAAACTTCTGACTTTTTCATTGCTTTTTGCATGATTCCCTGCCTGTTTTCTCTGACAGCCTTGTCAAGACTGTCACAGTTGGTACAACTGTTTCTTCCGAGGGATTACGAATTTAGTTGGGTATAATCTTCTCTTGCCCTATCCCAACGGCACTCATCTCACTCAAAACGTGACAAATGCCACACTAGACCACATTTGATTTTTGTCAATTAAAATGATACGCTTTGGTTATTTATATCAACCATGTTTGCTTTGTTCGCACGCAAGTGTATCCGTATGGAATCAGCAGAAGGGAACCAACCTATAATTTGTTGCGTCAAACATTGAGGACCACTCGGAATTGTGATTTTGGTTTTGGTGTGGTGATTCATCAGCCATAAAACAACCGCGTAATCAAAGCCTTTGAGAATGCCGCTCTGTTGTCAACAACGACTCGCAAGCCATTTCATTATCAAGCTTCGGCCTTTTAGGTTTAATTAAACGGCTTATGTCTGTTTCAATGCTGGACGTATTTTTATAACGTAAATGAGAATAATTTTATCCCCCTCTCTCGGTGAAATATCCACAGCAACAACGAAATCCGACTCGCCTAGTAAGTCCTATCTAAATATTTGATGTTTTGAGTCGCTGACGATTTGAGACGCATAAATCCGCTATTTTTTGCTGTCTGAATTAGTCAGATTGGTGCATCTGAGTTGCATGTATATCTACACTTACGTACAAGTTATCGCTGAAGTAGGAAATTGAAAAAAAAGAAACTCAATAACTATGTCCCTATGATGTGTTCAATGAATTCCATTCAGCCAAACAGATGAAGTTCAATCAAGGAAGATAGCTTTTTGAAATGTTTCGCAAGCAGTGTGTTGCGCCTATAACTTTTCACATTAACCAACGTTTATTGCGCAAATTTCTGGTTAGACGAGCATCAAACTAAAACAATGAATGGAGGTTATACTGAGCACCTCCGAAATGGGGTGCATAGTTGGTCGTTTTCTAAGTGGAATTTTGTAAAGTAAAATAAAATCACGAGGCTTCTGAACGTCATGCTCTAAATTACTGGACAGCACACGGTCAGTTCTCATAATCGCAGCTGAACATCTAATAGAGGACACCATAAACCAAACAAACCAGAAGCGAGTTCCGTCTTTGAAGAAACTGCGCTTGCTGCAGTTGATGATCCTTCAAAACCAAACCTCAACGAAGAAACAGACTTCCGCAACCATGTTCAAAATATTTTATACGTTAATGAGGAGCGCAATGAAGCGCAATTAAGAGAGATAAATCGATGTCGAAACGCTTCTTTACAACCACTCGATCTATGTAGTATCCATCATTCATAAAAAAATTTTATATGGAATTATTGGTTAGTGTGTGCTTAAGAAACGGTCATTAAAATTACAGTCAGCTAATTTCATAGTGCTCCAGATGACCGCTACTCGCAAATAATACTTCTAAATTGCACGAAGGCTTGCCCATCTTATGTATTAATAAGCCGTTCTAATCCAAATGTCTTGTGTTTATCGTAGCGAGATAAGACTAAACGCCTCCATCCAAATGTTCTGTGCTTGCAGGTGTATTACGTGAACAACAGTTCATAAAACGTACTCTCTATGGCAGGTATATAACTAGTGCACTTAGTCCTCATTGACCCATTTGGGCGAAAGATTGGAAACTTGCATGCACCGTGCGATACGGCTTAACACCGTCTTATTTTTTGCATTATTCTTACTCTAAACATTTTCTGTAGAAACATACAGCCTACTTCAACATGCTTAACAATGGCGAATGAGTAACTTTTGGCAACTAGTGCAAATATTCCTTCATGACGGGTTTAGTTATAGTAAACTGATTTCTTGGTCATTTTGAGGCGATCAGGTCCATACTGTTATTTCTAGGAAGTAATCAGTATAGCTGCTTGAAAGAACCATAGTATTTTGTCTTCTAACGTCGTTCTATTTCTCATTGCAGGCTTAACTGACTACTGCTCGGTGATAATTTTCTAAACCCTGAAGCTTTATATATATATAGTTCAAGACATCATTTTGTAGTGCTTACTATGGTAATCGAAATGAGCACAGGACCTTTTGATATCGGTTTATGTACGTTTCTATTGGCTTTGTGTCTACACCTCACATTTGTCAATCAATATATCTCCCACGAAAATCACTCAAAAATTACTTATCCTAACATTTTAATATCCCCAGATATGCTTTAAACAAAAGCAGCCTGTAGTTTACCGGCAACATATATCTCAAGACATATGTCATCTAGACCGTCCATGATGACACTCTGTGTCATCAACAGACCAGATTTTCCCCCAGGGTAGACCCAGAACAGCTTTCCCCCGGGTAGACTAGATGGATAAGAAATTTTGTGCTCTTCTTTCCGCGGGTGAGTATTTTAAGTCCAAGGAGTTTGGACAACTTAAAAGTTGACCTACGTGATCAGTTCAGAATTACTTATCTTGTTTGGAAGTCGATTTGTTCGCTGATCTCAGCTTTCTTTACAAACATTTCGCCCCCAATCGAGTTGACATTTACGGTGCTGTGAAGCGGAGCTGTGGGTTGGGGTTTCGGCGTAAGCACAAAGGTCAGCGAATTGTTCAGCCACAAGCCGAACTACGCGGGCTATCAACCTTCTCTTCTACATCAGAAACCCATTCCACTTCCTGTGAAAAGTGCTCCTGAGCTCGTGGCTCTTCTGACAGCATTTGTGACGCTATTCTCTTTCCATACCGAGGTTTATTTTGAAATTCATGTGTCTTTAGTTAATACACTTGAGTGATAAAGTGAATCACTTTCATCAGTTCAAACGGTAGGAGAACATGCACTGAAAAGTCGGACAGCCACCAAAGGGGCTTTATAAACAAATGTATATAAATCGTTTGCTAAACAAAACAAACCTAAGTAAGGTAATGGTTGAGGGCACACTATCCCTACATACTAAATGTTCTTGTTGTCTGTTGCAACCAATCTGGAACTTTATTCCTGCTCTTTGCGAATTTAATTCCATCCGGGTGTAGTCATACCAATTAGTGCCTGGTAGCTGCTGTTATTTTATCCGTTAAGATCGCATGTTTTAATGCCGTCCAGCTTGACTAGAATGAACAGTAAATAACGACGTGTTCAGTAGAAGGTAATGGATTGGAACTCTATCCTGCCTGGTTCTATCAAGAGCTTACTTTAATATCATAAATCTGTGTTTCAGCGATTAGTCGGTCAAACCGGAGGAAATAAATTCAAGAAAATTCCGCCTGAAAAATTCTTGCACGGTATTCGTTGTGGGTTTAAAGCACACCACCCAGTGTAACAGTAAAAAGTCAAGTGCATCACTTCAGTTATAACCTAAAATGCTTAAAATTTTGTTCTGCAGATTCTGTGCTCCTACCGACTTTTTCTTCCAAAAGGGTGGACTTACGATGCCTTCTGGCTATCTATTGCTGACACTAGCGCATCACATTGCCAAAGATTATCTGGGTGGACTAGAATCTTGGACGCCGATAATTCAACCCAGAATATGCAGAGACTACTGTTCGTCGGAAGCGATCGCATCCGCAGGGCGGATGCCAGTGCATAGGTTGAAACGACGCACAACTCATTACTCATCTAGTCCAAATGTGCAAGTTTTTCTGCAGCTAATCATGATGGATGAACCTGACAAATTGCGTTTGTCATTCTTATCTGATTCTAGCCAGATAGCATACAAATGACACGTTAATATTAGACCAAATGACGGGAGCTGCTTAGCTCCAGTGGATCGTACTGGCATTCTTATTTCCTAATTATTCAACAGTAAAAAAGCAGAGTATTCCATCGCTTACCCACAAAATCCATTTAAAACCCGGTACATCCAAAGTTTAATTGCCGAAGTCAGGGGGCGCGCGAGCATGATGAGCATGATGAGCTTGATGAGCATCTCTCCTCGGTGTCCTTCAAATTACCAATGACGGTGGATCACCATAGTATGTTTGGTGATCACAAACATGCAGCTCTATGGTAAACTGCGAGGCACCAACCACCCTAGCACGTTTGCCTGATTCTTGAGGTTAGGCTGCATGCGAATTGCGATACGCTCAATGGAGGTCTGCCGAATTCGCTTCACTACAAACGTATAATTGTAGCTCAAAATATGATATTACCTGGGAAGCCGCTATCGGGCTTTAAACTAAAACGTAACAGACATAAAGATTAAAAAATGCATTATTCTTTTACCATTGATGCTTTATGGTATTGATATGAAACTTGAGTTGAATCTGCAGTAAATCCCACCCACTTTGAAACAGTTTCGTTCGAAACTAATGACTCTGTTATAAGCTTAATAGAGTCTAGATTTCCACGAAACAGTAGACAGTGTGAAAGTCCACGGAAGATGCTACCAGACAGGTTGTTTATTGTCTAAGATGAAAAAGCTCACGTAAAATTCATCAGGCCAGTGACAGAGGTAAAACAGATTGGGTTGTTTGCACTTGACTATTGCCGAGTGCATCATGTATACAGGCGACTGACAAAACTCTCAGGAAAGGGAAATACCACAAGTGAGTTACACAGTGTATTGCAATTCAAACTACTTTTAACGATAAACTCACCTTAATTTCAGCCGGCCACTCATACAAGGGTCGTCTCAAGCGGCATTTGAAAAAAATATACAAGATATTGAGTCATTTTTGCATTACAATAAAAGGCTGACGAATTCAATCATATGAATATTGTTATGTCCGGGGGGCTAAAACGAAATGCAATTCAGTCCTCCCACACGGCATTCAGAAGTAATTCCAGTATCGTCCTAATTCCCTCCTACTAGTTCAGTTCGTGATCAGATGATAAGGAAATGACAACGAGTGACGTATTGATTCCGTTTACATTCGCAAGTTTCAAGTGTTTGTACGTATATAAGCTTGCCAGTAAGTATAAGTAACTGGCTAAGTAATTCAGTTAACAAGCAAGTAGGTAGTAAACAAACAGATATCCGCTCATACACCGACAGTTAATTTGAATACTATTTGGACTGTGTCAGGCGTTGTTTGAAAGGAGTAATCGCAGGTTAATCAGCCCACAGAGATTGCTCAAACTATTTGCGAGGGTCTATAGTGTCATGCAACTATCTTGCGTGACATAACTCGAAAGAAACTCTCATGATTTTGGACAGGTTTGGTAACAATCGGTAGATTTATTGCTGGGCAACGTTTCGCTTTTGACACAAAAGCTTCGTCAGGCCAAGTGACTAGGTTACGAGGTTGGTCGAGATTTAAGGCGGAAGGAGAACCAATCAGCTAAGTCAAGCTAAATCTCTGTTGGGTATCGGTCGAAGAGTTTTTGTGTTAGGGTGGGCGACCAAGTGTTAGGCCGATGGGGAACCTACATGGATTTGGGTCCAGCCTAGGGTCTAGTTCTTCCGGTTCGGTTCACGTGAAGATCTCTCTTGAACTTTGGTCGGGTTGGGATTTCCACCCCCTGATTTGCTAATAATTCTACGTGCATTAACACCCGCACACAGTCACGTGTCAACTCCGCTTGTCTAAGACCGTTTTCCATATGCTCGCCAGTTCCACACCCTCGATTCTGTTCACGCTGTGATGCTTGGTTCCAAGCATCTTTCAACTGATTAAACTCTCATGATCTTTGTGTCGGTGATGGATCACATGTTTGACATTTACATGGCGGTGTGTTCAACCAACATTAACCATATTAGCTTATACGCGGAGTGATTTAGATAGGGTGTAAATAAGTTCACATTGCTCCTGCTTTACCCGCCCCTCTGCAGGTGGTATCGACAGTATGGAGAAGTATGACAGGGTAGTGTACACAGCTAAATAACAACTTGGTCTCTATTCAAAGATGAATGTCATTGGGGCAGAGGCGAACTCATTTGTTCCACAAGGGTTATTTTTTCTATCGAACTATACGTAAAATAGCCGTAAATTACCATAACCGTCTCTCTATTAACAGGATGCAGTCCTCAGCAATCGGCGTCCATTAACTGCCCCAAAGAGTTAGCACGACCTTGTTATTTCGCTATAAAATGCTAGTATAAATCTTAAAAAATTCTCTTTGACTGCAAAACCCCGTCAGCCGACGGTCCTTGACAGATTAGTCTTGACAGGAAAACCGAGTCAGACAAAACGGATTTAGTTGTCCAAGTGCTGGTGTATTTCTATTCGGCTTTGCTGCACTGGCCTCACACCTGTCTCATTTTCCCTGCCAAAAGTAACCGGTTTAAATCCGCTAGAATATCAAAAAGCAATACTAAAAATCTACTCGTGACAGAAATCCAACCAATTACCATCCTTTGGAAAAAGATACTCTTGGGGTTTACGCTACTCTGCATAAAAAGCCTTATAAGTGCGAGACAGCGACTAACGAAATTAGGTATGCCACAAAAACCAGTTCTTGTTTATCTCGTTGTATTGATTACTAATAAGACTTAGCAATCAAAACACTTAAAAAATGAGAAACCCATTAAAGCTTTTTTCTCTTCTTTTTTAATCCATAGGAAACACTTGCTGGAATATCCAAATATCCGGGAACAGGCTAGTGCAATTTCCGATTCTTTAGAGACCCTCTTGAAGGCCCGGTAAGTGCCAAACTTATATGGCTTAAATATGCTAACAGTTTTCATAAAGCCGGTTATAGTTACTCCCGCATCTTTTGTCGTGGTTTGAACTTATAAGGTGAATGCAAAAGAATTGTTCAAGTGTTGCTCCGGTTTACAGTTCTCATCGCTTTCCATAATGCCACAAAACAGGCAGAGGACAGCTGCAAGCTCTGAAACCCGAAAACTAAGGAAGCACGTGCTCGATCAAGTCGCACCTATCTAATGTGCTCCAGCCGTAACAGAACTCGCCGAGAATTGCTTTTATTTACAAAAAATATCTCAGTTTGAGGAACAGGTGTAGCCGATCCACAAATTCTACGAAGCTAATTCTCTTTCTCGATATTTATTACTACGTGCTCAGATGAATAAGTAATACGGCCTTAACATTTAGCTGGTTAACTCGCTCCTCAGTCTGACTGTCTTCATACAAGATTCCAACCCAAAATCTATTCACCCTGGTTGAAAATGCTGCGGTTATACACTTGAGTTACGCATACAATGGAAACGAGAAGAAAGTGACACGCATTACTCTGGGTCCTTTTAGCACACGGAACATTTTGCAGAATACAGCACAAATAACGTGAAGACGAAAAGAGGATTTCAGAGCCCTGCAAAAAAACTCACAGAAGACCTTATCCTCAAGTAAAGATCTTTGCCCATTTTCCCCAGTGGACAGTCACTGATATGACGAGATAAAGCCGAATGTGCACCACCTATACTTGCGTGAAATATATGATTTAACGCTTTCAGCAACGTCTTCTCAGGTCTTAGCAATGGAAGAACGTCAAGCGAAAATATACCGGATATCCACACGACAGCTGTTACCCAAAGACCACACCTTACTTATATTCCGGATGCTGTGCGGCAGACAACTTCCGTTTGGACTGCATGCATCCGGTGTATTTTATCCTCGCAGTTTGTGGAGTAGAGTTCCTAAAACTAAAGTCTGATTGACTGACGGTAATATACTGCTGCAGCAGGATTCCAAATATATTTTAAAGTAGCCTGAAGCGGAACCACTTGAAGAGATAAAATTAAAACAGGACCACAGACCAGTAAAACGTGGATATTACGTTGGACAGCAAGAAAATACAAAAGTTCTTTCTATGTTTCCTACAGTTAGACACCCACTCATTTCGTGAGGTTAGCGAACAAGCAGTGCTTATCGGAAGTCACTACACTTAGATGCATACGAGGGTATTCTGAGCAAAGTAGAAGCACTGGGACTAAAATTTGCGAAGAAAATTGTTGTTACTCGGCTCTGTTACAATTAAAATGATCAGTCTAATGTGACTGGCCAGGTTGAAAACCGTTGTGTGCATCTGCTTGAGTTACATGCAAGCCGCACACACATCCGAAAAGGTACATGGTTGTTCCTCATGGACAGAACACCTTCTGCTGAACTCACTTCTCAAAAGTATCTGCTTTTGGCATTTTAAGATTCCATCAAACTGTGTAACCCCAGAGAGCTACTCTTCAGTGTGGATGACGAATCGGTTTATGCAGTAAGTTTCTGGTCGAAATTCTCACCAGCTACATAAAACCAGGCATTGTGGAATTCCTTAAGGCCTCCTATTACGAATGGGAAAATGGTTGATGTGTTGGGTAGTGCAAACGATCAATACGCGTACATTTACGAGCACTACTGTCCATCATTCCGAACCAGTACGCAAGGTCCATCACGCAAGACGAGACTAGGGATACACTGGTTATGGAAAATCAACTGCAACTGTTGGAAACACGTCTCTATCGCAAAAGCAAATCTTATTGAGCGGTCACACGTTTGTCACCAACGAAAACCAATTCAAAGCCATAACCACATTTAGATTGAATCAATCGTGCACGAACGCCTACCAGAGTCAACTGTGACCTTAGGATATGCAGACTGTGTAACAGTTTAAATCACTCGTAAAATCATTCGTAAAATGCGCAATATCAATGAAAAAGCAACTGTATGGTGTTTCTCAAAATTTTGGCATAGATCAACTTTACCTACAAGATGAAATGAAAGAAACCCAAATCCCTCCAGGTACGAAGGAACTCTAGGCATAGATAGGACACAATAATCATAAGGTTGTTTAAAACCCGTCTGCAGTTCGCAATAGGTTTCGCTCTTGTCTGGACAGTCTACGAGTTTTCGTTAATCCTATTTTCTACTGGAACACAATTTGTGTGCATAAAGCAAGTTCCATTCATTTGCGATATAATCTAGTTTTAACTGAAGAAGTACACTAATTCAAATTGAATCTTTTTCACGACGTTATTCAGCTAAACCTGCTGCACAAAGATGGCCTCATGTTTTAGTTAAAGGACATTGCATTATTTAAGCCGACTTTGTGCAAAACATTCAGTTGAAGTAAACCAACAGCTGGGATTCAGTCGAGCCTTTCGTTAAAGCCTAATTGGTGCGCAAATGAGTGCGTTTCGTAAACGGTTGAACTTCTTGAGGTGATACAAAACAGATGAGGTGAACAAATAGGAATTCTGAACCACGTGCTTAAGGTAAGGCATATGCAGAGTCTGCAGAACGCACGAGATAATAGTGTTTTCCCGACATGCACGTGCTCTCAGGTGATTTGATTTACAGTTCAAGGAAAACCTTCAGCTGAAAACGTCATAACTGACGAGTGGAATGCCGAAAATCTAGGGGAAATGTATCGGAAAGTGTTTAGACTACCAGAAAGTTAGGTGAGCCAAAGCAGTCTAACTGCTTGTGGATACTATGATAGTCATCAAACCCCCGCGAAAAACCGAATAATTATAAAGCGAGCGAATTTTATGGACGCCTACGGTAATGAGGTATTTGGGTAATGGAAAGCCTAGTAATTCAGGGTGTTTTGTCCATTGTGTATCCCAAAATTGCACACCTGATGAATCTTACCAGGCCTGTAAATTCGTGTAAATTCGGGCACTATCCGAAGGTAATCTACATCAACAGGGATATTCGGTTTGCACGAGTATAAAAATTTGTTCCGGGAATCCATGAACAATCAGGCCAGTCTTTTGAAAATTGTCCTTTAATAACCACCACTCAAAGCGAGAAAGTACTGTAATCGCTCGCGTGAAAACACGGCTGTGGTTTTTGAGTAACTTAAGATTACCTTCAATGAACACTTCTAGCTTTTTGAGAAAATAACACAGCAGCAAAAGCAGCAAGAAGGATTTCTTTGTTTTCACGGGATCTCCCTCAGTAGAGGCACGCTTGTGTTGATATACGATGTAGTCTTTCTAGAACAGGAGAACTATTATCATCCGCAGAAACCTGAAAATATTTCGTTGCGTCACAATCTAATGTGACATGAATACCCCCAAACGTGCAAGCATATGACATGCACATAATGAAATCAAGCATGAATAGGAAATCATTGCAACAGTAGCAGAACGGTAAGTATAGGAATTTGTCAGTCGCAATTCTGAGGGAATTTATATACACAGTAGAAAAAAGTTACCAGATAAATCACAGACAAGCTAATGCTGACCACGTGAGGCTCACGAAGGATAAACCAAGCGCTATAAATGCTGACGAGCAGCGCACCACGACATTTTATTTACTTCATCATGTTTTGAGGCTTGAAAGAGGCAAGATAATGCAAACAAGCAGAAAACCATCAAAGAAAGACAAGCGATAACAAATGTAGCAAGGTCAAAGCAGACAGATGATACTCAAAGTCCATTATTCGAAGAACAACCGACCAACTAATCTTCTGTGAGTAGTCCAATTCAGTAGGGAGACGATGCACGATTTTGTCAAACAGCAGTGGCTGAAGTCAAGTGTTAAGCGTGATGGTCGAAAAGTCCATCTGAATTGAAGGCGTGCGACACTGTTACTAAGATTTTTTCTTGCATACTAGTCGGCCACTTCCTAAACCAGAAACTATTTCGTGCTTAGCTCCCGAGGGCTCATTTTCGCAAGAGGGTGGACGCAATAAAAGGACATTGCTTTATTGGGTTCTCGGTGACAGCTGTCTTCGAGAATATCGTACTATCAGTTGAAGTATGTGAGATTTACATTTGAGTGCAACTCACCAATCAAAAGGATGGTAGGAAGTCTTGAAGGATTAAAGCTTATAATGCAGAACATCCCTACTAGAAACTGCTTGAGTAACATTTTCTCACTCAAACCCACAGCTGAGTCGTTTACTGTTTCTTTGCATTGTTCGTCTCATCCTGGATAGCACTCGGTAATGATTTACTACATTCTGGTGCATCTTCCAGAATTTCAAACGGCACATTAAGCTACAGGCATGTAGCCTTCTTCTACATCCACTTGTGCCTTGTTTGGTCAGAAATTTCTTCGTGTTTGTAGGTTTGTTCCCAGAGCTCCACGGGCGGATTGAAAACGTTTCATCTCGCAGTTAAGGTGAAATCATCAGTGCGCACTGGTCCACTAACAAGAATGTCTCCTGAGAAGATATGTTATACGTTTTCACCACTGGGATAATGTGCAACTGACAAGTGACATATTGAGTTCCTGCAACACTAAACGTTTAAGTACGACAGATATTAGACTTTCAAAAATCGCAATCCTGACAAGTGTGACCAGTAATCAGCGTCACTGCAGGTTAAAATTGACTATGTGCGTATGTCCGTCACTTTGTCTCTCCACATTATACCCACTTTCTTAATGACATTTATAACCTGGTAAACAATCAGGAAATTGTGTAATTCAGAAGACTGACCACCCAAGGCGACAGTGTCAGATGAAACAAGTGGAGTAAAGACATTAAGGTATAAATCTTTCTTGACAAAGCACCTTGCAACTGGCTTGGTGGGCCAGTTGGAGTAACTTTATTTGTTTTTCACCCGTACATGCAACTGGAAAACATTAATTTATTTCCTATAAACGAGCGATTGTGCATGGATTACATGGCCTAAACAAATGGGTACACAATCCTAGGTTTGATTACCCCGATAATGCCAGCGGCTAACGTCGGATAAGGATGCGACCAATTCTGGTGGCCTTTTTTGTTTGTAAAGTAATGAAAAGAAGATTTGGGGAGAAAAGGTCGGTTACGTTGGTGCTGCAGTTATCAAGGCTGGTTATAAAAAAATTTCATGTCTTCTTTCGGAAGGCAGCCGTCCGTATCGTGCAGAGCGAGGAATAACAAAAAAGAACACAACAATGGCCGTTTAATTTTCCCAGCGTATCCTATTACGATCGTCTATCATTGTAGTTTTGAGCAATGCCAGGCGTTCCACAGAAATCATGTGAGTTCTTTTTGACCCTGGTCTTTCAGTGGTTGCTGTCATATTGGGAATTAACAGTCACAACGCTTCTTTCACTCTTGGATTGGTAGGCCTCGAGAATCGTTGCTGATGAGTCGTCACGAAGGTTGTGCGCCTCGGAGCCTATATTGTTCGTGTTAGCCGCTCTTACAAATTCTAGTTCCCCTTTTGCTTACCTGCTGTTCCCCCCTAAGCGTGCGAGTCTCCGTATTCGATTGGATTCAGGATGCTGCGGGACCCAGTATCATCACAACGGTCAACTTCTATAACCGTGGTCTAAATCCGTTCATTCAGTGATAATTTGGACTAATCATAACTACTTGATCAGCTCCAGTTGTCACTCTCCTCGCACGAAAAGTCACTGTCAGATTCTAGTCAGTAACGACGAAGACGGTACACATCCAATTGAACTGAAGCATCTTACCATTAATCGGTGTATTCACGTTACTAGTGTTCCGTGTGTGGAATAAATTCACAACAGTCTCCTTTTGCTCAACCAAGACGAATTCTCGGACCGGCCCTTCAAGCGGAAACTGTCTTTCAAGTGTCTTTAAAAAAGATATGTTTACAAGGAAAAACCTGGCTGACTATCAACTTGCACAATTTTGGACGCCATAATTCTAGATTATTATATCACTTCTTGTTTTTATCAAACCATATTACGATTCGACCAATACTGTGTGATCCTCCAACTCTTTCTTCAACCCACTACTAGCAGCGAAACAGTTTCAAGTCACGTGATTTGGTCGGAAATTCATCCATTTGCGGTACAATTTGTTGTATTTTACTTGAAATGAACGGTATCGTAGATTTATACGTAATGCACTACTCATAAGGTTGCTGAAAATTCTTCGACAGCCCACGACCGGTTTCGCCCTTCCACTTCGGGCTCATCAGGTAGGCGCAGTCCCCGAGTTTCCGTCAACCTTATGTTCTACCCGTAATGAAATGAGTATGCCGAACTAGCGCACTGCGTATTAGCTGAAGTCAGAAGACTGCTTCACACTTGCTGTGTAGCGGATCAGTGGATCCTCATGCTTCATAGACCCGATTGTGCGCAGGAATGATTATTCTGGTGTATTGAAAATCCTCCGCACTAGGCATTTTAACGCTGTCATATTTGAGCAGACCAGTTTCCATGTTTCTTGAGAGCTTCGAAAGTGAATGTGTGGGACCAAAGATGGCAGGTTGTCTTAGAAAGTTTATCTTATGTCTATTCTTTTCAGTTTACTGACAGCTCATAGGCCTACTGATGCAGTCAAAATGACGTTAACAAGTGTCACAAACTCGTGGACGGCGTGCAAATATCTGGTAAACTTGTCTGATCAAATTATGACGGATAATTTAAAGGACACCTGTATGCAATTTAATATTGTGTGATCTTCTCAAATGTTCTGAAACCAAGTCTATTTTATGCCAATTTCTTTTTGCTTTGGATAGTAAATTGGGCCGGCACGATGATCTAGCTCTGCATCTTGACTGTCTCTGGGCCATCGATAACGCCACCACACATTTGACGGGAACATATCTCGTCGAAGGGTACGACTGCTGTCACCTTTTGTGAATATAAAAGCTGAACAAATCACCGTGCCTTCGGACTGAATGGACGAGATAATCGCCTAAAAAAATAACCCAGTGTACACCCGAACGCACGGTTTACCAGAATGGATGATTCTGATTGCAAAAAATGCAACATAACTGCTGCATACCAAATGAAACGAGTTATTAGTAGCTTTAAATTACGTTGTCTCGGAAAATAAGCTACGGTTAAAAAGGCCTGCAAGGTCGACCACTTCCAAATTTTGATGATCAATCCCGGTATTAAAATTTAGGACCAAGTATCTATCTATCCCAAGTGAGAAGCTGCCTAACCAGCTTCGGCAAGCTGAATTTAAGCCAAACAAATCCAATTGCATATATCATGCGTACAAATGGAGTCAGTGGTCGCAGTGTTTAGGCCAGGACTGTGAAATCTGAACCCCAGACAACAACCAGCCACTTGTTGAGCCTCATTTGAGACTAAGTGTATGGCACATCGCTTCCGAGAAATGGCTTCTCCTACTTTTCAGTTGGCAAATGTCAAACTACAAGTCGGTGGTTTGATACTTATCAGTTCCTCCGTTAGGGGATGGAAATTTAGCAGCAATTATCAGCAATTCATGAATATTCAGGCTCCCGTAAAGGTCGACACATTCGGTCAACTGAGAAAATGTACTCAAATTTTCACCCAGTTTCTAGTTAATTACCGAAGATCGTAAAGGTTCCGGCAGGGCAAATTTTCACCCAGTTTCTAGTTAATTACTAAAGATCGTAAAGGTTCCGGCAGGAAACATTGCTCGGATTCTATTCGAATCACATAAATCCGGAAGAGCCTAGAGGTATTTCAGAACGAGCTGTCCGAAAACCCCAACTCTGATCAACCAGTAGTAGTAACGGAGAGTGATTATCCTCATCTTTTTCTTATATCAGGTTACATGAAGCTTCGTTCGTATATCTGGATGTTTGCTTGAATATTCAAAAAAATCTCTGTTGTCCAATCCACGTCTGTTTTATCTGAATAAAAATTCGAGAGTTTCGATATTGCTCCATAATTTTATTCCCAAAGAGGATAAAACAGTGTAGATATCTAGAAATTAAGTTATTTGTAAATAAAAGCAAAGATACTATACAAAGTTAAAATCAACCACATCCTTCATCTTGGTTTCACATTTTGTCTCACAAAATGTCACTGGATTATTGTATCGATGGCAGCTAAATGACAAGTGAACAAGTGGCTGCTCTATCTATAGATTCTTTGGCTGCATGCCTGTGTGCTTTTCCAGTCGAAAGTCCCAAAGTAAGACTCCTCCCATACCATGAACCGTTATCGCCAAATTCTTGAAAGAAGCTGCTAAAAAACAAACCACACAAACCTTCTATTTGGTATATCGCTACTCAAAAAGCCAATCGGCCAGTTCACTTAAGCATTCACGAAGTCATTATTAGTCAGTCGAACTACACACTGATAAACGCAAATTATCACCCTATTGGTAAACCATATATGATCCTCTGTTAAATCACTAATGGTGAGTTCACGGTTTCAAATCTGTATTCATGACAGATCACAACAGGGGGCGAAACTGGTAGAGATCCACTTCGGATTTCGGGCAAAGGCTGACACCAGTTGCGGGATCAGATCTTCATCACACGTTCAGGCACTCTCTGATGGCTAAAAATGTCCGAAACACCGGGCAAAATTGGTCACGTTGGGCATGTAATATTATAAGGCAAAAGCAACCCACTTTGGTGATTGCACTTTACACAAACGGTTACAAAAGGCACTGCTGCTCAAAAGAGAAGTAATTTTCTGGGAGTACCGGTCCAATAGCTTCTACTAAACAGCAAAAGGAACTCTCCTGTATTTCCTTCGGTTGTTGAGTGGCAAACTGATATGTTAAAAAACAGTTCAGAGCAAGGCTTTGAGTTGTAGTTTGATGAGAACCGGTGCAGGATTCCCAACAGTCTGTTACGTGCTTGATACGTTAGACAATCTAGGAGGCTTTCAAATCCAATGAATAAATGCAGGCACAAAAAGCGTCGTCATCTGATTGCAAAAAAACGTGGCTTCGTTTGCGTACCTTCCAAGCTTTGTGCTGCTTGATGAAGTATATTATGACATTACTGCGTTGATGCATTTCATCCGAGTATTTGTCGCATAACACGGCATCCATAATCTGGGACACTTAACCAGCTGCAACCCATTTCGTTACGCTACAAAAAAAACCAGAATCATTTGGGGCTTAAAATTCTGATGGAACTTCGGTGAACGGGTGAGTGAATCCTGTTAACCTCGGACGCATACTGTTAGAATGACTCACGTACATCTAATTAAAATGAAAGGGAACAATATGGTTGTGTGGCAGTTTTAATGGTAAAACCGTTCAAGCAAAATTTTGTGACATTTTGTCCCAGGAGCCATAGGGAACACCCACGATCTGAAAACGATTGGCACGCCGCTGTTGGCCATCATTTGCCATTAACGAAATGAATGTCTTCTTAACGAAATAAAAATAAGTAAAATGGTTTTTCTCAACAAAAATAAGGTTAACATCGAGCAAAAATATTAAATAGCCCAACAGTAGCGTACTGAGTTATGAGTCAGCACAACTATCCCCAGTTTTAGTGATAAAAGGTAAATTGGTTGAATGGTATTTTTCAAGCCCCCATACTTCAAGGCCATACTTCATAACAGAATTACACTGATGAAGTGATTCGGCCACATTTGGAATAAACCTTGGCTTTCACAGGTTGCCTAGTAATTTTTACATCGTGTTCCTCCCCACGTTTTCTTCAGATCTCCTTCCTCAGATACAAATTGCCGTGATACCAATGGGCTTTAATTTTTATCCGGATTGCATCTCCTAAAGAACATCAGGCATTCATCGTGCTCGCAACTCCGCTGATGTTACTTATTCCTTCCTACTGTGTCGTGCTGCAAAACAGGTTGTGTTCTGTTGTTTAAGTAGGCTGTGAACTGGTAAAATAATTATACCCTACTTGTGGGGAATATTTTTGAAAGAACCACTTAGTAGGCATATCTGTAGTTGCCCACTGCACATTTGAGCTCTTTTGGATGTTTTTTTAGGAGATGCCGGTCGAATGTTCCACCAAGCGTTATAATAATGCAGCTACTGGTTTTAGGAGGATGTGCGAACGAACTTATTCATTCATTTGGTGATATTGAGCAGGCTGCAGGTGGTTGCTATAGGTAGACTCATCGTTGAAAGTTTGTACGCTGTGCCTGACAGTCGGTTCGCCAAGGAGAAAGATGTTACTAGCGCGGTCAGAACGGTTGATAGGGACAGAACTACTTCCGATTGTGAGGTCACAAAATTTACAGATGAAGACAATAATTTGAGGGGTTTGAGTTCAGTCTTTACATAAAAAATCACCATGCAACCAGTTCGCCTCCTTTGAATTAATTTCAAAAAAAAGTTTCTATAAAAGAATCAAAAGACAACAGTTGTTTGCAACAAACTTATTCCAACTGAACTGTTAAGGTTTTCCTGGAAGAGCTGAAAAACACATCGAACTGTTCTTCCGAGATTCTGGTAGTTAGCACATCCTCACCCAATCTTACAATAGGGAATACTTTTCAACGCCCCATGTGACTGGCTTTTGCAGAACATGTAATGAATCACAAGCTAAAGAAGCAAAAAACAGATGGAGACGCTAACGAACGCAAACTGAACTGGCAAATTCTCTGCATTTCATATTGTACAACGAAACTAGTGAACCTCACCTCGGACTAGTAGGAGTGAGCACCACATATCCGTGATAAGCTATGCCAACTCCACTGAATACCTTGCGCAAAATAGCTGAAAAGGTCTATTAAGTCGAGATACGTTAAACCTTTATCCGCCAGCTTTACATAAACACTCAAAAGTAATTAAGTTTTACATCACAATTAGGGAACACTGTCAGGAATGACGGGTTATTGCGCCTTTAAGTTTTATTTTCCAATGCTGTGAACCGTTGTTCAGAGTGACTTATGGCTTGCCAGTTCGTATCAAATTACATCCGATGCAATAATGTATATCATAAAGATCAAACAGCCATGTAGTTTTGCTAAATAAGTCACAGAAGATTAATAGCACTCACAATCGTTTTGGGCTCTTTGTACAACAAGACGGTCTGTAATGGACAACAGTCTGTTGCACTAATATCCTGCGGCCTATTATCCATTTAGGGTAGGACAACGTTACAGGTAATCCATATTCACACACGCAATCCGATTATAAATTATATTAACTGACAAAATAATGTTTCCGGGTTTTATGACATCCTTTTTAATAATAGCTTGGTTGTTTTCATACGTATGTAACATTATTTGCCCTTTGCAGTCGTTTGAGGCTGGTGTGTTTTGGTCACTTCATTTGTAAGTTGACAAGGCGCAAATTACTGTTTACAAAAACTTATCACACTTGCAACTTGTGCCAGGAAAGACGTGTAGAGGAATGTTCGTCACATTGAGTTTCCCAGGGTTGAAAACAGTTTATTCGGATCAGACAGTGATACGTCGTTTAACATCTTTTAAGATCTATTTCTTTCAAGCACACCTTTGTCTCGACCTTTCTTCCACGCTAAACAATACGGAAGTAGGTTCTCGTAGATAAGTATCAATCAGCCAAGTATAGTTTTCTACGCTTGTTGTACAAAAATGCAAACGAGGATATAATTCAGATGATCTTTGGATAACTGTTTCTTGTAACCCTCGTAATGCCGACAATTTTCCACTTCCTTCTCCGAATTCTTTCCTTTTACATTGTGGAAACCCACTTGATGCTATTTCGTTCAATGAAAAAATCAGGCCGCATTGCATTGGAATGTAAAACAAACAGGGCTTTGGTAGTGAACAATCAAGTAAACAGACGTATCCAAGCTATCCAATAAGTGATGAATTAACAAACGTCGCTTTACAAGTGTAGCAAGCATCTTACTATACGTAAGCTTGCCCAGGCAGGACAACCATATCTATGAGGAGGAGTCCACATACAAGCATTCACACATGTATATAAGTATGGATGGATAGAGATGATACAAAGAGAGAAGTTCATCCATGAGATCCAACAAATTAGACACAAAACACTTATAGGGAGAAAAAACCCTCAGCCCTATGTGTTTTCAACACTAGTCACCCCGTACAAAACAGTAAATTTATCAACAGTTGACCTGTCGCCCACCTTAAATGGATGCATTCAGCTCAGTTTCGGAGACACTGTTCCAAACGGCTTTCAAGGTTCTTTTAAAATCGTTAGTCTACGGTTCATTGAAAGTTCCTGAAGTGGCACGCTAACTGCTTAATACAGCTTATTACATTTTTGATCAGAAACACCCCACAGAAACAATTAATGGCTCCAAAAATAGCACGTTCTATCTAATGAAAAGGTATGAAGGTGGTTTTTAAAATTTTCTGGACAAACTCCAAGTAACAGTAATCAATTGAGAGAAAGAAACGGAATGTTGACAGCCTGCATGTTCAAAATAAACCACACATTATGAGGCAACATATGAACATCTGGTGTGTTTAGCAAACTGAAAAGTGCTGTCACGCACTTCCCTATATGGATCATTATTCTACCACACACTAACAAAATGAGGCCTACCGAGTATTCTGGATCTTCATTATGGTCTTAGGCAGTTGAAAAAGTTGTTTGGATTAGGAATGATTGGAGCGGCTTTAAAAGTCCGATCGAAAACCCGAATGCACTTGTATTACACTGAGGTTTGAACCATTTTCAGATCAACGTACAACGTGTTCTGCTGTAAACAGACGCTGAATCAGTATCCGGATGACATGAACTCCTAATCCACTATATAAGTCGCGAAGAGTAATACGGTGGCAGTGAGAGTCTTTGAATTTTGATGCTTGGCGGTTTTTATTTGCGTTCATCTGAATCTGCAGAGGCTCAGATCACAAAGCAATCGTTGAAAAGTGGGTGCTTGGTAGTTCTTTACGCGTGTCCTTTCGTTTACATCTACGTAATTTCAAGAATTCCCTACCGCTTCAGTGTACAAGTGTACAAGTACAAAAAACGCCGAACTACAAAACTTTACGCAATGATGCACACTACTATAATTGTTAACTTTCCAACCGACAGGGCAAAATAGCGCACAGAACAGGTTCCTCTGACATTAAGACGATAACCAAACAAAATTCACAGTTTCCCAAGACGTAATTTCTGGTATGCAGCGTGTAAATTTCGGTGAGGCCTCAAGTAATGCACAGTCTCCTTTATTGCATTCTGGTGATTGAAGTATTTCTGCCTGGCAGTAGAAATATAGTCTAATACCAGCTAGCGTGGTAACCACCACATGCGTTGGCTGCGAGTTCTTCTTTACCAAGTTTCGATTGAAAGCTACACAAATCCCCAACTGGGATATGGAAACTCCAGTTTTTATAAAGGATACGTCAATCAGGCATTTATTTTGCATCAACTAAAGAAATACGCTTCGACTTGCAGCTGCCTACTTCCACGTCATTCACCAATTATCCTAGTCACTTCTGGCTCCGTGAATTGTTATGCACCACTGAAGGATAGATTGTTTGGCGGAGCTCCGCCCAAAATTTTTAGCTCGAAAATGTTCCAGTATTCATTTATCGACGTTGAAGTCTGGGCATGTGGTGAGGAATGTCTCAACTTTGGTCCAAACCGTGGTGTAAGGTACGATGATCAACCGTCTTCAGATTCATGTTTGCTTAAGCACGAATGCATGACAGGCGATACTTTCAGGAAACACGGAAACGCCTAGCTTGGAACAGCGCACCTAGTGGCACCGCCAATTGCTTGTGTTCACCAACATGGTCTTTCGTTAGATTGAATAAACAGTGTTATTCGTGTGACAGACGGTGTTTGTTCAGTTCGTTCATTCCCAAAATCGTTAGTCTTTTTTCTCGAAATAATCACTAAACCAACTCCCTAATATTAACTCTTAGGCTTCGCATTCTGCCAAAACGTTAAGCAAAAAACAAAACAAAAAACGAAGTGAGGTCGTCAATGCTTTATGCACATGAGACTTCTAATATTGGTTGGAAAACTCCAGTACAAAACCAGGCCATAAGAGAGTAAGGAAAATCCTAGGCGAAGCCGAATGAGTCCTTTTCAAATTGTACAGCAAGACAGTATTTATCTATCTTGGAGGAGAAAAAACTAAGACCTATTTAATGTGTTCCGTATTCCTCTCCAAGACCTGGATTTTGGCACGGGGCCAAAGGAGGACTACTTTTTGCACCAACGCCTCCACGGCATCGCTCCCAAGTTAGTTGCCAAGCTCGGCAAACAGATCAACGGCCATCTGATCATCTACCGGCAAACGCACTCCAGCCACCGATATTTCGACATGTTAATATTGCTTTCTCTTGGCGAACCTGAAAAGTGGTTATACCATCAACAAATTTAATTCAACAACTCTACTCAGATTCGACTTCCCAATTATGGGTTAATGTTAATCGTTTGTAGATGCAATTTACATAAATGTCAGGCTAAACAAGTTTTTCTCATTCATTATCCTTTCAGATAAACAAAAGCTTCTTCATCTATCAAGTGGGGTTTGAGTAATTCCATATTTTCAAAGCCTGAGTCTCTGAGTGGGTTGAAACGGCACTTGTTCCACAGCGTTGTAGCGGGCGACTCTCGACATTGGTGCTCCGTGAAGCTTTCGAAAAAACAGGGTAGTAGAGATATACGTAATGCACTACTCAAAGTTGCTGAAACTTCTTCGACAGCACACGACCGATTTCGCCCTTCTTGGGGCTCATCAGGTAGGCGCAGTCCCCGAGTTTCCGTCAACCTTATGTTCCAAGTGAACCCAAATTGGACTGATTTCAATAAACCAAATTGATTTGCAAATGAGGGTAGTAGATACTTTTAAAGCTTCTCCAGGCTTCCGGTTTAATTTCCAGTTTGTTTTATGGCAATAACCCTTTCACACTTTCCATCCAGAGTCTAGCACCACTTACTATATTTCTTAGTATGCTGATCAAACCTCATGGTTCACATAGTTATAGTGATACAACTAACCTGCTTTCTTGCATAATAATAGCAACAATACAAAGATCAAGTCTCACGAATGCGCAAAAATTGTATAAAATTTGTTGTGTTTGTAGAACGTCAGTGATAATGTAGTTTTTCACTCAGCTGCTGTCAAAAATGTGTCAGCGACGTTCTCCAGTTGAGTGAGACCTTTTCATAGACCTTCATTTCAACTGCTGTTCGAGAACATTTCTGTAGTCTGGGGTTTTTTGCTTATAAAAATCGATCCTCCTAGGTAGCTAGCAAAACACATTCTCAAAGTTCGGATTTGAATGTCCCGTCGCACATTTGAACACTATAGCTAATTATTATATAATTATATATATAACATTATAGTTAACCTGCAGAACTGGGGGTGGCTATAACGTGTAAAACATAGCATAATTCTCCAAAGCCCACTTTTGGGAAGGTTTGTGTAAGTAAGCTGTTATTGGAACAAATAAGGACTTCTCAGGTTAGGAACAACGTATCCTAGCACGGTGTGGTGTGTAAGAGAGAAATTAAAAAAAATAAAACATTTAGCGCAGCAAAGTTGGCTTTGTAATTCACTGTCTTGTAACTATATCTTATTTGAAATCGCTAGATGTTGTGACATTTTATGTGCTGAAATGGTTTTAAAAATGTTTCCTTTCTATCTAAAGCGATTCATTAAACTTGTCAGTCTTCGGATCTGGAATTTGTTCGACGGCAAACATTGGAAGGTAATGCCACATGAACTTGTAATAGTGGCGTTAGCATTCTGGACAACCAAGAAATTTCCTCGACCCGAAATAGAGTGGCAACAAAGTAAATAGGAAGTGATTTCCACCAGTTATTCTTGAAGCAAGACTTTGCGAATTTAAGACTACCCTTGAAACAATGAACAATCTGTGGACTGAAGTTTATTCTCTGGCCCTTTGTGGCTGCTAGTCACAAAAGTCAACCTGTTTAAACTTTCTGCCTTTTGTGTACAAGCAACGTTTTCACAACGTACGCTACAGTTCCCATTATTTGGTACAATCACTTAACTTTGGCCAACGGACACTAGCGGCCTTGCACTACAAAATATGACCGGAGCATGTCAACTTTGGGTATTTAATTAGGCTGGTAACTTTAACTGTTTTTCGCAACGAACCCGACGGACCTTCTAAAATACCTCTGAATTGCACATAAGTTGGAGTATTTGGCGAGTGTCAAATGAAGGAGACATTTTGAAGTTACTTGCTTATATTAAAAACAGGCGGCAAAATAATGTTCGTACCGCTAAAGTGCGATAGCGAACGTGTTCCATAGGTTCGATATTGAGACTAGTCATTCACAGCTAGATTTCTGTAGCTGAGTACAACATCCGGCAGAATCTGATTGGATAATGTCCGGTGCCGTATCTTATCTAGGTCGGGACTATCCACACAGCCACTTGTTGTGAAAGGGTTCTTAATGGGACACGAGCAGAAAAACGTCTTGTCCATTCAAGTTCCACCAACAGGTCTCTGAGAAAAGTGATTTTGCTTTACTACACGCGAAAAAAGCGATAGTTTTATTGCGCACAATCTACGCTGCGCTTCAAATTTAACAGTAATATCATATACGATATTACCTACAAAAAGGCGATTTCAATCCGACTCCGAATAGATTGTCTGAAAATACTCTTTTCTGGACATATAAAGTACACAGTTCTATTCCTCTCAGCCGATTTCCCTAACATACCGTTACTTGCAACGGCTTTGCATCCACGAAGTTAATTTTTCCTGACCTTTTAACTGTTCTACACACAGCCAGGCCCACCTTACTTATTTAGAGCAGGAAGTTGCTTTCGCGTAGCTCTTCACAAAATGAAACCAGTAGAACTGACACCCATCTGGATAATCTCAGGAAGACTTGAAACTAGTATAATCAATCCAAAATGTGAATCTGGGGATAGATTATCAATCAAGTACATCAATCAACCTCCTACAAATCCGCCAAATTAATGATTCTATCCTTAACTGATGAACCAAATACCTTCGGCTCCTAGCATTCAGAGGAAGAAAAGGAACAAGACGAAGGCCAGAGGATAAACAGAGGCCAAAATTCTCGAGAAAGTCAAGAACAGGTGGTTGTAAAATTGCGCGCAGTAACTTTCATTTGAAACTTCATCATGGACCAGGTAACTACGCCATTCTAATGTCATGCACCGAGCATGTGCAGAATAATGAACGCTTATCAATTTCTGGAACATAGTGATAATTAACGCTGAAGTCAATTTTTATGATTAGTTTTTTCCCAAACTACATAGCCTTTTTTTATTCCCGGCCGCGGTTGTCTGGGGTGATCCTAAATGACCGTAAACTGCTTAATAAATACATATACGACTTATAAATAGAACATTTCCGGCCCGACGATTCTTTGCCTTGCACATGGGCTGTATAAACAGTCAAAAACTGTGTAGAGGTAATGCACTACTTATAAGGTTGCTGAAAATTCTTCGACAGCCCACGACCGGTTTCATTCTCCTTGGGGCTCATCAGGTAGGCGCAGTCCCCGAGTTTCCGTCAACCTCATGTTGTAATTGAACCCGAATTGGACTGACTTCGATAAATGCACTCACTTGCAAATCAATTTGGTCTTCCGAGAGACCCACCTGGAACCCAGCTGAATCTCTCGTTCAAGTAAAACATAAGATTGATGAGAACTTGGGGCTGCGCCTACCTGATGAGCCCCAAGAAGGGCAAAACTGGTCGTGGGCTGTCGATGAATTTTCAGCAGCCTTATAAGTAGTGCATTACGTCTATACATGTATCGCGATATCTTGAATATCGTAGCAACTGAAATATGAGGCGGCCTGGTGCAGCACATTCAGTTGCCCGGAAACATCACAAATGAGTGTATTTATCGAAACCAGTCAAAAACCCCTTTGTATCCAGGCATAGTTTCCTCATTCCACCCTCACTAGTGTGCATTTTGCAATACGCAAACATAATTGCTCGGCACATTAGTCATTTCAAGTAATTGTATTAGGTTGATGGAATACAAATTTAACGCACAATCTTTTGATGTGTACCAGGGTCCACGAAGAGGCTAAAACATAATGTTGTTTCAAGATTTCTACAACTATAGGATTTTCCATGTGGCACTCGCAGAGTCTGAAATACCACATCCCTAAATAAACATAGAGTCCTGACAAACTTTCCTTCTGTTCTCCACCGTAGAGAGTTTTGAATGCGTGATAGCTCGTTGCCGTATTGGTTGAAAGCCACAAAGCTCTCCTCTACTGGTGCTGTGATACTGTTTCATGCAAGATGTTTTAGCAGAACCACACAAATGAAAGTAACCTCATGCTTGATAATAAAATCACATGGATGGAGCTTAATACACATGGGCTGTTTGTAATAGCTTCAAGAGCTCTTTCTATGAAGGCAACAGCATAATTCTCCTCTCATCTCTTTCAGAGATGAGTAAGCTAATCTCACATTTTACTGAGGCAGGTTGTCTATTGGAAACTAGGGTCATATTTCAACTTATAATGACCGAAGTAACCTTGGTTGTTTTGTCGGGTGCACAAATGTAATTGGGAGGCCATGACGATTATTTCAGTTGCCCTCGGTATGAGAGGAGAAACTTCCTGCAAGGAAGAACATCCAAATGAGTGGATGCACTTCCTTGGTAATGCGGTTTATTTAAGGACGCCTGTGAAATCATCCAGAGAACGAGCTGATATTCACTGTTTGTTTACAAAACTTGCTTACACCACAAAAGACCGTAGATCTAGTGCTGTAAAAGACAGTTCTTGTGGAAGTTGACTTCTTATTGCAGTGGGCTTAAATCATCTGCTGTTGTATACTCTTGGCGTACTCCGGAGATATACTTACAGGGGTAAGTAGACTTAACGCCGCTGAAACCCCAATGGCAGTTGCACTTTCCTGCAATAGGTACGCGCAGATAACGACGGTACCCTGTCGATGCTGAATTCTGATCACGGCAGGTTTCCGTGTGGCACCAATTTCCGAACCAAGCGAACACATCATGTCCGCAAGCCGAAGTCCACGTCATCAGCCAAGGAGCCCCATCACCATCGACCATTGGTGGCGCGAATGGCATTTGATCTGAGAAACACAAATGTATTCTGGCCAAGCCTGTTTTTCCTGCCGCATCGCTTTGCCTCTTTTTGTTAGCAACTAATATGCAAACCTATCTCCTAGCCACTAGAAAGCTCTCAGGAATTAATTTGAAACTAAATCATTAAAAACAACCACCTAAGTCAGCCCCCACTAACCCGTTTTCCGGTGCATACTTCGAATATTTCCTCTCCACCGCTGACTGATGGCCACGTGATCCAACTAGGTCCGCAGTTGATTTACGGTTGGTGGCCGCCAGGTCACTCGCTGCGAACGTTTATACTGAAAGTTCGTACTGGCCAGAAATGTTCATGATCAGCACACAACTAAAGGAGTCGCTCTCCATTATCTGTACGACAAGCATCCACTCCGAATCGACCACCGAAATGCATTGAGTAATGCGCCGGTGATCACGGTCAGCCGCTGGCGATCGGAGTGTGCGGTTTTTGTGGCCGACTTTTATTAGCCCGTCCTTCCTCAGGGGATGGTAACATCACTGCTTCCAATAACATAGACATGCTGGTCGTCCTTGGAACCCCTCACTGCCTCCACACTCCAATCGCAGAGGACAGTACAACATTACCCCCAGACTGCCTCTTAGCACGATCATTCATAGTACGGGGTCTCGCTGCTCTTAGTCTGACTGTTCCTGTTTGGCCTTCCTGACATGGCTGCATTTTGTGGAACAACGTTTCAGCCAGTGTAACCCCGCAGGACCACTGCAGCATTCAGACCAGACCTCCACGTCAAGGTGGCAGGTTTAGGTCGGGTAGGAAGTGTACCGTTGTGTCTCACGTGGGTGTCACACTTGAGCGCTTGCGTCCAAAAACTAGCTGGAAAATAACAACATTTGGTGACTGATTTAACACTAGAAATTGGGTCAGCTGGGGCCACAGCGCAAACCCAGTAATGAAAAATACTACGGACGTGGGTAGATAAATTAGCCTCCGGTTCTATCGCAGCTTGTACCCCCATAAAAAAGTTATTTAGGGCTCCCTGTGGAAGAATTTTCTCACTATATACTGGGTGTTTGGTGACGATGAAGACAATTTCGAGGGCTGCTTCTCGATATTTCCAGTTTAGATAAGGTTCAAGCTCAGAATAGCTTGCATAGGTGTTTACTTTGGAATGACTATCATCATCATCATCATCATCATCATCATCATCATCATCATCATCAACAACAACAACAACCTATTCAACACTGACACTTTGCTGCTGCACTGGGAACCATGGATGTAGGTGGACCATGATGTTACCAAGGCTCCCAGACCTAGACAGGAGGACAATTAGGGTTCCCGACCAACGCATTCGGCACAAAAACCTGGCCGCAAAGCAGCTGTGTTTGGCGGGATATACCGATGCATCACAATTTTTAATGAACAAGTCGCCAGGTTGTTCAAACCTGTAAACTGGAGGACCAGGAGACTGTGTTGTTTGGATTTCTGACCATTGACCAACCTGATATGAGAGTGTTGCGCGGACACAACTCCTAATAGGAAGCACACAAAACATTACAACCCAGTACGGTTCAGTCTCTTGGTGACGGGCTTAGATTAAGCCACGAGATTAGATGGAAAAGACGGGAAAATTGATTGCTAGCGCATAGATTGCAGCTTTTCGAAAATATACTATGGCAATTGGGATATACCAAAATGATTCAAACGCCCAAAAAACGATTAAACTTTCCGCCCAACTCTTGATTCATGAGCACAGCTTCCTACTTCGCGAGCTTGGCGCTCAAGGTTTATTCCAATGTGCAATTCGGTGTTGATAGAAGACAAAATTGGTCATTTTCCAGGTTGATTTAATGGCTTTAGGCTCATGCATTTGGAGTTTTCACTGAGTTGAATTAATAATTTACAGTGAGCTGAAGAGAGAAACCGAGGAAGGTTGCAGATGAACTCGAAAGTTCAGGTTCCTGGAGAGCTTGCCTTCTTTTGTTCTTTTTTCGAATTAGCAGAGAGGAGAGGAGCAACATCAAGATGGTCCCGTTGGCCCATCTGATTCTTCTTACAAGGACTAGGTGGAAAGCAAATTAGTTTTTCACCGTGCAAGTCTATTAGAAGTCCATTGTCCGAGGATGTGGCATAGCCCACTAGTTCGCTGATTCATTCTTCTATACTGGCAATCTAAATACACACAGGCGCAAAACCAATCCAGCGAGAATGTCCCTGCTTAACTTGTCACATGGCACCGAACGAAATCGTTCGTAGACTTGTAAAAATCAGCTCCAATAGCATGCCGCAAAACAGAAACCGTCAGTAATGCATTGCATCCTAATAAGTAAGTGATTAAATCCAAGAACTAATACCGGTAGCACAGAGATTAAGCCTCAAAACAGTTTGTTGTGAGATAGACGCCAAGATAGGCCGTCTATGACAAATAGCGGAGGTTGACCATTTTAGTCATCACGTTCCATTTTCTGTAGAGTCGATTTCTGACGTCGTTTGCAGTTTTGTCTTAGGTTTATTCTTTGTAATGTAAAACAGCCAACATTCTAACGGGCAGTGATATTTTCTGGCGAAGTGTTTCTTTTATGTGAGAGCAGTCCTCAGTCATGTATGGGTTCCGGCCAACTGCGCATAGGATATCTTCAAAAATAAATATTTCGGGCCAACCTATGACATCATGCTTCCTAACTCTTATTTTTCAAGATGAAATTGGTGGGGAACGACACCCAGACTTATTCTGGGATGTTTCTGTCCAGTGTTTGGTTGTCAGATTCATGGGATACAGCCCTAGTGAAGAAGATAAAAATAGAAGATTGAACTCCTGCCGAAAATCGGTGTTGAGTCTTCAAGATCAAAACCTCTTTGAACTAGACCGTTTATTCAGAGACAACAGATGGCCCCCATATGGCAGGCTGTAAACTATGTCTACTGATGATCCCTGGAGTGTACATTCATATTCTTATCTTTTCTCGCCTTCCCTTAAAAAATGCTCAGATATCAAACATCTTTGGTCCTCAAAAATGTTTCTGCAAAATGGTAAAAGCAGCGCATAGAAGCCAACAGACATATCGGTAAGTTTAGATTAAACAACTCCGCAAAAGTCAATTCTAAAAGCCTTTATAATCAGCAACCACTCTGGAACCGTGACGAACGTAAAAGCGGCCATTATGCTCCTTGCCTGGTTTAGTTTTTAAAACATTGCGCCAATAAAGCTAAAAAAACTTCCTTAATTTTCCTGAAAATATTTTTCATTCAAAACTTCAAAAAAGCATTGCAGATGTTCAGGGAAATAGCCATCTGGATTATGCCGCTTTCAGTGTGTGCAAGAAAAGACTTTCAACTCCGTTGACTTCGCAGCAAAGCCGCTTTCTGTGACTGTGGGAACCTCACACGAAAACGCATTATTAAATAACGGCAATTTGTTTCTAATTCGTTTTTAAAAACGCACGTATTTTCCAATGAACTTTGCCTGAATCTACTTTCTGTAAAAATAATAAACGGATGGTTTTGTTGGCTTTTTTAGCATTGCTTGATAGGTGATACACAGATAGAAGCATGAGGGTATCTCGAATCTCATTTTAAATGAAACATGAGGCGGCTTTTACGCAGTGCATATGGTTGATAAAAATAAAGAAAAGAGAGATCCGAAGCCTCACGTGAATATAAATATGCGCTGTTTGTTCTAACTAACTGTAAACACTTCCCACCTAAACATCTGCGTAAAGCTTCACTTACACCGTTTTTTTCCAGTTATAGGTTGTGCCTGATTTTACAGTGGCATCATCGGTTTTAAGAAGTCGACATTGCTTAAAGACCGCACGGCAAAGCCCTCAAAAGTGGTCATGTAATTGAAAGACACCCAGGAAATGTTGCTGACCCTCAGTGCATCGTAGGTCTGTCGTTGTTGCATTATATTTGCCATGCTGTATTTGAAAAAAGGAATAGGGAATTTGCCGTCACGGAAGGCTGTCTCCATCTGACCAGGATAGTTCGTTTGTGTACAAGTGCTCAAGTGCTAACGTTTTGTAGTTGTAGTTCAGTACATTCGGGTTGTCAGGTACTTTCGATCAAGATTTCGTCCAGTAATGGAAGCCAGTCCATGCCCGAAGGCCGAAAAGCATGGTGTAGCTGTTTTAGCTTTATTTTGGTTCATCGCCAGAATAAAAGTACGATGAGTCCAGCCGTTTACACTACACATGCTGGGGTTGTCAGGATAAACTTTTGTTGTTACTTTAGTATATCCATAAAAAATTTTCACACTTGCAAACGAGTAAGGTGTTGTGAAGGAAACCAGTTTTTCAAGGCAATCCCGATTCCGAAGGCCAGAAGATAATTGAGGACCCTTTAGATGTTCTACGCAGTAAATGACGTATCTCAAAATCTGCTGAATTACCACTCTATTGGCTTGGATATAATAAGCGCATTTCTTTTGTGTAAATGCAGATTAGAACAAGTAAATTTTTCGATTTTCCAAGCCCATTCCTGTTTACATGGAAGTGCCCTGGTTAGTTCCCATCTTCGCGTTTCCTACGGAAATCGCAGAACTTGATGTTTTGATGGGCAAACTAAAAATTTTTTGCCGTTCATTCATTGTCCTAATGCTTAGAAGCCCGGAACCTCCGGTAGGGTTCTCGAGAGCAATGAAGGATAAAAGCTGAAAGTACTTCACGAAATAAAATATATGGGGGATATCCTTAATTCTGGCCATAGTAACTCTAGTTTTTTTGTTTACTTAGAGGATCAGCAAATCGAAACCCAATTAAAAGACCTTTTACGTTTACAAGTGCGAGTGACATGCAGTAAGCTATCCTAATCTTGGGATTAGAAAGTTCCAAGGGGCGCGATCAGAAGAGCGTTGATACAGCAACGCTAGAACAAAAAAATACTGCTCTACTCAAGTGAGGGGCGGACGGACAGTATTAACATTTAAACTATCCGTGATAGAAAGTAAACCAGTCGACAGGTAACAACGGGTGCGACATTTGGAGGACTGTCAGTCTAACTGATCGTAGGCCTCCCCATTTTGTTATCGTGAGCCACCTTAGTCCTTACACTGTCTCTAAATTCATGGCGCCGTTGACATGTAGGACTATGAGATGGTCGTGTACGTGTAGTCAATTTTATATTCATAATATTAAACAACAACACAAACGAGTGCAATTTTCTGAAACAGGCTGGAGTATCGTGATCATCTGCTGAAGTTCCTTTTAGAAGTGGAGATTTTTGTCTCATTATTCAGTCAAAATAGGTTTTACTTGCAACAATCATATTAGGAAGGAACTAGAAGTGGTTTCCCGAGCATAATGTTTCCTTGGGAGGTCCATCATCACGTCAAATGGACTTCAAGTAAACAAAGTTTTCCCCTATTAGAATTTTCCTCTGAATTGTAGTAGAGTAACAAAATAATGACTGTAGCCCCAAAGAAAAATATTCTACTTTCCAATCCATTATTCTGCATATTTACTCCCAAATAAATAAATATTGAGGTAATTTGCGCACATTTAACTAGGCCCAAAATCCAGGTTGCGATAGTTTCGAAACACCCATTCATTTTTCACTCACTGATACAACGGAATTTCTCAGGGAGCAGTCGTTTTGCACTTTTCATATCCATTTAAACGACAAGATCTCCACCACTAAACTGGGTATTTTATATGATTATTTATATTAGGCGGCCTGTGTGTAGCGTACTCATTTGAAGAATATCATAAACGAGATATTCAGCTGAGACTTATATGAGTTTCCCAGTAAAGCCAGATTAGTATTCAAATGGGCGTGTTTCTTTAGATGAGAGAGTGCAAATAATCAATCAAAGCTGGTGGCACATGAAGAGTACTTGCGATCCCGAGGTTATCTAAAGAACTTTCAAAGGGACAGCGTAAGAACTCTCGTTTTACGCTTTCTGGATATTACTGGATAGCAGTGTTCATTTATTTTCTATCACTTTCAATCAAACTGGGGTGCCTGAGGAATTTTTAGGAACGTTCACGATGGGATGACGATTCGGATTGGTGCGTGACGTATTCTACATTAAGGACCATAAGTTACTGAAAAACAACCATAGAAAGAATTCCACACAAACTCTCCACCAGGTAACTATTCACTATTACCGGTAGGTCGAGCGTAATTATTGTTTTGGCAACACAAAAACCTTACGTAAAACTTTTAACATGAATGAAACCCTCAGATCGCGGCGATCATTTAATTGCACAGAATGACGTTATTGAGTTGATGCTGGAGAGAAAGTCAGAACTATCAGCCTTGCGTGACAAGAGCACTATTTAATTTGGCAATAGTCTGCCTACCATCAGGCATCTAGCTCACAGTGTGGCCATTTATCATCTCAATCTTATAGAACGATACACCAATTGGGTGCAAAATCCTTTTGGAGATAAATGAGATAAATGAGGTAACTGCAATTTATTCATAATATGCTAATCTCTGACGAAAAATCTAGCCGTAAAATCTCATATCGACGGATGAATGTTGGAACACCAATGCTTTCAAGCAGATCTGAGGTCACAATAATCTTGAATTGCCTCCAGATGAAACCAAAAACTGACAAAGCTTAGCCAGTCATTGTGGTTCTAACTTATGGTTGATGAGCAATAACTTGAGATATCTCTACCTGTCCCGAACTGCTCCTAGTAGCGAATAACTTAAGCGTTAATGGAAAGTATTGATAAGACGTTTCAGACACTAAGCAAAACTGCACAAATCTTACTCCTCACTTCTCAAGTTAAACCGTCTCTCAATCGAACCAAGTTTAAGAAAATGGGTGCTGGTAGTGTCAATAAAACATCTTGTTTACATGTTTACCACCCAGCACTAGGCTGGTGCAACAGCTTTACGTCGAAAGATTATCAACAAAACTGCGTAGCGTCTAAGAGCTGAACACCCTCTTTTTATTTGGGTCTCCCCCTACCAACTTGCCTACAAATATGGTGCTTTACCTCGCGGTAATACTCAATAGTCGGTGGATTCCTCGGCACCTGGATTGTAAAGTCGATTATTTGTGATGTCTTTTGCAGCTCAACCATCCAGTTAACACTTCTTTAGGATTTATCCAGTATAGAACCCAGTCCAAAAGACCACAGTCAATCCAAATAAAGTAGCTTCATTACATCCGGCTGGAACATATACACTGATCAAGCTCCTGCCATCTGTTTTGATTTTTTCCGTCAAATGACCAGTACAGGTTTAAAGTACCCGGATGGATGTACGTGAAACCGCGTTAGAGGACGACCGAATTCAACCGCTATAGCCAGAAGTCTCAAACAAGTTTGAAATCAGACTATTTTATTAGAAACGCACAGCTCTTGAAAGAGCAACCAGATAATTTCATACTTCTTGACTTCACACCGGCAAGGGATACGAGGTAAATCTGAGAGAATAACTTGGTAATATGTCACCTGGTGGTAAATCAGTCGTGCCTTGTTCTAAACCTTGTGTAAGATAATAAACAATGACTGATGGAACAACTTTGCTCGCAGACGTTACCTATTGTATTGTCATGCCCCCACAACAGAAAAACTCGAAAGCATCAGACGAGTTTATTTGTAGGGCAACTGGCTGTAATTACATCCTAGAGGAGTTTTCTTCCACAGAAAGAGCGGATCTTATCGACGGATCTGATCTTGTATTAAAGCTTGCTGTTTTACGGTCAATGTATGGACAAATATCCACAAATAAACGCCCAAGGAACAGTGGTCGATCAAGGTGAGATTGAAGGAATGCCTCCTTACGACCGACACCTACATGCATTCAACAATGGTTTAAATATTTTAAGAATCTGACTGGTTGTCAGTCAGATATAGTCAGAAATTTTTCCCAAATTTAAAAAGGGACTTGATGATTATCAAACCATATGCTTTGAGCTTTACAAGTCAGCTTTACACGTAGAATTAGTTCATCCTGTAAAACCAATCCGTTACCCACGAAGTCCTTTTCAGTGGCCCCCTACTTCTGCCTTGCAAGGTGCATGGCTATTTGCAGTGACCTAGTTGCAGCTGGTAAAACATGGGGCTGGTTCCGGAACGTATGAGGAATGCTTGTTTTTTTGTGACCAGCCTTGTTTTCGCACGCAAGAACACGTGTTGCAAAACCCATCACCAGAACTCTAAAACAAAGGGCAGAAATACGATAAGCTTTAACTGAATTTGTTTCATAACGGTGACCCGAGATCTCATTTGGCATGATATACGAATCATCTCAGTACGGAACGCGCTACTCATAGGGTTGCTGAAAGCTTTCTGGCAATCCATGACCAGTATCACCTTTCCTGGAACTCATGGCCAGTGTGAGCTGCAGGTGAATGTACTTCGCCGATTTCATAGAACTTGTGGTTTAGCTGTGGTGGAAAAAAAGGTACTACGTTAATCTGACGAGCCCTGAGAACGATAAAGTCGGCAGTGCACCTTCGGATAGTTTTCAATAACCTAATGGCTAGCGTCTTCTGTGCTCCCTTTATTTGCAGTATGTGAAAGCATAGAGAATGATAACACGAGAGACAGCAGTTTCAGAGTCTTCTAAGTAGAAGTTGACTAGTTATCTTACAGAGTGTCCAGACCCTGAGAAAATTTCAGCCCGGTCCTACGCTTTTAAGTGGCTACTTCAGTAGGGGGTGTACCTCTAGTGTGAAAGCATAGAGAATGATAACACGAGAGACAGCAGTTTCAGAGTCTTCTAAGTAGAAGTTGACTAGTTATCTTACAGAGTGTCCAGACCCTGAGAAAATTTCAGCCCGGTCCTACGCTTTTAAGTGGCTACTTCAGTAGGGGGTGTACCTCTAGTGTTTCGTTACTGTCCACAATGACTGATTACATCAGTGTCCCTCAATTGGCGCGACGTTCTCCACTCAAGTTTTTTTCAAGAAACAATGTTTTTTCATATACATTTGTTTTGTCAGTTTTGACCACGATAGAATACTGATGTTGAGCTTCAAAAAACCTTTTAATGTGCGCAAAGCAGGATGCACTCTCTTCAAATGTTTTCCGACAAAAACACTGCTTCATCAATACTCTCTGAACAAAAACCTTAGCAACAACCTGTGTCTTTGTAGTGGAAGACCCGGAACGATATGCAAGCCAGTTATTTTTGTCCAAATAATGTCCGCCTTGATTGTATGCTAGTTGGATAAGGATGAAATATGTTTGTTCCTTAATTGTTTAAGTCACAAACGACCGATAGATGACCCATGGCTGGACCACACAGTAAGCTAAATGGGACCAGCTTCTTATGGAAATGTGCTCGGAGTAACCGATTTTGCTTCTACGCAATCAATCATTCCTGCCGCCACATAGGCAGCCAAGAATGGACGCTCACTGGCGGCACATGGCTTAGTCAGCATCAGGGAACCAAATAACGTGCGTGTCTGGCAAGACCATACAGTCTGCTGTCGTTAATGTGCTCAGTTGCGACAACTTTGCCCAGTCATATCACGGTTTTTCGGATGCATTAATAAAGCCAAAAACAATTCAAATCACTAAGGGTAATGATATCCACTTGAAAAACACCTACATGATTGAGGTTGGAATATAGTCCAAGCTGATGCAGGATGCAAATATACCTTACCCTACTAGAGTTTACAACAAAGCAGGGCAAATGAGATAAGCACTTAGTGATACTACTGTGCAGGAGCATTCGTGTTACATCTTATCCGAGGAATGAATGCCGTGGAAAGTGAGATCAAGTTCGGTTACTGGCCGATGCAATATATTACACTCGACCCATCGCTGCATCTCTCAACACGAAACGTTCTTTGATATATTGTTTACGCCGGATCGGTGGTGCAGGACAGGTCTTGGACCCATCGCTGCATCTCTCAACACGAAACATTCTTTGATATATTGCTTACGCCGGATCGGTGGTGCAGGACAGATCTTATTTTACCTTTAATTTAGCACTAGCATAGAAGAAAAAGCTGGCTATCAAAGCATGCTTTTCTTTCTCCGCGATAGATTGAGGACTGTCGGACAAATGATTGGACAAGATGCCGTAATCCCCAATGAGGTAATACTAACCCGAAGGACTGTTCCCAATTTCACAGGGAAGTTCGGATTCCAGATTTACTGAAGGTTATTGAAATTTAAGGTAAACTAACGTGTCACTAAGGTATTAGACAATGTATGCCGCAGGATTTCGCAAGAAATTCCTGTTTGCTCAACTCTTCTCTATGCAATGTGCAATTCTTAATGCAGAAACCGTTCTTTGATGATTGCTGTGTTTGCTGAGCTGTAGGACAGCTTGTGTCTCGTTTTCATGTAGGGGAATGACTTCATCGCTGGTAGAGTTGAAGATTGAATCAACACAATGAAGCTTATTGGTTAGGCAAAGAAGAATGAACTTATCAAGTAGTGGTGACATATTACCTTGAAAAACTACCAGATGTGTTTTTTTCGTAAACATAATTACCTTTCTTCCTAGGTCTTACGTGAATTCACATACATGCTGGACACTGTCGTAAGAGACTTGGAGGGCAAATTTGAATAAATTGAACTTCGTCTTCTAGACAAGCATGCCCCTGACACTCAACTAAGGGAACAGAATCGGATGTGGATTTTAGATCATTGCTTACTTAATGGACTTGCTACTGGCTGACCTATCTCATATACACCTGGCTAAATAACGATGCTCACTTTCCAACCCATGAAGCAGCTCACTTGGTAAGCTTGCTGTTATCAAGCATGTAGAACAACAAGACATAAAAAGGCAGGTAGCATTGACGAAGAAGCACCGCAGTGACTGAGTTCGAGCAGCGGACCTCCCGGCTTACCTTACGGGTGTTACTGAGCATGATCACACTCATTCACACATGCCTTATGCGTCACATCTCTACCCAATACATCAATGGTCGATTGGTGCCATTGTTGAGTCCTTGTACGACATCCACAGCAGACCAGGCATTGATATCCCTCAGGTACCCAATAGGCTGTGGTGTAAGTCATTAAAAAAATAAGAAGAGATTTGATATACCTTGAAATCAGAAATAGGCAAGGTGAACTAAAAGAGGTGTTCGGAAATACAGCCCCCATAGCGAACTTTCGCTACCGGTGGATTGGAGCCCACATCCGCCTTCGAACGGGTACTTTTGTTAACACTACTTATATTTGGATTTCGCTTTTCAAGATCGACTGAATTCCGTTTTACTTTCCGACAATTGTGAAAGAACGTTAGCCCACAAAAATATAAGGAGTCATTTTCAAACCGTCGAAAAGAATTTACCTTGTTTTTAACTTACAGTAATCGAAAACCAAACAAGATGATCTATGTAAATGGTCTATTAGTAAGTGAACAAACACGTGATCATTTTGTAGGGATCCGCACTTAACTAGACAAGACATTTGTCAACACATTGCTGCACTCTGGTACAGGCGCACCCACTGAAGGCATAAGCCCGAATGATGATGAAACGTATGTAGTAAAACTTACAAGCTCACTAAATATTTGGAAGCCGAAGATCACTTATGGCCTTTCGATTTCCTACTTATCAGCGTTTAAATCATCCCGACTATCGTTTGACTACCCGTAGCTGGTTTTTTATATCCTGAAAATCATACGCAACCAGACTTGAGTACCTCTAGCTAACTGAGTTCGTCAGCGATAAGTTGCCACAGAAGCAATCCGTTCCCATCTCCATATTGTTTGTTTCAACAAGCAGAATAGTTTCTTTAATTCAAGCAGCGGAAGCAACTTGTTATTAAGCGATGATTTCAACATATTATGACCTTTTTTGCAATACGATGCCCTAAGACAGGGAAAATGTGAACGCTCAGAGGAATTAATGCAACCAATGCATCATCCGTCTAAATCGGTTCGATTTCACAAGTCCGCAAGCAATCCAGCTGAACACAAAGCATCACATGCGGGCAATCACAGACACGGAAATAAGTACTGCTCTCACACTCACCTAGTTTAGCATCCCAGCATCCCCAACTGAAAACTGTAACCACAAAATGACACGAGAACAGACAACATTATCTGACTGTTCGGTCAAAACACATCACGAGCGCGGGTTCGAAAAGCAATTTGTTTTTACCGGTTCCCAATTCGAATGTGAAATCCCTGAAAACACCACTTGGAAATTTGGAAACGGAATGATTCTTTCCAGTACCGTACTTAACTTGTAAAGTCGCGCATTATTCTCTTCAAAATCTCGGGGCGGATTTGAAGTGAGATGACTACAACATTACCAAAATCCACGTGCGGGAAATGCATTTGGTCTTCTGCTAGACTCTTGGTCCGAAAAAAACAGCTAGATTTTCCTAGCAATATATTATCATCAATTAGTGATGCAAATCAGAACTTTCTTACCCCTTATTCGACTTGTCTATCATACACAGCAATTACTTTTGTAGCTTCAAGTTATTCTGACATAGAAGCACCTGGAATCATGATAGACAAATTTCGGACTGTAAGGGTATGTTAAAAGTCCTAGCAGATCCGTATGTGCCCAGCTGTGGAATGACCAGTTCGACCTGTTATATAAAATATGATGGATATGGACGTAACACACTACTCATACACTTCGTATAGGGGGAGTGAAAACTCTATGACTGGCCACTACCGGTTTTGTTCTTCTTGGAGCTCATTAGGCAGACGCAGACGCCGAGTTGCAGTCAACCTTTGTCCCCATTTGAACCCAAATTGCAGGAAATTTGACTTATACACTCATCTGCATACCAGTTTGGTTTTCACAGAGGCTCAACTGAATCATAGCTAAATCTTTCATTAATGACGTTCTTGTTCAGCAGCCCTATGAGTAGTGTGTTATATCTATGTGGTGTATTGCGACATTTCGAATGCCAAACTAAATGAAATATAACGCAGTCTAATGCAACGCATTCGGTTGAAGAACACAAACGAGAGATTTAGTTGGATTCCAGGTAGATCTCCCGTCAAAACCAAATTGGTGTGCAGATGAGTGCACAATGAATATGGAAGTGCTGCGATGTTTTCTACAACTAGCTTTTCCTCTTTACGGTAACATCTTTAAGAGTACCGAATTTTCTCGTTTTTTATGTGTCCTGTGATAGTGAGGATGTACCATCCAATGGGCTTTGAGACGTCGAATTTCCCGACTAACAGCTCAAAAGATTGGATGCTCTCGCATATCCCAGTGGTTCCTCAGGCCACACACTGTTTTGCAATAGCTCCTGGGTAAGTGATCTCCACTCGATGGACTAAGCTGTCTACAAAGTCATCTTATACTGACGAGAGCCAACTGGCATGAATGTACAAACCGACATTGCTGCCCAATCAAAAATTCAACTCACTATTCAACTTTAAGTGATGGTTGGAACTGGACGCACAATTGCTCAATTACTTGGGTTAATTTAACTGAGAGTACTGTCAGTGTACTTACCAGTGTGATGTTGCTCGTTTACCTCCTTCCATACGTAGAGAAGTCGCGTGGAGCGCAAATCCTCCTGCCTTTACTCACTGGTTTTCTGTGCAGGTCGGCATGAAGCATGCGCATACCAGTTCCCACCCCACCGTGTTCCTATATTCTGGTCTAAAAACCACAATTCTGCATTGCGAAAACTAAAAACCGGGAGACATCCTTTTCTGTGCGGAAAACATGGATCAGTAAAGCGCAAATCAGAAATTTCCTCCCCCAGTGTCTCACAAGCAGTACAATGGCAATGCTTCATAGCATTAACCCGACTTTGTAGGTCGGCGCTCACGCAAAAAACGGCAACCACACTAATTCCACACCATTCGAAAGTATTAAAGGTCCCCTATAAAACTGACCTGCTTTGATGGATAGTTTGGTATTCTAGCAGAACGGAATAAGCCACTCAGCTTTCATACGGATTAAAGGTATCGAAGGGATAAATAAAATTAGGCGAACCGTAAAATGCCGAGTTACCAGCATATACTTATCACAGTAGATGGCATCACTCGTCATTACTATTTGAGTATAGCTAAGTGGCGCGTAAATTTTCCTTAAATTCTTCATGGTGGTCCGGTGGTTGCAGTGCAAGCTCATAATCTTTTTTCATTAATAAATATGACGGATGACGCCGATGTCTTGACGATAAACAAGCTCCGGCTATCGTTACCCATGTGGTGTTAGTGTGCTCAAGCCGGATGATAGCTTCCAAGAGGCTTCCGTACGTTCATCCAACGGCCTCATTCCCTCGGGTCTAGTTGTGCGGCACCACACTGGTCATCTATGGCTCTCCAACTATCTTCAGGGGTCCAATAGTTTGATCACTATTGACCGACGCCGACCGTTCATTGGCTTACTGTGAAGAACAAACGATCCTGTATAGACTAACAGACCTTGTTGTCGATACAAGCGTCCCTTAACCAGGAACAAGTTAAGCAGACAAACTGTTTTACCCGTTTATCATATTTTCGGGAACACGGATTTAGGTACCAGTGCTGACTGGCACTCAGTTTGAATCATTCAAACTTGAAGTACTTGAAACTAGCCGGCTTGTCTGCAAAACTTTATTGATAGTACGATAGCACATGACGTATTAATCCATGTTTTCTTAGTAGCTTTTTCAGTGAATACAAGTAGTCTCACCTCTGCTAGTTGTGCCTACACTATACTGTTTATCTGGCAGTCACGCTTAAGGGAGACAAGGAACTTTTGCTGGCCGGTCTGGGCGTTTGTTTGGTTTTTTGGTTCACTTGTGTGTAAAAAAAACTGTGGACGCTTTCATCCAAAAAAGAGTAAACACCTCGCATACTACAAGCGCATATTGGGCTAAAATAGGAGCTCAGCACGCTGAATAAAAGTAGGTTGTCAGCCCATTCTTTATTTCTCCAGCATAGTTTTATCTTTCAGAGTGTTCGCTCTAGCTCCTCACCACACCACGACCATGACAACTAATCATACTCAAGCACGTGATCCATACCACCTAATAACCTCACCTTCCAATTTCGTTTGATTTCTCACCAGGGTTTTATTCGCTAAAATCTTATTCATGTTACTGTTAAAACAAAAGCAGCGCGGTCCGTGTGATGATTAACCCTATATCTGTTCCCCTTATCCTGACTAAAATGCGTTCACATCGTTGCATGAACTGAAGCAAGACACTCAAGGTGAACACACATTTTTTCCGTTTCGTTCAACGAGGACTTCTGTTCTAACCATCACTGATCTCTTTTCTGCACTGAAACAGCAACCCAAACAAATGAGCCGTTTCCTACTTGTTTCTTCTGCAACCTTCGATACATTGGAGGAATCTTGCAGAAGAAAGATTAAACTAAGCCTACCATAGAAACCACTTACATCTGTAAGCGGGTATTCAACTGCACGGTCAGAAACTTTCATAACCTGCAGAATGCTAACCAAGCAAACCTAAAAAATGTAACAATAAGTTTTTAAAAAATACTCTCGGAAGACAATGCTTGCCAAAGAAAATTGCCTTACTCGGTTTTCCCCGACTATTGTGAAACATATATTTAGCTCACACTAAATCGTAATACTTAAAGGAAAAACCGATATCTCAGAAAGATACATTCCTCCTGGTCTACCGTGATGGAGACAGTATGCATATAAAATAAAAGTTTAGTTCTGAAACCCCTGTCAAGGTAATGGAGTGTGATTTGCGTTTTTACAAATTCTGCTTTCCAGCGTGAAATTGTATCGGCTTGTCAAATCTGTCTACCCGAGTACTTTTTAGGCTTCTTCCTATTTGTAAATCTCTATTTGATACATCTGATGCGTTAGTTCTACCACAACTTGGAAGTAGGAAAGAAGATACGTTACCTATTCATCATCGTGTAGCAAAAACGCGTTGGAGGGGAAGAGCCAGCCACTGCAGGTAACAAGGTGTTACTTTTTCGTCCTGCATTTCTAAATGGAAAACCAAGATTTTGCAACGAGATAGATATCCCTTATTGGTCTTACGCCCTTAGCTTAAACTAGCTCGCAAAAAAGAACTTACTCTCAACAAACTGTGTGGACGAAATGTTTGGGGGGGGGGGTTATTCCGCAAATCATTCATCATTTTCGAGAGACAAGTGGAGTTTTCTTACTCTTCAGATCTCAAACATTGTTGAGTACCCGTCAGTTAGTACGCGCGTTACTAAAGTCTCCTCAATTCCTCGAGTTGTCAGCCATCAATCAAACGAGAAATGTTAAGTTGTCATTGATTATAGCGGTATTCTGGCCTTCTAAAAGCCGCAGACCCATAAAAACACAATTCAAATGCGGCCACACTGTACTTTCGACGCTACCTGGCATCTGTCAACCAAATGAGACTCCCGTGTCTTTTCGGAAAGTAGCGTTGGTGCGGCAAGGCACGCAACTGTAAAACGTTGGTATGCGGACCGGTAATTCAGAGAACGAAGTGTGTGAATGCATCAACTACACGTACCCATGAGTATGGTGGTTACCTTCGGTAGTGGCCGTGGAGCCCAACTCTATACATAGACAAGCCCAAACCACCTCATCTGCAAACCCCTTGCGACTTTCTGCCATCTAATAGAATAAACCTTTAAGGAGTGATTCGAAGCATCAGTCCAAACGCCCAGGCAGTGGTATGATCTAAGCTACTCAGTAAATAACTTTCGGGTGTATAGTATAGTAGAGATTTGCTAACCGCATCATGCGGTCGCCGTAATGAGCGGAACATCACATTACCACTGCCTCTTGCCTTAATATGTTGAGTGATAGACGACGCTGGTTGTGGTCTTGCGGATTATCTTTGATCGCTGCTCAAAACAGGCATAATTGATTCATGGGATTCTTCATGCCAGCTGGCGCGCATCTGGCTAGCCTCGGTCGAACTCGCTTTTCCGTTTTGCTTACGTGGTTGGACAAGTGAAGCAATATATCACGTAAATGGTGGAGACAATTTTACTGCTACTGGGGCTGGAGTGCCATTGAGAGCGTATAGGAAAACTAGCGTTGTAAAACAGAACGGAGGTGAGACGAAGAGCTATCAGCTAAAGGCATCATCTCTGTTTAAAGCAAACCGGAAAAAGTGTGAGACGGTATCTTAATTTGTGCGTTTAATAGTACGTTTCTGTATAAATGTTCATGAAAGGGCCTTTAAGCGAAAGGTTTTGTCCAAACACAGAATATTGAATTCTAGGTGTCTGTTTAGGCATGTTCACAATGGACATCGTCGTTTACAGATACGGCGTAATGCAAATTCCAGTCATGTTAAATTCACCTTCTAATCGTGTTCACTGCGCAGGCTGAGGTTAGGATGGAAGCTACTAACTACCAGAAACGGGCTTTCTCCTTACGGCAACATTTCTTGGACAACATATCCAGCCCAAATGGCCTCAGCATCCTCAAAGAAGTGCCCAACCGCAAGATGAACACTCACTGATTGTGTTTTATTTTGTTGACCGCAAACTGCGGGTGCGCTAGTTTCAGGTTAGCGAACAGAGCTTAAGTGTGCACCATCTATAGCATGTGTTCACTCCACTCATATTCTTAACCCTTCGGGCTTGTTCCGTAGACCACATAGGTTCCTAATGGAAGAAACCATGTCCAACACAGGATAGCGCCAGCACCACAGCATATAATTAGGCAGATATTTTGTCTAGCCGGCTAGAAACTAAGAAACGGTAGACGGAGTATTAAGTTTACGAGAATTTATGGCCAACGCTTGCCGCAACAACGAAGAGCAATAAACATGTGGATAAATGACCAAGTCATAAAAAATGGCCCGTGGTGTGACGTACGACGAACAAACACATGGCGTTAAAAGGAACTAATTGGCTTAGGCGCTGGAAGGAAATCCATTAGGGAATTTATTCTATCCTTAGACAGCCTCTGTTTGTGGTTGTTCAACCTCACGGGCAACTGCCAGCGGTTCCACTCTGTACATGTACAGACCCAAGGTTACCACGTGCACAGTCGTGTAACAGTTCCCCCGAAGCAGAAAGAATGAGCCTATGTCCAAATTCCGTTTAGTGCTGTCATGTTCATCTGCAACCAAACATCCACAAACATTGTGATAGAATGAACTTTTCTATGTTAAACTTTCCGTTTCTTTTAGACATCACTGACGATCCGAAATGGTCCGGTTTTATGCCGTAGGCTGAGAGTTTGGAGAGACAAGTTTTAAATACTTATCCACTTCTAGTTAGTCCAATGTTTGGTTAGACTATCAAGCTCTGCAGTAAAGAACACCGTGACTTCAACTGACGGTTTCTTCTAAGAGTCGACTTTAGCAGCATTGCAATTTTTGTTCCATCCGAAGTGTGAACCAACTGCAGCCCACAAATGCCTGACGAACCGCAAAATGCAGTGGCTTTTCTCAAGATCCTTAACACCACGTGAGTTTCCCGTCAAAATGAAATTGGTATGTAAATGAGTGTATTTTGCTAACCCTTAAAACCATTTAGAACAAACAGTTCTTACCTGGCACATTGGGGTTTTAGAAAATAAACTTAGTAAATCTTGATCACATATGTCACAGACCTCTGACGCAAAATAATCCACTGACTTCACAAACCATTGATTAAACATTGACCCACGGCCTAAGAAATGATAATGACCCTGACAAATTAAGAACCAGCCTCCAACAGCACTGGCCTGGGAGTTATTCCAATGTTTCCGATTTTTTACCACCTTAAGCCCATAACGAACAAGCGAGAGCCACAACATAACTCCCTTCCTGTTTTGCTAACTGGCACCGAAATAAATTTCATAAGTCTGGCAGTTTATTTTGTTCAAAAAAAAATCGAGTGGCCGCTTTAACTTCCACCACCTTTGTCGACTGAATCATTATGTCAGGACGAGGTGACTCAGGGGTTAGGGCGTGAACTTACTGACCGGAAGATCCTTGGGTCGAACCCGACCTCTGACTCTCGACTGCCCCTGTCTAGGCTTGGGCAACCTGGCAGTATTTCAGTAGTCGTGCTTCCTTCGGGTGGCATGGCAGTAAAGCCCTGAAAGGGTGATACAGCTAAACGATTTATGTCAGGTAATTCACGTTTTCCGATGCAAGAATTATTGAAATTAACCGTGTGCTTTGTCTCGTCACATGCGTACGGTTGAGCAAATTTCTCATTCCGCCTCACTTATGATGTCGGTTGCCCACAAATGTCAAATGCCAGATTAAAACATCAAACCATACGGGTTCCGCCAGCAATAGTCTATCTGCATTATTCAATTCAATGCTCTCATTTGCACGCAAATTCGGCTTTGACTGGAGATTCATCTAAACCCAGCTGAATCGCTCGTTTGCAATGGACTGCGTCAACCTGATGAGCCCCAAGAAGTGTAAAACTCGTCATGGTCTGTCGAAGAGTTTTCAGAAACATTATGAATTTGCAACATCCACACCAAACGCCAACACGGCTCTCAATCAAGATGGTTGTCACTCTTACCTTATGGTTAATGGTCTTTTGTTCCTAAGTAAATTTCAGTGTACACTGACAAGCAGAGCAACAAGTTGTTATGTATCGACTCCATAGATCGCTTACACTTCACTAAAACAAAACCATCCGAATATCGTGATAACTAAAATTTGCTGGTATTTAGCTTGGAGAGCTATAGATTGAAAATATAGTCTCCCATATTGCCTTTGGGCAAAACCAGAAAACCGTCTATGACTTTCTAAGGTGCTGGTTCCAGGCAATCGATTCATAGACAACCACCTATGTTTTACCTTCATCCGGGTCACATTACTTTGCTTCAACAGGACTGTATCAATTTTCTCACTTGTAAATTTTGCATATTTTTCTATTCAGTGTTTGAGATACTAATTATTTTGGCCCTAGTCCTATTTTCTGACGCAATCCAAATTAACCTAGGTCCGGGTTAAACTGGTCCACAGTCTGGAGACAGACGACGATTCGTCTGTGGAAGCAAATGTCTCGTTGCCTACAAACATCTGTGTCTTGTGGATAATTGATGAGATCTGCTAACTCGTCTGACAGTTCAGAAATATCAAACTATGAAGTGAGCGCAATTTTTTACGTCAAAATTCCTCAACATATCCCCTCGGATTCAAAACATTGGTTTCAGAAAAATTGCCAAAAAGAGGGGGAATTTGTAGCGAAATTTCCAAGTTTTCCTGTTACGATAGACTTTGTTATTTTTATGTTTCTAGCCGCATGGCTCTTCCTCAAATATCAAAGAATAAACGCCAATTGCTTGCTGATGTTTTCGACTCTTCAGCTTCACGGACAAACGCCAAACTAGGCGATGGATGCTCTTTTTTAGCAAAGCACAGCAGATCAGTAATCAGTTGCATAAGATTATTGTTTTAGGTTAGTTTCAGGCTATCTGTTTCTCGAAGATAACCATTTTTCATGTTTTTCTAACCCCAACGAGCACCTTGAGTGCATGTTTTACAGAGCCGTACTTTCAAGACAGTGTCCGGGTAACACTGCCATCTTTTTTGCATATCCACGAAGCAAATAACGTAATGAGTCACACAGTGACGTTTTTGCAGAATAGTCTGCGTTGGCTTGCCTATGAATGCAAATAAAAATGTTCATATGAGACATTGGAAGTACTTCTATCTTTCGGGCGCAACATCGATTTGTCAAGGACTAAAAACCTGATCAATTTGGGACACAACATACATGCCGCTTATAAATTAGGACTAAAATCTCCAGGGAACATGGGACAGAAACCCGATTTCTGTGTCTCTGTGATAAACGCAAGAGTAAACGAGACAAAGCGAAAACAGCTGAGTTGAGGCTACCCTGAACTGTTTGAAAATAAACCAAATGTTGAGGCCCAGGACCATCAAGGCAGATGATCTCGTCACACTCCAAAAAACTGTCAATATAAACACTGGTAATAATGGGTTGTTCCTTTTGTTTCATTTCTTGACTGAAAATGTATGTCTTGGCTGAGCAATCTAACACGGCTGTCAGATTTGCGGAATGCAGCACATCTTCCCTTTTTGTAAATAGGATTTAATCATTCCTTTAGGCCAGGAGAGACACAAATGTATTTCTTTAACATGTGCGTAAAAGATCCACGTTACACATCCGACTACCAAAATAAACAACCAAAGACGTATAGACAAAAGAACACAAAAGCTTCACTTTGTAAGAGAAGCGGGTCTGCCACAACCCCTGAAAAAAATACCACTTTTTAAGCTCCGCAAGGGTAACCTTTACATTGAATACCGTTGTATTTCATTTTACCAATACCTGTCATGCTACATATCGTTTGCGGTGTTTAGGCTCAGTAAAACAACCTATTTCGACGGATCCACTCAGTCAGTGTTTAATGTGTATCTTCCGTCAACGACCCCATATTGTCGGATACAGGTTGCTTCTCCAACGAGCTGTCACGACGCGCACAGAGATCTATAAATAAAAGACAACGTGCTCTCGAAAAGTCACTTTTTTAACTATAACCGAACAAAAGAGAAAGGCATCTGCAATTCTTTTGATAACATGCAGCACCGAAAGATACACTGTTCCGTGGTAGAAACCGACTGAGCTCGGTCTAATATTGTCCCTTCAGTACCGGACTAATCTTACCGGTCGTTTAGAACAATTTTAAGTCCATTGTGCATTTTCCTCTTTCCCGGGTTCTGTGTTCTTTGAAGCATAAATAAGAAATAGAAGAGTATTCAGAAGATTGTCAACCTAGTGGTTAGTGCCGTTACGTGTCTGACTTTTCCTCGGGTTTCTTTAAATAGGCAGCCACTACCCACCTTATATCTATATACTTTTCTCAGCTCCTCAACTAGGCAGCCAATCTTCTCCCATAATGAACGGATGATCAGCCACGAAATGTGATATTGACACCTGACTAAACGACATCCGAACTTTTCGAAAACAGCGCTATGCATCGATTTTTTGAACCACGACTAAATTCTTTCGACGATGGATTCAAACACTAAAGAACTGTGGATAATGATTGAATGTCCTTTGATGCTGATGATAAAAGGAGAAACCTACTAACATGTACTGTAGTAAGTGACACGTATAATATTTTAAAGGTCCAGCACCTATAGGTTATAAGGCAAAGGGCATTGAGTATCAGCGTTTTGAACAATTACCGGAAGCCTACAAAACTGCGTACTCTTATCTTAATTTATGATAATTCAGTGGTATAAATGGCGCTGCCTGGATTCGACAGTCCAACCAATGTGAGCTGATGAACTTTTTTTGAGCTAAGCAGATCACCGAAGACTCAAATGTGGATTGCTGTCACTAAGAATCTAACCAATGCGGCTATCAGTGGGTTTCTCATACAAAACCCAATATGAAAGATGATTTTGCTAGTTCAAAAGCGTCCGTTCTCAATTCTGCGTCCTATCTAGTAGCATCAGAATTATAACAGGGATTCGCGAAAACTGGAATGTCCTTATGTGACCTTTCTGTAGAAAATAATAATTACAGGGAAAACCATGTTGACAGTTTAATATGCCTTTGGCTATGTCTAAGACCTGCTAACTCTTTTTTTGATGGATGTTACGAAACAGGACCGAAAATTTTTCTTTCTTTATGTTAACCTGAGAATTATTGTATCTTTTGTTACTATCTGGGTCACTCCAGCATAAATAATGTTTTCTGCCGTGCACGTGGTCAAAATAACAGCGTATTGTTGTTGGCAGCACATTTCAATCCATTCAACTAGTACCTTCGATGAAGAAAACTACAACTCCAATGTCACCTAAAATCTTTTGCTACCACCCGTACTTTAGGAAGCATGGGACCAGCAGCCCAGAGGAACACACCTGGTGCTTCGAATCATCTGTTTGCTTCTAGGGCAAAAACACCCTACGAAATCGACCTCATTTTGTACACCCCAAATTATTGGTAAGTCGGACATGGCATCACCGTAGTTGACACATTGACCCGATGCATCAGTGAGTACCGTTTAACCCGACTCGACTAAATTTCACAGATAAACTCGAAATTCCAAAGGCCCAATTATTTCCTGTTATGATGTCGCTTAGAAGGACTAAGCTGAAGGATAGCAAAAAAACAACACCCAATAAATAACTACTTACTGAGTTCCCAATAATTATGATTGTTTTCCTTTATTACTCGGGGAAATAATCATAGAAGTTAACGACTGATATACAGGTTCATCTTGTTGCACCAGTTTGAGTTTATCACCGACATGCAAGATACTGATTACTTAGGTCATTCCGTTCAGACAGAATTGAAGATTTTCTCTCTTCCTAACAAAACCTGTTCAAAGAACTTGAATACAAATAAAGTACATGAATCCCGCGGCAGGACCCCATTGGTCACTACGAGACACAGTGTTGAAAAAAAATTGGAGTCCTGGGAATGTCTCACAGAAAAGAGTGCTTCGCTAGCATAATGAACACAATCACTTGCAACCAGTTCTAGTCTCACTTACAAACACACCTAGGCTTATAGCGTTTTATTAGATAAAACATAGAGGATTAAGAGTTTATTTCAAATGTTTGAGCAGTGACGTTATTTACAATCAAATCTAAACCATGAGCATACAAAAAGAAGTGAAATTTTGTTTCACATATGTCAATATACACAACTTATTTTCAAGGGCACTGTTAAAAATACATCTCAGGCAACTTTCAGTAGTTAAATCCGACAAACCTGTGTTCAATTTGAAGAATTTTACACACTCCATGACCTACAGCCTGTTTTCATCATTGCTCGTAACGCGGAGACAATCCGAATGACAAATGCATCGATTAAGGCCTACCAGCCTTGCCATCTGAGATAGATACGGTCAGTTCACCAAAGTCTGGACAGAAGCGGTTGAGATGCCGAAGTGGGGCTCAAACCACAGATCTTCGGTTGAGTACGTTTGCGCTTTTACCACTGAACTAACTAAAGCTTACAGAGTTAATTTTTCAAAATTGAATAGGTGAGCAACCCCAAAAACAGATGTTCACGCTAGCAACATTTAGCAGAAGTCTTGTTTCTGTGACTGTGAGACAAGGCCTACATGTCACTTTCTTCTTCACTGTTTCAATGTGTGAGGCACAACTGTTTGCACATTTGGCCTTTTCACTTTCTTCCTAACCGCCAAACTGTACTTGATCTGCACAATCAAAACTTCTGGTGGCAGAAATAAGAGGCGAGTAAGACGACAGCCAAAATGTTGGCATACAAGAATGTGCATTAGACCATACATTTTGAAGATCTCTTTCAGTTCGACAAAAACCTGTGTAATTGCACAGTGAATAATGGTGCCTGATACTTGCTTCAGCGTTACCCAACAGACTTATGAAAAGTATTCGGCATAATGCTACAGGTTTCGATATCTTGGGACTTGGCAGCATGTGAAGTCCTCGAATTTCTACTAACTGTATTTTTTAACTCAAGCTCAAATTGGACATGTGTCGTATACGCACTCAAAAACCAAGGTGCGTTAACGAAGTATTCAAATAATTATCCTATTTATCCTAATATCTACCAGCTATTTCATTCTACTGTCCGTTCTTTCCCATTAATTTTATTCTATTCATTTAGTTATCTTGCTATTGATTCTGACATTCGACCTATTATCTGAGAAAAGGCCAGCGCATGCTTCAGTTGATTCCTAAAATTATTCACAAACGAGAATTCGTCTCTGAAGATGGTGTGCTGTCTCCTTCCTCCCGAAACTTGGAGCTACTGATTGGTTTGTACCTTTGAAAGCAAGTCAGTCAATTTTTACCGTTTGGTGTGATGCTTAACTGACGACCGTTTGAAAAATTTCTAGACTCTGGAAAAGGGAATAGCCAAATTTTTTCTGTCTTGAGAGTACAATCCATAAGCAATTCACCATATATATAATCCTGGAGAAGCCACTGGAAAAGACTAGAAAAGTACATTGTTTGACGGCAGACTGCTCAAAATTCACTGCACAAAAGTTTGTAACTAGTTGTTTTAGTTTGCATTTCTTGCTAGGCATTCGAGTCCGTGGGACTTATTTCTGAACTTGAAGGTTAGATCGCCGCTACCGACTGATTAGTGCTTCCGCAAAGCAAGCAGCCTAGTTCGTTTAGACATCGAGTGATATTACGGGGCTGGATGCAGCACCTGAAAAAATTTAGCAGAAGAACCGTCACGCTGTTGTTTCCGCCACGTATTGCAAAGAAAGGTGATTTTCTGAGAAGTTGTTAACAGGATTCGATCGTATTAATTAGATGATTTCCTGCACCATTTAAAAAAAACACCTTCTTTCACATGCTTTCTCAAACGCCATTGCACACATTACGGATCATCATCTACGAACTTCTGAAACTACCATCAGTAAACATAACTGAAAATAAATACGTGCGTACGTAACCAGAGGCACATCTTCGTGAACGTGGCAAGTTGCAGAGGAACAGTCTAGTCTATGAACTACTTGTGAATCTGCTGTTGTCCCAACAAAATCAATATGAACATCGAGAACACTTTACCGAATAGAAACCACAGCTGTCCTGCAATATTTAACTACTTCGATTTTGACTCGGTTCATGAATACCACTCAGTCTTATGCGCCAAAAACGAAGTTTCAGCTGAACTAACCGATTTTCTGGAGAAGTGTTGGTTGCATACTACTGAAATGTAAGAAGTGACATATAAATGACATATGTGAATTTAATTAAACGTAAGTTAGTAGCCTAATACCTATATCAGCACCGAAAAGTTTGTTTGCTTTTCTAATTTTGAAAGAACCGTACATTTTGCATACTTTCATAACCTTTTTCGCCTAAGTTCCCTTGCAGTGCACACGAATCTGCCAAGCCAAAAGTTAGTTAACACCACAATGGAGATTTATTCCATCGGATCCCAAGTGAAAGACTGGCCGCTACTATGTAGTGTTAGCTCTTACCGTAAAGGGCTCGAGCAAGGATTTCCCTACAGCTTCCTGCGATCTGCATAACTGATGGTTCTCGAGGCAGATAAATGGCTGTAATTTGCATCTCTGCCTCTCAGCATGGACGGACTTCAGTAAAAGCCAAAACAATCAGAAAACTGGAGACCAATCAAATGCTGTACTCTTTGTTTTGTCCTAAAGCCATTTGAGGCGCAATATATATGGATGTATCCCACAACTCAGACAAAAGGTCGAGCAGAAAAATGAGAAAAATGAGCCAAAATTTAATTGAAAGTCGAGCTAAAGCAACCAAAAGACATAATGATCCAAATGGATACCCAGTCCTCTTTATGCATGAGATCAATTCATCCGTAAAACTAGAACTGAAGTTATCATCAGCTGAAAAGAAATCAATTTGCAGCTTTTCACCTTTTAAAGGTATATGACCGAAATGCTATTGCTCAGACTCCAGTTATCGAAACGGCATTGTTGAATTCTCGGGTAATTGTCTGACGGCGGCTATTCTGGGCGTGAAACCAAAGGAGAATTGCCACGGTCTTATAATAATTTGATTGTCCATGCAAAATGTCGTATTTTGGACGCAAAACACTCCGATTGTTTCATGAAATCCGCGAACAAGGTCCCTTTTGTATAACTCAGATAATCTCAATTTCAGTCCAGCTACTCTGCTTTTGACTGATTCTGATCACACTTTTGTTTCTACCCAAGCATTTCAAGTGGTGTAACTAGCTTCGGCAAATCATTGAAAGCTCGGACTAACCCAAATGCTCGCCGTTGCCGAGGCGATACTAACAAGATCGAGCAAACCTGACCTCTGTGAGCAAAAGCAATTCGTACCGCCACTGAAACCTAACTCTTTGGCATAAACTGCCAACCGAAACAGACGCCCGATTACGTAACCCTTGAAACTGACCTCTGTTTCTTAAGTTTCACGGGTCAATTATTACGCAACTGTCAAAAAGTGAACTTTTATTTTTCCTCTTTTAAGCAAACGTTCTTCTTTGTAACTGCGTCCATACAAGTATATAGTGTGTTGTAAATGTTAAAACAACAAAGACATTTGAGCGCATTTTAAGATAGGTAAACGTCTTTGAGATCCGTGCTCCGCTGCCTAGCTAATGTCTTACTAGGGTATCTACACAAAACACTTGGTGTAACTATATGAATTTTGATTCTTCAGTGAAAGGTTAAATTACTTACCTGGTTGAATTCCAAAAGAATTCCAAAAGGCGCGGAGACACTGTCACTACCAGTAACGGAGGTGCAATTTCCCAGCGTAATTTTATAAAGACAATTTTTCCAGCAACGTTGTTAAACTGTCCCGTCACATAAATGGACATTTGCTGTTCTTATTCGATCGATAGTCACCTGATTAATAGCATGCCTTGGACTGGTTAGCAAACTTGCGGTAAACATTGAGAACGGTAACACTGTAAGCTAGAAATAAAAGACGCATTATAGATTTGCATCAGTTAGTTCTTGACCCATTAAAAAATTCCGGCTTTATACCACAATATATTCTCTTCAAATACGTAAAAGTCGCTGTTGCGATATGATTTTGGCCACACGAAGGATACACCATTGCTTTTTAATGAAACTGGTATCGGAATTTGAGGAAACCCATAGAGTTCCACCACTTTGATTCACAAGTATATGTCTTAGTTAGAGGCATAGAAAGATAGTGAGTATCTGGATCTTTTTATTCAAAATAACGTAATCAACTCCATCTCTTAAACACACATAAGAGCATCACCCTATTTCTGGGCTGCACCATTAAGTTTATGGTTGCTCTGGGCTGTTTTATTGATCTTCATCACCTAGTGAACACAAACCATAAGCAGGCAAGCAGGCACAAAATGACATCTAGATAGTCACTTTCTGGTATAATTTTGTTTCCGCTATCAATCACCTAGAAATGGTTATTCTGGTGTTTAGCGAACCGTAATGTGGATTACTCGCAAACCTGGGTGGTGAACAAGTTTACACTCCAGAGAAAAATGGAATTTCAATAGATGAATTCTCTCCTCCGTCAGATTCCCCATTGCCAAGCTATACCAGGCCTGAGTCATCAGCTGTCAGCTGCATTCATCGTCTCATCTGTTCCACGGCCTAATTCCCACAGGCCCACACTCATCACATTGACGGATTGAGTTATCCAATTTCACCTGGCTTACATTTCTGTCAAAACTGGAAAGAGACCTGACACAGCAGTCAGCATACGGCTGATGATGGCAAAATTTGAATTTGAAGTTACAGTACCAGGGTGAGTGATCATAACAGTCCCGTTTAATTCCCATCATAATTCTTTACAAAAAAAGTGGTCTAACTTTTAGTCTTTATCAACAGACAGTTAGATTTGATGTGAAGGCAGCCTGAAAATGTGGCAGCGCGATTCTGAATATTCATCTTAACACCGAAGTCGTAATTCCCCGGTTAGAACAGAGGACAGCCAAATCAGGTAGGGGAAATTTACAGCGACTAAGTTTTGTCACGTAGTGTCATGTGACAGGCACTTTTCATCAACCAACGTTTAGTTTTCGTTGCGGACTGCGCAAAATACTAATAAAACTGTCCTGTTTTTCACCATATCTCAGCTTTCTTCTAAACCAAAATATTTGTGTCTTCTCAATGCATGTTACTTATAATTTTACAGTTAGGATGCGCTACCATGCGTAGCGTGTCCTTAGAAGGTGACATGCAAACGAAAGCGTCAAAAATTAATCGGTATAATCAGAAACACTATCATACATATTCTCAAACAGACAGTCTTTTTACGGGCTTTCTCGTTGTGTTAAACTTCAAGTAACATTTGCCTTCATGTGAACAGTGGTCTTTGAAGTGGTCCACCATTCAGAGTTCACCACTGTCAGTAAGACTGTGGGCTAATCCATGCATAATACTACTAGCTAGGACCATTAGTTCCACGAGGTGTGCCTGACAGATTAATCTCTGTTGTGTTGAAACATCGTGTCTGAAGCCGCCTTTTAGTATGAAAAACAGTAGAGATTTGTTGAGCGCATGAATACAGTGTTGTTACTCCATACAGCTGTTCGATCCCAATCGCAAGGGGGAGTTGCAATCCAAACCACTCTCCCCATCAACAGATGCGTCCTGCGGTTTCCAGATATTAAATTAGTAGCACTTAAAACTTTTTTAGACTGCCCGCACTCAAATTCAACACTATTTAATACCAAATCTGCCCATTAACCCGGGCAACCTGCTGTTTCACCACTGTGATGTTTTCGTGCTCATGACTACCTTCCGGCCAGGTACGCTTCTTCACCCCGTCTCACGTCAAATGTACAAGACCTTGGCACTATATTATTACAGTCTTAATGCAACGCGTTCTTACATAAAAGTCATTGTAATCTACACACACTAGGTGGCTATCATCCTCCATCTTTCATCCGCGTTTCTTCCAGTACCGTGCCCCTTTTTCAAACCGCAACCCAAGTGATTGTTCGAAACAAGTGTCCCTATGTAGTTCAGCTTCTTTGTAATCCTACGATTATTTGGTCCCATCCCTCTGTTAAAGCGCTGCGCTGCGCTTAGCATTATATGGTGAACCCACGACCTTTCGGCTAGCAGTCGAAGGTCTAAACGTTTGGACATCAGCGGCTGCTCGGATCATTGGGTTCAAAATTCTGTGTTTCGTGCGATGTGCACTGCTGATGATTGCCAGAAAGGATGAAAGAGATGCACAACGCTCCTCATTTTCAGCACAAATTGGCTGAATTGACAGGACGAAATCTCTACTGAAAATTATCACACCTCCTCACAACCAATAAGTGGAGGATCGGAAGATGACACAACTATTGTTCTCTGACTATCTATGATTTCAAACCATTTTTTACCGGTCGCGCGATCTGCCCTTTATTATCTGCGATTTCATGGCTAGTTTAATGTTTCGACCAGAGGGTTATATTGGAAATTTACCCTTCAAGAATACAATGGGACATTATTGCGTCTACTGCTTTTCATGGGACAATCTGTTCGATGGTTGTTTATTTCAGTTTCAGAATTCGAGAACTCCACTTTTACATATTGAGTAAACAAATGGGGCAAAAATTGTCGCTTGATCTAGTGTGCACTGATTTATATACGTTTTAAAGAGATTAAATTAGTTTTCACAACCATCTACGGTCATTGTGCAGAAGGTCAGTAGATAACAACCGAGATAAGTAACGTGATTTTGATAAATCATAGACGGTCAATATTTTTCGTGTGTTGCAGGTTTCGAATTTCAATAGATCCCGTCAGTAGTGTTTCAAGTATTCTCGGCCATAAGTATGTGGTCGTAAAACACCATGCCGAATTTTATTCAACATTGCTGTTTTCGGTTATCTACTTTCCATCAAAATGATTTGGCGTTGTCCCACTCCCATCACAAGTTGGATTTTACGTAGAGGAAATATTTCCAACCAGTCGATGAATGTTTTGTTGTGGACGTGGTTTCGGTAGCTACTTGTAGATTCACTCATTGCTATAAAGGTCTTGCTGATTTCCGGAACCTACTTCAGTCGACAAGATGACGCTTTGCTCCACTTTGCCAGTTCTAAATATTTCCCAGCCAGACGAAACAAATAAAGGTTCGAGACACACTACTTCCTCTGTATAATACCTTCAGGCACCTACAATCGGAGTTTTGGTCCCCAAATTGCTTCTATCCTCTTGACTGTCAAACTAACATCTGGTATACAGCCCCGACTCGCAACTGACTCTTTTTATGGGTGTAAGCTTTATGTCTATATCCCGGTGGCCTGCATTTAAATTTGCGGATAGATTCATGAGCTTGCCCAAGATCTTCGTTGACTTAAACCCAGAGCTTAAGTTTTCCCACCTGCTTCAACTATACCGAACGGTTGTCGGTGGGTAACCACTGTCATTAGTCTATTAGACATGAATTTCATGAGGATTCGGAGTTAAGTTTCATCAAAAAAGGACATCTACACATGTGAGCTCCGTTTAACTCATCAGTAGAATGCTTCCATTAAGAAAAATGATGTTAGTAGCTGAACGGGGGGTATTTTTGGCTCAACAGACAAGCAAATTTCGGAACGTCGTTTTTGGTCCTGCTGAGGTGCGGAGCGATTGCAATGTCACTGCGAAAGTAGAAACTGAACCTGGACTGAAATCAAAAGAGGCTCCCGATTCAAAAGGTGAGGAGCCAAGCTTCGGTATCTTCTGTGGTACTGGTTGATAAGAAAAGCAGAAAAACAGTTCGCTTGAGTCAGCCTAAGGGTAGCACGCGAATCGACTTTGTCCTGGTGAATTGACCATATCTGTGTAGGGACTTCGGTACGAAAGGTCGGTACACTGGGGCAAAATTCACCACATCAAAACGTTGAAAACAACTTTTGTTTCACTGAGAACAGAATTTCGTGGAGTACAATCACAAAAGGAGGGACGACTTAAACAGTTCGTTTTGTTTTGTTTTCTGATGTGAGAAATGGAAGGGGGAATCAGCTGAGGTCAGCTGCTCATTTACCCGTGTCCTTGTTTGTCTTCGTACGGATATCGTACGGATCGTACGGATATAGCCAATTTAGAAAGCATGCAGACGTGATGACAAGGTTCTCATACAGCTGAAGTATATTCATTATGAAAGTGAGTGAACTGAAAACAGCGGTCGTGGATATATGGAATAACTTGGGATCAAACAGCCCGGATTATTTAATAAAAAACGATTCATAGCATTTCTATGATGAATTAAACTGAAAGAACTGGATGCTTAAGACCGAACTGGTCCCATATGTGTGCTGCACAAAGCTTCCGGAGCATTGTTGGTACCTAGTGAGAATTCATCTGTAATGCAAAAAACGTCTGATATAATTGGATAATGCAAAAACTATTGAGTATTTATGTTGAATGGGAGCTAACACCGGAAAAAAACAGATCAATCAAACGTATCGTACGAGGAATCGCAAACAAAATTACCCAGAAACTGAGCGAACGGACACGTGATCAGTGATTAGCCCTCAGCTCTGACCTGGGCTAATTGCATGGCTTTATTTTAGTTATCGAACACGGACGTAGAATGCATATATGATAGATAAAAAGCAAAATTAACTAATTAAATTTGGCCCTCCTTCGCTAAGCTGACCTCATCGTTTGTTCGAACATATCAAGAGGACTATTCCAAATGCAATAAAATGACTTATTTCTAGGAGGAATAGAACACGTTCAAAAATGTTAATGTGCACTCAACCCACGAAATTCATTCTGTTAAAAAGTGAGAATTTCCAAAGTTCAACAGATTTATGTATGCTTAGTAGTTTTGGACAAGTAAACGGTGCAAAAGCAACTCAAGTTGTTATCTCAACCTACAGGAAAAAATTGTCGAATTGTTGACAACGAACGCCTTTGGTAGTCAAACGAACTGACAGACGGATCCAGAACTCCTAATTTACATCAACCGTCACAAATAGACTGGACCTTACCGTGGTGTGACGGCTTGCGCACCTCAGTTACCCATTGAGCTATACTGGAGGGTGTCCCCGCGACACTCACAGAGTCTCTCATACCAGGTTGGTCAATGGCTAGAGGTCTGACGAACACAGTCTCCTAGTCCTCCAGGTTGGGGGTTGGAACATGTGGCGAATTGTTCCGTAGAAACAGTAATGCATTTGCATTTCCCGCCAAACACCGCTGCCTTGCGGTTAGGCTTTTGAGCCAAAGGCTTTGGTTGAGGACCCTAATCGTCCTCCTGTCTAGGTGTGGGCGCCCTGACAGTATCCTAGCCCACGTACAACCATGAACTGCACACATACAAAAAAACTCATGCCACATCGGCCGTCGCGTGGTGCCATCAGCCGGGTCGCCTTACTTGCTGCATACAGCAGGGCGGGTAAGCGAAAACAGGCTACTGCTGACGCCTCCCTTCTTTCTCTTTCACATACTTTTTCTTCCCCCTCTCCCCGCCCCATTAATAACTCTCCTCTTGTAGGCCCAGCACTTAGGACTGATGACTCCGTTCGTCTTGCATCGGCTTTGCGTGCAGCATCTGCTCGTCACATGGCGCCGACATCCTCAGGTATCTCCAAATCACTCTTCAAGCCTCGACACTCAGTCTATCTGGCCGCCTTCAATGTGCGCACTCTGAAGCAAGCAGGACAACAAGCTGCTCTTGCTCTCACACTGGACTCGCTTGGCATTGATGTGTGCTGTGTCTCGGAAACAAGAATTCAAGATGCAAGCACAGTGATTGAGCTAACCGCCCCATCAGTCTCCACTCGCTTCCGACTGCGCACCTCTGGTGATCCAGAGGCTGCTGCAGCTGGATGTGCAGGGGTTGGTATCGTCCTAAGTCACCGGGCGGAAGTATCCTTGCTTGACTGGATACCTGTTGATAGTCGCCTCTGTGCGGTTCGTCTGGCAACGTCTGTGAAGGGGTCTCACAAGCGGGATGTTGATCGATGTTTGTTTATCGTGTCTGCGTACGCCCCAACTGACTGTAGCTCCGACACCGTCAAAGACAGGTTTTATGACGCCCTGAATGCCCTGCTGCGGCGAGCTAAAAGCTCAGACATCGTGGTGGTTGCCGGAGATTTGAATGCACAAGTGGGCAGGCTTAGCGTATCTGAGACTCAATTAGGAGGTCGACATGGATTGGACTCGGTACGTACGGACAATGGGGAACGATTGCTTCAGCTGTGTGCTGATCGCAGGCTGTTTCTATGCAGTACTAACTTCCGGAATAGCCGAAGTCGTCTGGCCACATGGTGTCCTCCAACGACACGCCGACCACAAACTCAAATCGACCACATCGCCATCAGTTACCGATGGCGCGGATCAGTAACTGACTGCCGGTCGTTTTGGAACACATTTGTGGATTCCGACCACGCGCTCGTCCGGAGTCGCTTCTCCCTACGTTTTCCAGGACCGCGTAAGGTGCGGACAAATCGCTTGGCAACTGAGAGACTGGCAGATCCGGATGTTAGACGAACTTACCAGAATCGTCTTCTAGGGTCTCTTCCAAATGCTCCACCATCAGATGTGAACGCATACTGGGACGAGATTGCCACCTCTTTGCATAGTGCTGGGAATTTCGCCTGTGGCACGGCACCACCAGGCGCACTCAAGCACTGGATATCAGACCGAACGGTGGCACTGCTTAAATCTCGGAGAAATATCCCAGCCGGCCCGGAACATAACTTGGTGCGACGAATTATCAGACGTCAAGTGAAGGCGAGTGTGAAAGCCGACCGCGAAGTGTGGTGGACACAGAAAGCCAAGGAAATGGAAGAGGCCCAGAAATCCGGTAATGCCCGAAGATTATTTCAGTTGATCCGTGCGACCGGTCCCCGGAAACCACCTGTGAGCGAAACTATCAAGGATCGGAATGGAGTGACCATCTCGAATAAAGAAGAACGTCTCGACCGATGGGCCGAATACTTCGAACAACAATTGTCATGGCCACCAGCTGGCGCCCATCTGGAACCCACAGGTGACGTAGAACCCTGGACGGTGAACGTGGAACCACCTACGGCCTCGGAGGTTTATGACTGCATATGTTCTCTCAAGCGCCACCGAGCCTCTGGTCCGGATGACCTCCCACCCGCATTGTTCAAAGATGGGGGTGAAATCCTCAGTCAACGCCTGTCTGATCTGTTTGCCTGCATCTGGGAAAAGGAGTCTGTCCCAGACAACTGGGGAGAGTCGTTGATAGTGCCCATTTTCAAAAAAGGGGCTCGTAGTGAGTGTGGCAACCACAGGGGGATCAGCTTGACCCCGGTCGTAACGAGAATGTTGGCGTCACTTGTGCTTCGTCGCCTTACGGTGGCTCGTGAGACACTGTCTCGAGAGCAGCAAGCGGGATTCCGGCCTGGTAGGGGTTGCGTTGACCAAATCTTCACACTTCGTCAGGTGCTAGAACAACGCCATACGTATAAGCGACCCACAATTCTAGTATTCTTGGATTTCCAAGGCGCATTTGACTCGGTTGACCGGTCTGTTCTGCTTGACACGCTTGCCCACCAAGGAATGCCCCGGAAGTTCGTGAACATAATAAGCTCTTTGTATTCCAAGACTTCCGGACGTGTGAGAGTATACGGCGAGCTCTCCAAAAGCTTCCGTACACAAAGTGGCGTCCGTCAGGGATGCCCACTATCCCCATTCCTGTTTAACTTCGTGATCGATGAAATAATGAGACGAACGCTGGAAGGTCTCCAAAACCCCGGTGTTCAAATAGCCTCTGACGAAAACCTTGTCGATCTGGAATATGCAGATGACATCGTTCTTATCTTTGAAGAGGAGGAGAAGGCGCAGGTGTTTTTAGATGAACTGACCAAAGTCATCCCGTCCTTTGGTATGCACTTTGCACCCAAAAAGTGTAAGGTCATGCTCCTGGACATGCAGTCACTGAACACGCCACTTACAATCCAGGGAGAGGCACTGGAAGTTGTGGAGCGTTTTACATATCTTGGAAGTTGTATTAGTTCTGATTGTAGTGTGACAGATGAGGTAAATGCGCGAATCTGCAAGGCTCGGGTCGCGTTTGCTAATTTGAGACACCTATGGCGTCAAAGTGGTGTGTCCCTGAATATCAAGGGACGTGTGTATCAAGCTACAGTGCGGGCTGTTTTGTTGTATGGCTGTGAGACTTGGCCTGTTCGAGCAGCGGAACTGAGACGTCTTCAGGTGTTCGACAATCGTTGTCTCAGAACCATAGCTCGTGTGGGATGGTGTCGGCGAATCCGTAACGAGGCAGTTAGAAAGCGAGTTTTGGGTTGTGCAACGGGTACTTACATTGAAGAATGTGTCCAGCACCAGAAGCTGCGTTAGTTGGGACATGTGTTGCGTACGCCTAACCATCGTTTTCCGAAGAGAGTGCTGTTTTCCATGCCCAATTCAGAGTGGCGAAAGCAGAGAGGTAGCCAACCCTTGACCTGGCGGAAGAGTATGAAAGAAATCACGAAACGTTTGGGTGCTGTCGCTGCTACACTCCTTTCAGGATGGAGACCGCGTGATTCCCCTGCGCCTGGTTGGAGACGCTGCAAGATATGGCTACCAACCGATATCGGTGGCGTTCTTGTTGTTAGTTTCTGTCCAGATTGCCTGAATAAATGTTTGGAGATGTAGGCACCTCGGATTGATTGTAGTAAGCTACCACCAAGTCCCTTTTTTTATCCACATTTATTCTTTTCTTTACAATAAGGCTTTCAAATAAATCATGGTTGTACGGCAGTGAAGCATCGGTGTTGAACACTGATGTCATGCTGTCGATGATGATGATGATGATGATGATGAATTTACAACAACGACAAACCAGCCAGACTGGATCTGACCTTTCCAAAAGGAGAGTGTTTGCTTAGCTAGATAATTTTCTTTCTTTATGGCTATTTATCGTGATGATGACGCCGGATCAGAGGATGGCCAGCCCCATGAGATCTTTTTCCGTTACTGAGATTGGTGAACAGTTAGATTCCACAACATTCTGATCATTCTGACTTACGTATTACAGCACACATCTTCTATCTGTTCTAATGGTCTGATTAAACCCACCACCGGTCAGCGCAAAACACGCTATTCTAGCGACTAGAAAAAACAACCTAATTGCACTCATTCATCTCATTATAAACATGTCGTTCTAAACATCATTGTTCAAACCCTGTAGTAGCAAAGAAGAACGCCTAAATAGGCTGAATGGTGTCGTCATCTTAATAGTATTCAGCGGTTTCACAAGCTTACTGGAGGTTCAGCTGTCAAAAACTTTGTATTGCTTACAAGAAAACTGCATAATTGATTTCAATACCTTTGCCTGACCAGTCCGAACAAGGACAAAATGCCTCGTGTAGTGTATTCCTTCAGACTCCGGCAGCGAGATACTTTGTGTGTGGCTTTAGCTACACTTTACAAAGTGAAAACTGGCAATTCCAACAGAACTTAGAAAAATTCGATAAAAATTCCAAGGATGAACTTCTCCGTGCACCCCGGATTACTCCTCATTACTCGGGAAAAGCGGCGACTGCTGGATACATGATGATATTCCTTCAGTGATTCTTCTTTCCTTTTGCCTACTCATGAGTAGCCAAAGAATAAATTTCCGACAAGACAGCATCGACGCCATGGCTGCAAGCGGTTCCAGCCGCGCGGAAAAAAGGTGTGGGCTGTCGCCATTAAAACCGGTAGCTCTTTCCTGAATCCCCTATGAACTGCCAGCGAATAGAGAATCATATGGGACTCAACAACTGTTGGTGCTGACGGAAATCGAATGCTGCCGGGAACTTGCTCCATCCAAATTAATTGTTTCCGCGTTGAAAAACTAAAGGACACTTTGCTTGCTGATGAACTACGATATACATGCATGCATCATTCTATTAGAATACCCTTAGTTAGTTACGTAAGGACGGCTCTTATTAGCCGTGACGTTATGATAAATTTCAGATCTAAAAAAGCCCAGCGTTAACTTGTGCGGGGCCAAAGACCGTAGATAAATGTTTGTCTGTAATATTTCTCAGAAGAAAGACTTCCTGGTGCGCTCAAAAGTCGCCCAAGACGATTCGCAACAGTTTAACGAGTACTGTTCCTTCTCTTCGTATGACGGAGCAAAGGGTTCCAGCAATTTTTCTGGTCAAAATGTGTCTTTCGATGTTCTATTCATAAGCTTCTGTCATCAACCTCAAGTCATCTCAGTGCAGCAGACGCAAGCGTTCGCCGTTTATTTTTATCCTAAACACACCAAAACGATCCTTCGCTTCAACCAGTGGTGGCCACGTAGGAGAAAAACACCTGGTTAAACCTGTTTTATTCGGTAGGGCAAAATGTTTTGTTTACTTGTCAATGGCTCGCACATCTGTGGACATTGAACCATGCCAATTGTACCCGACTGAAGTTGGTATGATATTTTTCGTCTTCAACTCGAAGAACGGATTTTGTCTTTTTTCAAACAACCTGCAGATGACTATTCACACGCACCCTAGGTTTTTTCACCGGTGACGGAATCTTAAGAAGCAATCAACTGTGCAAAAAGTGATGTATACGTTCTTCTGTGACAACGTTTTCCCTGTCACCCAGTCTATGGGAAGAGTAGAAATAAATTTTTAACGTGTAAATTTCAAGAATAATAACAATAAAAATAACAAAACCCGAATAAAGCTAACTATCAGCAGCAGCCGCATCGTGGACAGTCATGCACCAGTAATGAGAATTGGTGCTTATCTGTCCATGTCTTGATAAAAAGAGGAAAGAAAAGGGAGACGATTTACTGCAGAATTCCTTACGTTCTTGAAAAAGCAGTCAACAGCAAGGTACCTACATCTTCCAAAAGCACAGAGCTGAAACTGCCTGAGCACCACATTAAAGCAAGTCACCATCAGAGGTATTTGTCTAAGGTGCTTTGCGGACATGACCAAACACAAGCCCAGCACAGGACCAATGAGGCTGTCGGCTAGCAAGCTTGTCACTGGGGTCGGTTACATTCAATGTCCCGTAAGGTTTCTAACGACACGCAAAGCGAACCATGTCAATTGAACTGCGCTTGTGAAGACGCAAACATCGCATAAAGCTCAAGCTGGCAACTGCCGCTTATGTTCGGCGCCACCGAACTAAGACCAGAATTCCGCGTTCCCTTCGCCAAAGAGGAGTTAGGGTGGAAAGCAGGCTTCCTTTTGTTGATGATACCCGGGCATACGTAACACATGACCTAACCCATTAAATTTGTTAAGCCTTAACTGGTGTTTGAGCGAAACAAACTCAGTACGTGCCACTCATGAAAAATTTAGTCATCCAAAAGAGGAGTATATTGATTTGTTGGAGCATTGTATATTGCAGAGGAAGATAACTAGCTAGATAGATGGATAGATAGATAGATGGATAGATAGATAGATGGATAGATAGATAGATGGATAGATAGATAGATGGATAGATAGATAGATGGATAGATAGATAGATGGATAGATAGATAGATGGATAGATAGATAGATGGATAGATAGATAGATGGATAGATAGATAGATGGATAGATAGATAGATGGATAGATAGATAGATGGATAGATAGATAGATAGATGGATAGATAGATAGATAGATGGATAGATAGATAGATAGATAGACAGATAGAGAGAGAGAGGCAATATATGAATGAGTGAATGAATGAATGAATGAATGAATGAGTGAATGAGTGAATGAATGAATGAATGAATGAGTGAATGAGTGAATGAATGAATGAATGAATGAGTGAATGAGTGAATGAATGAATGAATGAATGAGTGAATGAGTGAATGAATGAATGAATGAATGAATGAATGAGTGAATGAGTGAATGAATGAATGAATGAATGAATGAATGAGTGAATGAGTGAATGAATGAATGAATGAATGAGTGAATGAGTGAATGAATGAATGAATGAATGAGTGAATGAGTGAATGAATGAATGAATGAATGAGTGAATGAGTGAATGAATGAATGAATGAATGAGTGAATGAGTGAATGAATGAATGAATGAATGAATGAATGAATGAGTGAATGAGTGAATGAATGAATGAATGAATGAATGAGTGAATGAGTGAATGAATGAATGAATGAATGGATGGATGGATGGATGGATGGATATCCACTCACCACTCTTCTACTTTTTGGTGTGGGGTGTTTATTTGCTGTACCCAACTTATTTCGTTGCCAGAAAACGTCGAGGACTAAATAGCTCTTGTGGGCACCTCTTGTTCTACCTAGTTCAGTAGAATAGGTAGTCGTGTTGGCTTCAACCACCTGTAATATGCTTGATCCTGTCTTCCTTTGCTAGCTTTATATTCAGGGGTACTGGATTTGACACCTCCAAACAGCCATAACCAAACGAATTGGATGCTTTTTATTGTACACCCATGTTACTTAAGCGTACCCGCAAGAATGTAACTCGATCATTCGTTTGACCTTCGGGTGCTTCTAGGATGGTGCGAAAAACTACTCCATGTAAAGCTGATTGTTGATTAACCGGTTAGTTATCCATCTATTTAAAGACTCAGTCGAAAAAAAATGGAAAATATATTCTCGTGGGCTCATAATGAGTTGCACTTTAATTGTTGTGCCAACAGAGCGGCATGTCCTTGACCCACATGGCCTACCTAACATCGCTCTGGGGCTAAGTGAACCTAGACCTTGAGAACCCAAAATATCAACCCGGTGGGCATAAGGCAGGCAGTGAACTAGGAGAACTGCGGCCGGCTTTCGCTGTAGCCGAGAAAAGAGCACAGGCAAAAAGCCGCCTTAAAGATAGCACTTTTCGCATACTAGCTTCAGATAGAAGGTAGGCAAGAAACGGAAGTAAATGACCGCCAACCTCTCTCTGCAAACACGCATTTCCTATGGAAATTTTTTATGTCATTGAGAACCATTTTTGAATAGGATTGCATAACTATCCCCTTCCATCCAGCTGTCTATGTAAATTCGGTCCAGTACGGGTCAGCTGGCTTCCACTTTGTTATGCCGCTTTATCGGTTACCCTGGCAGTCAGTACCCAATGTTGTGAGAAATCGTCTTTCACCTCCAAGTGTTAAGCTTATTTTAAAGGGCTGAATCCTCACAAAAGACCATGGGTTAACTTATGTTTTCTCATGAACCTAAAGAGAAGTGAGACAAGTAAGAGAGAAGTACATCAGCAAGTGACCAACTCCAGGTACTAAGCTATAATCCAATACAGCGTGAAATTCAGTGCACGAAGTTGTGAACTTGTTAAAATCAACTTCAACTTGTGCTTTTACATTGAGCTGTGCCGATCCTATGATTTGAACCAATAAAATCTCAAAGCAACGTTTGAGTAACTTACTTCTCAGACAGCAAAAATTTCGTTCTGCACTCAGTCACGCGACCGCGCTGCTTATGTTGTTACGCTATTTAGCTGTGCCAAAGTGGCTGACCAAAGAAAAACTGTGGCGACACGTTTGTACAAATTGGCATTGATTTGGAACACTATGGACGAAATTAGCGACTTCCACGCAGCAATTAGAATTCCCCGGCTGAATTCCTGGTAAAATAAACCCAGCCTTAAGCAAGAAACTTAGGACTGAATACTCCTATAATCGCCATCTTCAGAAACTACAGGCTTAGGGTCAGCTGTCGGTTTCTTTATGAGGGGTGTAAAGAATTCGGAAGTTATGTGACTATAAGCCAGTGGTCAGATTACTAACAACTTCCGACGCGTGTGTTAACCTGAAGAAAATCATGCAGACCTATCCATTAGGATATGTTTTTAAGTAGAACCAATGCAGTGCGTTCTCAAAACAGTAGCTCACTTTCGTTATCAGGGAGAACAGCGCAGATTTTTATAACAATTTAGTGGGTAAGAGCACTATTATGGATCTTTTGACAGGTTTAGTCGGCAGCACCTCTCTCTTCACTGTTCTTCCCGTTGCCTTTGAAGAACATACTCTTGCAAGATACCCTAAAGTTAAATTTTGTCAGGACGACGATATTCGATATGCTAAAAAGGCAAGGGTAATCGTTTCAGAGAGGTCTGTTAAACAAACCTCTCTGAAGCGATGACCACCCAGTCGGTCCCAAACATTTTCCAATTGATTGAAAAGCTAGTTAGGAATGTCTGAAAAGGCAAACACACTTTTGGCACGGGGGCTTCCGAATACCAGACATGAATGAGTGCTTTTCTTTCGAAATGTTGTTTACCCATTCTCCACCCCTTCGCACCATCCGGTTTAAAACAGTATAACCACATAGATAAGTGTCCTTGAATGGAGATCATTAATTTAGTTACTATATAACCAATAATTCTACTGCAGACATACGATTTCACATAAATGGCACTTCCCTGAAATACGTAGAAGTTGCGTTTGATCATCATTGGCCGCCTGGTGGGATAACGTCGATCAGTTCCGTTTGACTTAATACACAGCCGAAAATGGATTGATTTAAATTGTGAGGCAAAGAAGTTCCGAACAAAACGGAGCAGAAGAAATGGAAAATAACTTCTGTGCTCGTAAATAGGCGGCTGTCTCCATGTGTTAACGACGGTTAGACTGCACACAAACAAGGCTGTAACGGAACCTGATTGAAAAAGGTTGTATTTCTATCCAGCCTATGCTGCCGTATTAGCTAATGAGCTGAACAGCTCAGCTTGCCAGAAACGAGTCATCCACCAAAGCAACTTTACATTCACACAATGTGTTTTCGGAATCCTTTCTAGCCTTTACAAGGAGCCCATTACTCAAAGTAAGCCGTCAAAGGTTGATACCTGACTTGAAGAGCAAATTGATGCACAGCATGAACCTTTTGGCCTAAACATAATTGTTTATTCTTCGTTGCTTTCTGCCAACTAGGCCAAAACAGACAAGTCATTCACCAGAAGCAACAGGTGTACAAATCGTTCACCGGCTTAGTGTTAAAGGAAATTTTTGGTTTTGCATAGGAAAGTAGACTTTTCATTCTGGGTCACACAAGTTCTGAATTAGGATCCGCCATTTTGGAGGCACGAGGAATTTCCAATTTGATGGACATACATAGGTACAACGAATGAGGAAGCTAGGAGTGCTAGATTGCTAGCTTGTATTGATTCAGTACCGCTGTTCAACCAAGTTCAAAATTGAGCTAATCGATTACAACACCACACAACTTTGTTTTGACTGAGATAGGTCACTAATAATGTAGTGTTGAAGTGTAATAGTGTTTGGCTAGATGTTAATTATCACGAGCGTCCTCGACCTTCGCTGAAGGGAACTCTGTCTTTGTTGCACGCGAATCGAAACGCCACCAGGTCTCGGCATTGATAGTACATATTTCTTAGTACATCCCGCACACGTAGAATTTACTACTAAGTACCGTCGTCCGCATATACCCAAACCATTAATTTAAAACTTCAGGAAACCTTTTGCTTAAACATAGAGTTTACACATACCTTCAATCCGGCTTCGTTTCGATTTCTTTGGAAACTTGACTGTCTGAGTAACTGCAAGCCTCTTTGGTTGACGAGCATGCTGAGCGAAATCGATAGAATATGTTCCCTGCCCCTGAAATAAATACACTAAAATAATTTTGTTTTAGTAAACAAAGTACAGTTTAAAAATTCTTCATTTCACTTAGGCTAGACTTTTTTATCGATTTTTCAGGTCAAATTACCGCACTTTGATGCCATTTTGGGATGAAAGTAAATTTGCTATCGTGGCTAGCACTAGCAGCAGATTGTGCTTATACCGGTTAGGCAAATAGAAAGCACACTTTGAGTAGTTCGTTTCCACATTCGACAAAATTCCTCCAGTTTCTCCCGTTTATTATTCAGTCCGCCCTTTGTGCTATGTAACGGATATATTCATCCAAAACTGATACAGCTTTTGGTTATCCAAAAGATATTATATGACAGCGGACGCTAGTATCAACGAACTTTCTGGAAACCCTGGTAAAAAAATATTCATTTATCGTAGGACAGTCTGCAGGATTACGCCAGGTAGCGACCTCCATGTAGAGTGTATTGAATGCCAACTACAGTTGATAATTTTGCAACGCACTAATTTGATGACGAGCTATGTACTTTTGCTTGCAATCGATCGAACCGAAGTCCGATAGGATCACTTTACGCACTTCTTTTATCTAGGACTGTACACAAGCCTTGCGATTTGGGTACTCACATTAATCCTAATCAATTATTTTTTAACATCAATAAGGCTACCTTAACATGTTCACTAACAAAAATGGAAACCCATTTAAAACCCATGCATGCACTTGTAATCATGTGAATCGTGGCACATGTTCAGAAGCCCTTTGTACCAGGAGCGCTGATCAGTACATCATATTCTCGAAAAGTTTGGTTTCACTGAATATCTCAGAAAGCAACATTGACGCATGCCGCCCTGGAGTTGCATGGTAAGCGAGGGAACTTGTTTACACAATACCAGGCAGTTAGGAAAAAACGAAAAAGTATTTTAGTTTATAACAAATCACAAAATGATCCCCTCAGTTAACTTTTGATGAGCTGAGTTGGGTGGTTGGGAGCAGTCTAGCCCAATATCGATCACATTATGCTTGGAAAGAACGGTTCATATCACACACCTGCTTTCGTCTTATCGGGACAAACAAAATTTGCACTTCGCACGAAAGAGCCACTTTTCAAGAAGACAACAAGCGAATGCAAACATTAGTAGGATTTTTGAGTAACTTATAATCACATCTACCTGGTTTCACCCATCTATGTACTAGAGGCCACATTCTTGTATGTGATGTATGATTCAGTTGTTTTTTTCACCATCTAAACTTGATTGTTTTATCACAGCCAGTATTTCGTACAAAATGAAAGGTGCCATCCATTCACTTAGTACATATTTTCACCTCCCTTTATATGACTTACTCTGAGCCAAAGAAATACCCGGCGTTAGTGACTGATGGCGGCATAAAAAACCTGAAACATAGCTCTCTTGATGACGGATAGCTGTAGCTTCTAGGCTAATCAAGAACAGTTACTTTTATCCAAACGAAGAAACCAAAGCTGGCTCTCTATTTCTTTCTATGTGTGTAGCAGTTACTGTTCTTGGTACCTTCAAGTGGATTCCTGACCATCTGTTATGCCAAGTCCTTCAGCTGTTGAATAGCGCTCATGTTTGTTCTGTTATTACGATGGTGCCCTGATGACCATTCACTTATGTAATGATTTTATATGTTTACAAAGAGAAAACAAAAATGCACCTTTCGTTATGATTTATTGTGGATGGAGTATGCAGTTTCCAGCGCATCTATCATAAAACCCTTCGGCTGTCCTTATCGATTATTTTCGAGTACAAATTAATGTTTTACTTTCTTAAGGGATGCAATTCTCGTCTCATGAAATGATGCCATCAGGAAATATCATAAGGACTGCTCAGCTTGGATGGAACCATGACTAACATAAAACGTCTCCAGCGGTTTATGCAAATGAGTAATGCTAAAGCTCCTAAAACGATCTGAATGTCTGAATGTCTGAATAGATACTTTTCCACCACATCATTGATCCCAACTTTCATCCTTTTTAGTTTTGCATGCACTCCTTAAATGAATTCCGAGGAACGGGCTATAAAAGTGGCGGAAGCAAAGTAATGATGAGGGGTTAATTCGCCAACCAGTGAATGCAGCCCGTTCGCCAATGGACCGGTCTATGTTCGTCGTCACCAACCCAAAGGAGGCGTACTGATCGACCAGTAAGCCGAGTTGCCTGCTGCTTACTGGTGCAGCCAAAAACCTGCACTGCTAATTAGCTCTAAAAGGAGCAAAAATCGGATCCAGTGTCTTTCCCTTTGGTGTGAACTCACAAGGACAATTGCGCCAGGATAGAATGGGGATTGTTCAGAAGAGACTGGAGATATGGATTCGAATTCTACAGATCACGCAACCACACACAAGTACTAATCATTTTGACAAGTACACTCATTTGCAAATCAATTTGGTTTTTACGGGAGACTCAAGTGAATCTCTCGTTTATGATGTTCGTCAACTGAATGTGCCGCACACAGGCCACCTCATGTTTCAGTTGGTACGATATTCGAGATATCGCAGTATATTTCCATAAAGGAAACTACTGCTCATTTCACTTGCTGCTCTGGGTCATCAAACATAGACGATTGTGTTAAATGGTTGAAGACATTTGGGCATGCATAACCTATTGTGAGATGCCTGGGTCAGCCGTTTGCAAACACCGGTGCCTCTCATGCTTCAGCGGATGTGTGCACGGGTTGGCAGGTGAAGTCTACCATGCAGTTTTCTAGGTAACCCAAACAGTATGTGGATGCACTTAACTAAAGAAAATTCGAACTTAGCCGTCATTCGTGAGCATGTTCGTCGGACTGGTCCCATGTTGAAAAAACATGCTAAAACAAAGCTTACTCGGCCGGACACAGTTCAACTCCTCAGACATGACAATATTTTACGCACTCGGTTGCACTGGGATGCCAATGACACCCTTCGAGTTTCAGAAGAGAATCACTGCCTTCAGCGGTATTTGAACGTGAACCTGTGTCTTAAGGAAAGCGTCATTTTGTACATTCTTCGTGAAGTGACAGCTTTGTTGCACGAATGTCAAACCGAACGATGGTAGGAGGAGGGTCTTTCTGAGCAAGGAACATCTTTTGTCCGGCGATATTACCATAACTCTAGAGCGCCAATCAACCTATTTGTGTGATTTTATTGGTGGTCGGACACCTGACTTCCACTTGCTCAGTGACATACAGCCATGCTTTTTAAGCCAAACCATCAATTTACTACCTTTACGTCCAATAAACCGACAAAGCTGACATCATGTTCTGAATGCTGACCAATAAACAACATACCTAGGTGTGTGCTGTGCCATCTTGTCTCGATGTTTACGAACAGTGAGGACCCAGAATTTCTTTTTTTTGAATGATGCCTGGAACTGCAAAAAAACATAATATTCCTAAAAATGACAACCTCACCAGCTCTAAACTGGTACGGAAAGTGCGACAGAAAAAAACGGCGGCTTTGAAAACAAGGCATAATAAGCATGAGGAAATCCCTATTCTCAAAACTCAGGAAACGCGGGAGGCTACGCGTGTGGAGCGCCACAGATAAGCACCTTTTGTCGAAATGCCACTTCGTCTCCAAACCACAGGAAATCAATCACTGGTTCCTGTAGCTTGAAAAAAGCTTTCCTAATGCTATACGGTGTAACTTTCTCCGCTGGATATTGACAATCTATTCTGTGGTTCCTTGAGACTATGTGATTAGATGAGTGTGGCCTGATCTTGTTATGATCTTGTTTCATGTCTAGCCTCCAACTCAGTCATGGATTGGAAGAAGAATCATTATGAGTGCTCTGTCTTCTACTCCCACTTATCAGTGTTTTTTGGTTTGGGATTGACTGAACTGTATTCAAGAACATTCTACACTTAATGGTTCTGTTCTGTTCTCAAGTTTTTGAGCCATTTGGACCTCCGAAATTTCAAAGCAGATTTTCGGTAGGAAATTAACTAGAAACTTCAACCCCAATAGCTAAGCATGTCTACGAAAGGAAACCATTCGACCAATTTTGCTGGACACATGTCATTTCAGTTCACCAATGAAGATAAAGACGACAAAAAATGCCACCCGTAGCTAGCGGCTTCCGTCTGAGGCTGTGGAGAATGCCACACATTCCTGTGTGAATAGAATAGAGGGCGCAGGGCTAACGACCGTATGAAGAGCGACTTTAGATGAGGCAATTCGGAACTTGAGCGTTTGCGTCTGTTCTCAGTCATGAGAACAAGTCAAGAAAAAGATCCGACCCGACCAACAACTAACGATCGTTTGACTGAGGACAGGACTCAAGATGGTTAGTTCAGAAGAGGTTAGTTTGGTGACACTAATAATGAGTGCAGGTGAGTGAAATTACCCGAGTTCCGGACGGCGAACCAGTGGAAAGGAATTTTTACCCTCTCACAATCTACGAGGCCTCGCAAAAAACATCCATTAGTTTAGTGCTGTGAAATCTCGCTTGTTTCGTCGTGACTTATGGGGAATGTCTACCAGATTCCATAGTTAATACCTTGTCTAAGTTCGACGGAACCATCAATATCACCCTGACCCGCCTGTCTTTGATTCAACTCTAAAAACATTCAGTCCTGAGTCTTTGTACCTCCTATGTGAATGTGCTCCATACTAGATGAGAACAGCAAAGGTCCTTCATCAACCGAGAGTACAAGCCTATGGACCTATTGAACTGTCCAACTTTGGACAAGGGCCAATAACGCGTATACAGAAGTAAAGGAGAATGAACTAAGGCTAACTAACAAAAAACGTGTTGCTTCCAGGTCCTAATGAAAATGCTTCAGGTGAACTCCAGGAGAAAAACTTGGTGGCTGAATGACAAGATAAGTCTGGAAGTCCGCTTGCGAAGAGTAGAGCAGCTGCTCCACTGTTAAGCTTCAGGGTGATGATGAGGATAAGCCAAGCACAACTGCGACAGGATGGGATGAGAACATCACACCACAGGAGATGAAATGATGAGATTCAATCTAGCTTAGTAACAACTCACATCCAGTCGCTCAAGTTAGAAGAGGTGATAAAATTGTCCTGGCTATTGCTATTCTTCTCCATCTGAAGAACACATTGTTCGACAGAGGTGATATTAGTCTGGGAACGATGAACCCGCCGTTCGGCCTGGATCTGAGACCTGGCCATTACGATGCGGATATTCGAAGACGGACGGCTTTCGGGGCTATCGAGGTAGCTCAGTGGTCAGGACGCGAAACTACTGAACAAAAGTTCGAACTCAAACCTGGCTTATCGACTTCTCCTGTCTGGCCCGACTCAACTTTCGTGCTCCCTTCGAGTTGCATGAGTCATGCATCTAAAGGGTATCATAGCTGTATTATTATTACTATGAGGATCATTCTGAAGACAAAACGAACCGATAGGGTTTCCAGCTCGTCAATTCGATACTTCGATACGCTACTTCAGTATTTTACGGTTAGTCGTACGTAACCAGCAACGCCTTCTGTAATGGTTCGGACACATCTCCTAATAGTTGGACTAGAATTTGGTGAAAAAGTCATCAGCTCAAGTCCCTGCAGAGGCTGGTGGTGTCACCCTGGAGGTGTGGCTCAATACACCCAAATCGGGTATCGGAAAGTTTGAACTTCAACCTGTGTATGATTATCCTCGCTTCGTATACAGAGAAAAGTGAAGGAAGAAAAGGAGGGAAACGTTCAAACAAAATCATCCAAAGAGACGGAACTCTGTCTGGAAATTCTTGGGAAAACGTAACCCGACCAACTCAATAATGCAGGGAGAAGCCAAAGTCCCGTAAATCACGAACAATTCGGAAGTGACTGCGAGATCGTTCCTCGCTAGGAATAAGACTGAGTCGCAATGTATGTGGATCTCACCACCGATCATCAGGCGTGGACCACGCCAATGCATGTGGCCGCCTCGTCACACCAAAGTTAGACAGCTGCTATTACTAGAAAGGTGAATTTCTATTCCGCAAAGGATTATACATAGCAAGACAGATGTTAATAAACTAGCCATGACAGGAACGCTAACATCACGTCGTTGCCGCAACCATTTTTATTTTGACGGAATTCGGCTTGAACTTTTCGATTTTGAAAATGAAGCTTACTCATATGGGTCCATCAGGGAGTAAAGTGTCCTGATGAATGAAAGCAAAATGATCTTATTCACGTGACCGAATCATCGTAATTACACTTGTTTTACACTACAGTATAAGCTTTCCACAGATACGATCAAAACAAGTTTTGATAAATGAACGGAATGTGAGATGATTGCTGAAGACGGCTTCCTGTCTATACATGCAATATTTCTAAATCTGCACTAATTCAGGCAACAAGCACAGCAGCTGTACGAATGAGTACAGATCAGCCAGTGTTTACGGTCAAAAGATTAGGAACTCGATTTATTTAAATTTTTGTTATAGATTAGCGTAGCCGGGAAAATGATACTCAGTGCGCTCTGGATAGAGAATGATGGTTGGATACTCTGTGTTCTCTTCCGCAGTATAGATAAATCATCGGGATCGGTTTCGACCAGTTTCGACACTAAATAAAAAAAGGAGGGGCAGTTGTGTTCGACCCAAAGACAAAACACAGTCAATTTTATATATTTTAGGGTCCCCAACCAAACGATTACTTCTTAGTTGATGTGATGAATTCTAGGTCCCAAAGCCACTTACAATCCAGGTACAATTTCGATTTAGATGCGGATACAAATAAGGAAATACGTGAATCATGAAGAATGTAATTGGACAGCATGTACATAAACAGAGCGTTGAATTTTCTTATTGTATAGAATAGACACTCAATATTTTTACATTTATTCACCTCGTTTGCACTCTAATTAGCCATAAAAAGGTTTTGTTAGATCAGCAACAGAGTCATCCTTAAAAGACCGGTTGATAAACACATTTTCAACAGATCAAACGATAAGTGCTTCCAGGATCAGGCTTCTAAAACAGCGCAGCTGTACCTCCACTGTACCAAGTAAACCGATATATGTCGGCACAAGAGCAAAGATGCAAAGATTCGCATACTGAAAAGCTTAAGTATCCTTCTGGTAAAATGAGCATTCAAAAGCTTTCTGTCCAAGACAAATACACATCAGTGAAAGGCAACTCTGTGTCCTTCTTATTTAGCTTGCTTCAGAAAGACTGTGGGATAAGTAGCGTTTGGTGCATCAGAAGTCTGATTAACCTCGTTATGCGGATTAATGAGCACAATGTATCGGCAAAGCAACGGCAGTAGCGGGTGAGGAATTTCGCCTAAGAGGACACTACTTATAGGACTATTGAAACCTTTTGACAGCCAGCCGTCAGCTCTACCTTTCTTCGGCTCATCAATCGGGCAAAAATCGCGCGTTATCCTTCGTCAGCCGGATATTCTATTCGGAATGTAATTGTATACAGTTCGCCAAACACACTCATTTGCAAACCAATGAAGTTTGAACCAAGTTTCAATTAAGTCATGGTATTCATTAGTTAGAGCATGATTATTTGCAAACGAGGACTTTTGCGGTTCTGCTGAACCATTCTTTTCCATATTTAGGCATAAAGACATGTAGAAGAATCGGGCAAACTGTGATCTTATGCAGCATAACACCTATAAGATGCTGTATATTACAGTCAAAACCCTCAGTCCCACTGCACACCTGAGCATGTGAAACTATAGGCTAATCGCTGGCGACACAATCAGTCCCACGAGAGGAGGTAACTATATTCTTCATTAATGAGTGGCACCGTGTGTGTGGAAATCGATTTACAACTAAAAGGTCGTGGAGGATACACCTGCGTAGGAAAACAGTCAGATGTGCAGCCTTCTTAAGCTTTCAAAATACCGTTAAACACATAATTCATCCGTGGAATTTGTTTGAATTGACCACGTTTAGCAATAATGGGTACTGTCGGGTGCGCCTATTGCACACAGCCCAAGTGCAAATGCATGTTTCGTAACCGAATGATGAGGCCCTTTATCCTGCCCAAGTGTGTATTGATCACAGTGCTGTTCAGCCGCTCGCAATGGAACGCTCAAGTCTACAAGTACTAGTCATAAGGACGCAAGCCTGATGACTAGCGCTCTGCTGGTGACCTTCAATAGGAATGAAACAGTTTTACGGTTATTCTCCAATTTCCTGCATAGGTTAGCTTCATTTACAGACGTTATGCCAACGGACCACTGCGAATCCGCTAATGGTGGATCATTTGAATGAGATCAGCGTGAGCACGAGCACTGTCAACAGTTACCCTACTGCTTACGTACGTACATGCCTGTCCAGCCAATCTGTCTGTCATCTCACTCTCGACCGAACTCTGTTATTAGTCGACTGCAATCCAATAGCACTTGATCGATTGTTGTAGGGGCACTTATTAACTGACTGCATGCGGTACACTCCACTGTGAGAATTGCTTTCTCGTGAGATAGTCAAGTCGTGACAAATCAAACTCAATTTAGACCGCTCATTACCCGGAATTGGGTTTAGGTGGGTGGGTGGGTTTCGGCCCTCCATCAGTTTATTGAAAAGGGGGTTGTGCAGTTTTCCACTTAAAAGAAACTGTCTACGAAACCGGTCAAGATAGTTCAATAAAGTGATATTTTCTGCCCAAAATTTATCCCGTTCATGAATGCGTGAAACGCTCTGCAGCTCGTTTTTACCTACACTTAAACCAGAGTTGTTGTCATTTAAGAACTTCTAGACTTTGTCGACCTTTCTGAGTTGGCTGAGTCAGTGGCCTGAATTTCCAAAGGAACTGAGTACGAAAATTCGCACGCGTGGAGTGATATTGATTACCGATAGAATGTCCTTATTTGAGGGCAGCGGTTCCAATACACACTTGCTGACAACATTTTGGATTCCTCGTCGCTTGATTTGTACACTTATCCATCACCTTTAAAGTCACCAGGTGGATTCTTGTACATATAGTGATAAAATGCAGTTCAGCGGATACTGGTCCTAGATTGGTGATTATGCATAAACGTTCTCTCCAAGGCATATTGTTATACAGGAAACTACTCACAAGGTTGCTGAAAATACTAAGATATCTCGAATATCGTATCAACTGAACTATGAGGTCGTCTTTGAGCAGCACATTCAGTTAAAGAATATCATAAACGAGAGATTTAGTTGTTTCTTCGACAAATACTCTCACTTGTGCATCAAGTTGGTTTTCACGAGAAACAACTAAATCTCTCGTTTATGATATTCTTTAACTGAATGTGCTGCTCAAAGACGACCTCATAGTTCAGTTGATACGATATTCGAGATATCTTAGAGTTTTCAGCAACCTTGTAAGTACTTTTCTTCATAAAATATACAGCAATATCTAGAATATCGAGTCAAATGAAATATGAGGTGGCCTTTGTGCAGCACATTCAGTTGAAGAATACCATAGATGAGAGATTCTGTTGAGTCTCACCGAGGCTTTCATTGCAGGCGTTGCACAACACCTAAACAAACGAATATCACTACACAGCGAAACAAAGCCACTTTCTAGTACTTTTCCATTTGTCAGCTGCACAGTACTCAGGCTAAACTGACTATCTAACACGGCGTGTTCAGATCTCATGAAAAGAGAACAAGCCTGAAGTTGCAGTTGTTATTCGGGTGTCACTCCTGACTGAAATACAAAAGAATGTTTTATACAGTCCTGTCGAACTTCAATAAATCAGATCCCATAGCACGAAGAGGCGTTAACAAGACAGCTCATTTTCGAGTATTACTCGCCACTCAATTAATCCACATCAAACTGATTCGGATATAAATATCCTCTTCGGTCACAGGTGATTACCAAATAAAATCAAACCCATATTCTGAGATTTTGGCATGACTAGTTGAAGAATATTACTGTTTACTGGGACCATCATGGTCATGCGTGAATAATTTGAGCGATATAAACCACCCATATTACGGATTAGTTGTGTCCTCCAGCACAAGTCCTCCCTAGGGAAGCTTCAGTAGTAGAATTATCGGAATCGAAAGTAACTATCCTCTTCTATGGGACTCTTTCAAAATGTATTCATCCTACGTTTGAATCAGTGGAAAACTCATTCCAGACAGAAGCACACACTGTCGCGGATACTTTCTTCACGCTTCAAGTGACAGATAAAATACTGTTGCTCGAAAGAATAGCACCGTTTACTACTGACTGATAAGTGTGAACAAAAGCACATCACTGGTTACCTAAGCGTATCATCAAATGAAAAGTGAAATTTCAAACTGATCAACGATCCTTTATTCGACTGAATTGAAGTAATTACAATGGTCTTTCATATCCTCGAAGCAAGGCAACGCAGTCATGTATTCCAGAGTAAAAGAGGACGAAACAGCTACCAACCTTTAAAAAGACTATTCAAAAATACAAGCAATAGCGTGGCCTTCAGGATGGTCCCTTCTGGAATATGATGTCAATGACAGGCGTTCCAAGCCACGAGGTATAGATGAGCTGTTATGATGCATCCTCTTATCACCTACAATCAGTTCGCGCATCAAGCTTTACAGGAACGTGATGCGTTGTTACCAAGTCTTGTTTCGTCAGTCTGGTGACACATAATTTGTGAGATGTCTTCGTGTCCGACCAGATTGCTTTTAGTTTGTGGTTAGTTTAGCTACTTTGAGTTTTCCAACTGCCGCTATAAGTATCTTCAGAAGGGTGAAGTTATGGATGCCAAATGAGGCCCAAGAACATCTCAGTACGAATTTAAACGTCGTCTAGAATGCAAACAATAAACAGTTGATAATCCGTATTATTCTAGTTTTTTTCGAACCTCTTGAGTGAAATCCGGGCTTGTTTTGGTCAAATATACTGCAGGACCCCTCAGATTACACCTGTGAAAACAAACTCTGATGGTTTCAAATTCGGTTGAATCTCAGAAGGTTCGAATTATTTAAATAGCGTACAAGATGTAATTCCTTACGGAAAAATAACCGCATAGGAAAATCCGGTTTGTTAACGTGGGATCAAAGTAACATGGTCTACCGAATGCACCAGTCTGCAGCGGTATCTAAACTTCGTGCTGTAAAGACCCCTAATACAACAGGGGCAAACGGATGCACACTGATTCTTCCCCTTTAACCATAGCACGAAGTCCAAAACTGAAAACCCCGAAAATTCAAAACTAAAAACCCCAAAAACCTCTCGCCACTTCTAAAATGTAAGCGAGCTGTTCAGAAAGACAACATTCCACTGCGTTAGGAGACTTTTCAATTAAAAGGTCACCAAAGTGTCCATCAGTATCTAGTCGCTTGATAGACATCCGCAATCCTGAGTGGAACTGCGTCCTGTCTGAGTACAGGACTCTCATGACCAACTCGGTCGTAGCATTCAAATCCTGTGTCGAAGGTCATTAGTTCGACTTCCCTTGAAATAAGTTAGATATATAACACTGATTGATTGCAACAAGAGTGAAACAATTCTGCACCGTTTAGCACCGGTTAAATTGGTCTCATATGACAAAGTCAAAACGAAAGCCTAGAAGCACACTGGAACAGCTCTTCGACCGCAAACGGTACAGTACGTACTATTTCTTGCAGCAAGAAGTCTGATGGTTCTTCTTTAAACTCTTCTCCGTTGGTCTTCTTGGCACGATCGAAGCTTAAGGAACTGAATTCCAGCCAGTGTAACTTACAGGATCATTGCGGCACTGAAGCGTATCCATCACGGTAAGGTGACAGCTTTGGATTGGAAAACGTAATGCGTGAGCTGCGCCAATATGTGTAACAGTACAGCGCCACGCGCTGGATTTCGGACTGGACGGAGCAACCGTCCGTTGCTATTTTACTGGCGTTTCATTCAATCCGTAATCGATATTTTAGCCTGACTGAAATTTTGCCTGTGATTATTAATCCATTCCGGGAAAGAAATGACAGGTAGATGTCTGAAGCAAATATCGACAATCTGAAGTTTCCGTTTCAGAGAATTTACGATGTAATAAGAGCCGTTATTTTGCTTGCAAACAATGGGAATATCAATTTTTGACACAATAAAGCATTAAAACCATCACCATGTTTGATTTCGCGACTTCCCGTGATAAGTATCTTTTGTCAATGTTCCCATGCTGGGATCGCTCAGATTGTCAGTTCTGTATCCGAGATGTGTGACTTTCAAGAGCAACTAGGACCATCAAGTGACATTTAAACTAGAGTGATAGAAGTCATCGCCTCCTAAGACGAGCGAGCATTAATCAGGGGCAGCATTCTCTTCCTTTTTTGAACAAATTACTTCAGATGCAATACCTGTAAGTAGTATTGGCCAACCGCTGGATAAATATTGCATTTTCTTTCCGAGTCCCGTGGAATCGATTTATGCCTCATCTTTGTTGAGAGGTGTGTCGTAGTGTTGTCATATCAAACATAGTTGCCTTCGAGTTTTTAACATCGAGGCCTGAAATTCCTTACCTTACCTTTCAGAGAACACAGAATAAAGATGCAGGAACACTTGTGCTGTAGGCTATTCTCTGTGAATCGCAGTCTGATGAATGTGCACTTCAGTTTTCCCTGTGCACAAATAACAACAAATGATGAATGAGTTGTACTCATAGCCAAACATCCCATTTATCTATCTATCTGCGGCATTCCGAAGGAATTTGCTCCCAAAAACAGGTTTATAGAGTCACGTGATGGCAGGCCGGAAGCTGCTTGTCGCAGACTGCAATGTTGATTTACTGTCTCCCACAACGATCGATATTTATATCAACAAAACACCGATAGGATCTGAACGGTGTGTGATGATCAATTATTGTGTGTTTGGATTAGCCGAGCAGCCACACTGCCAAACGGCTGATCCAACCGTTGAGAATCATGTAGCATGCCAAACCACATCTTTGACCCACACGTGAATAGTCAGTGAAAACGCTCTGGTTACATATGCCTGAGGCCCGGAATTTTCAGGAACTTGAGCAATAGTTTCATAATTCTGTATGTGCTAAACGAACATACTCTGGCAATCTAGGATTGCTCCTTATAACTTAACTCCCAGGAACGCACACTGAGTAGTCCGTTGGTACCTGAAAAAGTGAAAAGTTCCTCGGAAGTTCATATCATCTATACCTTATACTCCTGCTTCGGTCAACTCAGTGGGCCACATTTGAGTCGCGTCATGACCAGTTCACATGGTTCTTGGCATCACAGCACAATCACCTGAGATTATTATAAACATGCTGTCGGTTCAGATGAAATAATCTCCGACAAGGGAGCTCACTGAGAGCACCAGTCCAAAATAGCTTTATTGTACCTGGGGGACAGAACGCATATGGCCAGTTCCTGGTTTTGCCTGCAACAAGATCATATGACTAATTATCGGAGAACTGTGGAGAAATGCTACAAACGAGAACCCTCTACATAATTCATACTTTACTAGAACATCCTCAGCAGTGCCCAACTTGTACAATAAAACCCCTCTTCACAACAGTAACTGGTCAGCAAGAAGGTCTCTTCTTTCAGGTATATTTTAAGACTCTCATCGGATAAAGGACTATCACTGTTTATTCGCTGTAGTTAAATAAACCATCAAGTCTCCTCTGTCTCAACTCCTTAATGCGTTCCGTGTAAGACTATGATTGAATGAGACTGCTGTGACAGGATAGATTCTTAGACACCGCGGAGCATCGGTCAAATAGAGCTCTGTACAGCATCTAAATCTGTGAAGTGATAACCTTCAGTAGGTTCTATAAAATCACCCACGTAAAAGGTTCCCAGTAGCTTCTCATGCAGTGACCCACATCACCAGGCGTACACTCATCCATGTCAGATTGACACTCACACATGCTTTTTGTCATGAGCTGCGACACCATTTACTGGTCGACGGTGGTTTGTAAGACCAGCAATTTTGTTCTTGTAGTCTAGTACACCCAATGCTTCTAAAGTTCCAAGCCTTTAAGTCATTGTGTTCTCTTAATTAGGGTCCTCAAAGTTGAATTAAGTTCACCCAAGCTAAGATAACTTCTGATTACGTATTAACTGTTGGAAGGATATACATGGACAGGTGAAAATATCATTAGACTTCGCGTATAATTCTAATACCGTCACAACAAACTTTGTGGTGTAATGATTTCGCGTCAGTGATGCACGGGGGTGGATTTCTTTTAGACACTAGCTTTCGAGATTGACGATCGCCTATGACGTTTTTACTAACCAGTACTGATCGGGGCTTAAACAGTTTTCATACTAGATATAGGATGCCCACTGAGCAACGGATAAGGCGATTGTAGTCGAAGTTTTTCACCGCTAAAGTAGGGAAAAGCAGAATTTCTTTCTTTCTGACGATCTCACTCCGATCATCTGTGAAACGGCTGGTTTCATTTGTCTGTATTGTCCCTATATTTTATCTCCATATCGACGGAATAGTTTCAGATTTCTCAAAAACAGCATCTATAACAAAATCTCCTCATCCGAAATGAACCAAGGTCAGGATATAAGATGATTTGCACAAGAATATTTCGGCCACAGCTCAACAGTCATTCCTGCGGTGTTATAGTTAACGATCAAGCGTCAGGGCGGAACGCTTAGAGCTTCAGTGTGTCGTGTCAGGTGATAGGAAGGCTCTAGATGGTTGAAGCAGTCACGCTAAACGACCGAGAACATGTGATAATGCAGTCGAGAATACGCGGATAAAATTGATGGAAAATAGGTTCAGATTACTCGATAACAAACTCAAGGACGGGTACCTACAAAGTGCAATAAGACTTATGCGGGCAGCTAGCACAGCCTGAGCCACATGCTTCCTTTGGGCACATAGAACGGGTTGGGATGATGTATCATCAGAGCTTCCTTATTGAAAACCGTGTGTCTGTACTTTGACAATAAAGAGCTCTAAAAACAGCCGATGGGTTGACAAAATATTCAGTGTGCCAAATGTGCCTGCCTATGTCAGGGTTTCAGTCCAGATTTCTCGAGTTGTGTTAGGATGTGCTTTTTGCTTCTGGCTCCCAAGTGCTCGCTTGTTCTGCCAACTTATCTGGACCCGCAGTTAAAACCAAATTGATAGACCGGGTTAGATTTGCAACCAAACGCACGAGTCTTTCACTAGTAGGATTGGGTGGCGCGCGGTTTCTTCGAGCACTACTAATTGGACAGCCATGTATGTTCTTTTGACGATCGCATTTAAAGGGTTTTCAATAAGAGATGATATATCATCTTCCCTGCAAACATGTCCACGGGAGAACATGTCCGTGAATATCTTAAAAAAACAGTATTGAGATGTGACCACCTGAGTAACGATGCGGCTGAAGTGATACAACGTACGCCAGGCACACACCGGTGACGACATCATTTCTGGCAAAAATCAATTGTCTGAACATGTTGGGTGATATCGATCGATTCATACGCTGACCTGAGTGGCCACGAGAAACGATTAGTTAGGCCGAACCGCTAGAACTAGATCAGACTGATCATCTCGTTTTTGCTCCTGGCACAGAAGTTCTCTCGGATAAAATAAACAGTAACCTAATTAAGTCAGCACAAATGGCTCTATAGTCCGTCGTCACCTGATCAGGATTTATAAAAATCTATTGATCAGAACCTGTGTGCTGCACTTCGCCACAGTGATTAGAACAATCATCATTAGCCTGTGCCATCACGAGTGAATATTTCTAAGCTTCCCGGTTAACTGACGACGGCTAAAATTCCGTTCAACTGATGCCGTCGTTTCGCCCGAGTTTCTGTGACAGTCAGTATTGAAGTTGTATCCTCCCTCATGCGTGGTTTGACCCACTGATCAGAACTTTGAACGCCGATAAAAAGTTGTTGGACACCTGTGTATTAACCAAAAATCAAATAAACTTCAACACTCCATTCGTCCAGATCACCTTAAAACCTTCAGAGGCGCAAGAGGAGGAATGATTACGGAAATGAGTGAATTCAGTCAGTTTACGTACCCTCATTGGCTGTTTACTTATTGTCAATTTTGAAAATAAAGTAACCAAAATATGAATCTTGAGCAGCGAATGTCACTTTCAAACGAACTAAGGAGTCACGTGGAAGGGAGTTCATTAAGGCATTCAAAATTGAAGAGGTTTTCCATTGAGGTTAAGAAAAACCCGGCCTGCTCCAAAAACAAGGACAACTCCCGCTTCATGTGTATGCTAGCTTTTGCGGGGGACGGAAGACCGAACTTATTTCACAAAATAACCGATAAGTATTAATAGGAGAACATCCGTAATGAAGTGAAAAACAGCCAGCAGTTAAATGATCGGTGCATACCCAAATTAAAAAATAATAATAAGGCTACAGAAAAAGAAAGTGTAACAGGACGTAAATTTGCCCGGTTATTCTAGAAAACTGGACGGCTTAGATACCTAATAAGTCATCGGCATCATCCGGCTTTTCGATGGACTTTCTATTCTCAAGCTAAACGTTTGGCGAGTTTTCACTTAAAATCTAACCTCATCACACATTGAACAACGACAAGAACCGACACACACAGTTGATAAACAATCACACCAGTGACGCACGAGCAGCAGACAGTCTAAACACAACCTTTTCCAGTAGCAGCTGATCACGTGGAGAATGCGGTCGCCTGTGAACCCTTCCGAAATTCCAAAAATCCTGTCAAACGAAAGGAATGCTGTGTTCAAGATATTCAGCTTCTGACACCTAGTTACAGCGGCTCCTTCAAAAAACATCACCGTGGTAGTGTAGAATATGCAGTGACATTACAGAATATGTAGTGAGAGACAGAGAGAATACGGAACTAGCCGTATACATGCTCGATGACACATTTTCGAAATGCCAAGATCCCCACTAGCCTAACTACCTCAGTAACGTGTGTGCGATATGGGTAAATGACTCGTTAATAAGTTTCGGGTCTAAACAAGCAACCATCTGTTAGATTCGTATTTTCGTAAGTTTTAAAATGACACCCAAATACGACCGTTGCTGAAATGAAAATTTCCCGTCACAAAGCGCCATACTTACAACATACGTTGAACATTCGCGTACAGTTCATACATTCATAGGAAAGGGGGCTCAAGTGATATGATCTGCAAATCTCTGTGGTTTCAGTCATTGATATAGAGTACGTGCTACGGGGTGACACATTGCAGAAAAGCCAAATTGTTCTTTATTTAAGTAGCCTCTCTTTGGAAGCGCAAGTTCCACAGACCTTTGGAGGAAACCACATACCTTGAGGAAAATAATACCGAGTATGGATAGTTTACAACCTCTCGTTTGAGCGCCGATTACTGTTCTATACGCAGCTGATTACTGTTATCGCATGCCGAATGGATAAGGCCATGGTCCACTGTTTCTGACCCCACATGGGCACCTTCACACTGGCTGCTGTCCCTGTCCTACCCACCCCACACACACACACAAACACACACCTGGTAATTCCTACAGTGTGCCAGACGAAGCGAAGCTTATCGAGACTTTGACCTGCAGAACATCACCGTTTTCTTTTCTCCACAAACAAGAGAGGTAACGCTTCCCATAGACCATCGCAACCCACCAAAGCCACATTATTCTTGTCTTACTCCGAAAACGTTATGGAATAGTTTTTCGACAGTTGCAGTTTGACCACGTTATGGATTCAAGATTTCAAGTGTCGTTTACTCCGCAGCCTTAAAGCAATTCACAAATAAATGCACCAGCTTTTGGGATGCAGACTCTCTCATAACATCCACGCTTTCCCTTCGTGGAACAATGAAAAACTCACCCGGTATTCTTCGACAATTCAGGTAGTCTGCAATTTACGACGCTGAAGTTTCAAACCAACGTACATAAAAATATTCATACGCGATAGATATTCCATCTTAAAAGCATTAATCTTTGTGATAGCTCAGCTCACACGTTTACATGACAGCTAAAAATCAATTGTAAAGTTTCAATGTGTTCGTCAGAACTGACAGATTTTAAGAGTCACTTGAGGCTAAGATGTGACTGCGTGACCACGTGAATGCCAGTGTTTACAAGGTGTTTATGAATACACAGAGTTGAGGCTTATAACCATGTTTGTCAACGGCTTCAACAGTGGTGTAGATCTGGCCGCGTTCGGTAGCCCTAATGAGAATTGAAAGCCCTTACAACATCCAACTTATGTCTTGTATCAAGCAGATGGCTTCAGACTGAACAGTTGATTACTCGCTGTTATCCTTTGGGAAGGCTCACCGGAATAGTTTAGTCATCCATTTGTATAGGCTCTCCTTGCCCTACCAAAACATAAGCCCCCACAGGAGCAGACAAAATGATGAACACATAGAGATCTGACATGGAATTTTGTCCTTCAGGTGATGCGGGTACGATTCTTAACTCTAGAGGTTTGAAGATTTTTCAAAAATTTGAAGAACTAGAGTCAGTCTATAAGATGTCTTGTATCCCTGTGAATTGTAGTCTTCCTACTGAGAGGATAACAGCACCGACGCGATCTTTTCCAAGCGTGAATAAGGATGTTTGCGATGGTAAAACAGCCAACATACAGTGGAAACCAACAAGAGGCAAGATTAACAATATCCTGGTGTCACTTTCGCCATTAGTTTGAAACTTGAATGACAGTTTGACCCAATGCGATAATCTTATGTTTCCCCACATGACCCAAACCGATAGTAAAAATGGGACCGAATTGTGGACTAGTTGGACATGCTTTGTCCCCTAACTGAGTAGAACCACCAGAAACAGCAACAAAAATGTGTTGATGAATCGAAAAGTCTATTTAATTATAATTAAAGCCCTAAAGTGAAAAGAAGGGAAAATAGTGGATGAGACAGGGACGGCAGTGAAGCATCAGTGTCAACATTGATGTCGCTGTGTTTGATGATGATGATGATGATGATGAGGGACATGGTGTTACCGTCACTTTAGAAGCAAGTGGCAGCAATTTCACAAGTTTGTTTCGACACGAGGCACCGCACACTAAATTATTAACACAGGTAAAAATAGTGTCCATCGCTTACAGCAGAGTTGATAGGAAATAATGCCGTGAAAACAGGTTAAGATAGAATTGTACTGAGGAAACTTGGTTGTACGATGCTCTAAGCTGGGCGACCAACGATTTACAGAACAAGATTGTAATATGCTTGCAGCGCTAAACATTTCCCACCTCAACACAGTATCAGTCCGAGAAAATTCAGAGAACAAAAAAGACCTGAACAAACATTGTGCAAACGTGGCCTTTTCGTTAACGCATACTTCACGGATGAACCATCTTATTCTTGAATAATTTGGACGGATAGCTTAGACTATCATTCTGTTTTCGGCTTGGATTCCCCTTCAGCCCTATCGGAAAAAGCAGGAACTAAACTGAACACAGTTAATGCCCCGGATCCATAAAGTGAAATGGGACAAGTGGCGTCGAACAAGTCACAACGTGTGCAAGACGCATTACCTGCTGAACGCAAACTCAAAAAAACTAGACTTGGGTGGTTACTATATGTGTACATGTGTATGACTAGTCTCCCTCTTGTCCTGAAAATGTATTTTGGTTAGTCCACACCAGAAACTTGAAAGCTCTTATGGGAACTCACCAGTATTGAACATAATTGGATCTGAACTTCTAATATCTGACACGCAAGGTGTGTCACTACCACTTCACCTTCGCATGGAGGACGTCACACTTCAGATGCATCCATTGTACCCTGCTTAAGCAGTAGTAACAGGCAGGTCTTGCATATCAGATGTCTGAGACTTAGGCCCCGGCATACCCAATGATATGCACTCTGACGAGCTCTGTTAAGAGTAAAACGATAATCCCAATAATTCCTCTTTAGTGTGCGAGGACATGAGGGGTGTTTGAACGGGAGAGATGAGTACAAATGGTACGAACTAATTAAACTGTATCTACGGTGTTTCGAGAGACTTGTCTAAGAAGATCTGTGATGAGAGTGAGTCGATCGATCGGACTGTCCCTCGAGACGTCTAACAAACCAGTGACACAGCTCAACTGCGAATGATTCACCCGGTAGAATGTGTCCAGTGTGTTCTGGTAAAGTAGAGGTAACACGCTCGTCTCGCATTTCAGACGTCTAATTTCCGAATCACGACACAGCAAACGATGTGCTCTACTAAGCTTAACTAGAGTTCAATGCGTCCCCGCTTTGGTATGCACTAGACAGAATCATGAGTCGAGAGATGAATGCTCCAACAGAAACCAGTTAAGTATAGATCCCAACAGACTGGTTGGTTGTTCGACATGGATCGTGCGCATCTGCTGCATTATCACTCACCGATAGTGGAGATGGCGGAATAGCCATATGTTAGAAACCTCAGTAGCCGGTCTACAGTGACTTCCACATTACCCACAGAATGTGGATCAAGACGGCTAGGTACTCAGAGCAATGATTTTCGGCCTGTAATCTACCCACACGAGCCACAGATTGGCCAGTTTTGAGTAGGGTTGGGCGAATTTCTGTGTCACGGACAGCTTATTATACAAAGTACCTGGCTTAGTCAGGACTAACCCGCAGACTAAAACCGTCAAACGTATCTGAGTATTACTGATCCGATGTTCCTACCAGAGTCGGGCAATACCCTAAAGGCATCAAAGGTCTTCTCGTATATTCAACGACCACAAACCCAGCAGATCCCTCTTTAAGTAGTGGAGTGAATTCTACCCTTGACACATAAAGTGGTGTCACGCCGTGTCATAGGTATTGAAGGCTAACAAACGCCTTTTTGAAATTCCATAGCAAACCCATTTTTTACCAGTTGACAGGAAACCACTTACTTGTTGAGGTATACGTACCTGTATACCAAACATAAAGAAGTGCAGTTCGAAATATACGCCTACCAAGCCTCAAACGTTCGGAATCGAACTGTTACAATCCAAGACAGCTGTAAAGTCGACTCATCTGCAAATCGCAGACGGTCGCCGTAAAATTATGCATCAGGTTTCAGTCGACCCCAATAAGTTGCGAAGTAGCACCTCAACAATATTAATAATATAATAATAATGTTTAAGACATTTATGGTGTCTAGTTTCCATGTCACCCGAAGGAAGCACGAAGACTGAGATACTGTCAGGACGCCAAAACATAGACGGGGGCAGTGGAGATACCGAGGTTGGGTTCAAACCGCAGAACTTCCGGTCAGTAAGCTCGGGCCTCAAGCATTGAGTCACCACAAAGGCTTCAGATTTTGTGAGTTCGAAGTGCACGCCAACTCAGACGCTAAATTGGATGTTACTTAAAACAATTTGCATTTCTGAAAAAGTCGACTGGATTAGAGCAATGTAGTCCGCGCATTCGGTGTGCTTGAGCAGGCACCCCGGAAAATTGCTCCTCAGGATTTGGAAAGTACCGGACTATACGAAAAGGTTACGAGCGATCAAGTTAAACAGAAATTTCGGGAAAGGCCAGACACAGCTAGATGTGATTCTTCAAGCGAGAGCATTCATTAACCCGTAGCGATCCCTAAGAATGGGCGACATTATCACCGTTATCGAAAACATAACATCAGTGTTCAACACCGATGCTTCGCTGCCGTACAATCAAAATTTATTTTGAAAGCCTTATTGTGAAGAATAAGAATGAACGAAGAAGGGACTTAGTGCTGCCACTTCCAAACTCTCAACCACGTAATCTGAATAGAAACTGACAACAGGAACGCCATTGACATCGATCAGCGGCTATATCTCGCCGCGTCTCCTACCAGGCGGTGTGGATCAGGCGATCACCATCCTGCAAGGCGAGTAGCACCGACAGCACCCGAACCTTTCGTAATCTATTTCATACCCTTCTGCCAGGTCAAGGATAAGCCACCTCTCTGCTTCCGCCACTCTGAATCGAGCAGGAAAAAACAGCACTCCCTTCGGCAAACGATGGTTCTGCATACGCAATACATGGCCTAACCAACGCAGCCTCTGGTGCTGGACACATCCTTCAATGAAAGTCTCCGTTGCACAACCGAAAACTCGCTTTCTAATTGCCTCGTTACTAATTCGCCGACATCAACACACAAGAACTATGGTTCTGAGACAACGATTATCGAATACCTGAAGACGTCTCAGTTCTGCTGCTCGAACAGGCCAAGTTTCACAGCCCGTAGAGTAGTCTGAAACACACATACCTCATGAGATTTAGGGATATACCGCTTTGGTACCCCAACTTAGCAAACGCGACCTGACACTTGCAGACTCGTGCACTGACCTCTTCTGTCATACTACAACCAGAAATAATACAACTTCCATGATACGAAAAATGCCCAAGTTCGAGTGCCTCTCCATGGATTGTACCTGGCGTGTTCAGTAAGAGCAGCAGCATGACCTTACAGTTTATGGATGCAAAGTGCATACCAAAGGACGGGATGACTCTTGTCAGTTCATCCAAAAACACTTGAGCCTTCCTTTCCTCCTCAAAGACGAAAGCGATATCGTCTGCATATTCCAGATCGATGATCTTTTCGTCCGCAACTATTTGAACACCAGGGTTTTGAAGATCTTTTAGCATTCATCTCATTATCTCATCAGTCGCGAAACTAAATAAGAATGGAGAGAGTTGGCACCTCTGATGAACACCGCTTTAGGTATGGAGGCTTTTGGAGAGCTATTCGCATACTTTCACACGTACGGAAGTCTGAGAATACAAAGAACTTATTATGTTCACAAACTTCCGAAGCATTCTTGATGGCCAAGCGTGTCAAGGAAAATCAACCAGTCAACTGAGTCAAACGCGCCTCGGAAACCCAGGAACACTGAAATTATGGGTCGTTTGTACATACGGTGTCGTTCTACCACCTGAAGGAGTGTGAAAATTTGGCCAGCGCAACCCCTACGAGGCCGAAGTCCCACTTTCTGTTCTCGAGTCGGTGTTTCACGAGCAACCTCATAGGATGACGAAGCACAAAAGACGTAAATATTCCCGTTTCAACTGGGGTCAAGGTGTTCCCCCTATGGTTACCACACTCACTGCGAGCCCCTTTTCTACATTGGCACTATTGCCTGTTCCCCCTAGTTATTCGGGGCAGTTCCCTTTTCTCAAATGCACGCAAACAGGGCAGCCCAGCGCTGACTTAAGACTTCACCCCCAGGATTGGGATACTGCCAGGTTGCCCAGGCCTAGACAGGGGAAGTCGAGAGGCAGAGGTCGGGTTCGAACCACGGACCTTCCGATCAGTAGATTCGCGCCTTAACCACTTGAGCCATCTCGCGTAAGCAGACACTTCACACAGACATCGACCAAATTCCCGCTTGAGACTCCTTCGTAGACGTTGCCAGACGAACCGCAAATAGGGACTATCAACGGTATCCAGTCAAGCAAGGATCCTTCCACCTGATGACTTAGGACAATACGAACCCTTGCACATCCTGCCCTGGATCACCAGGTGTAGCCGGAAGAGAGTGAAGAGTGATGGGACGGTAAGGTCAACCACTGTGCTTGCATCTTTAACCTTTTTTCTGATACCAAGCACACATCTATGCCAGACGAGGCCAGTTTTAGAGCAAGAGCAATTGTTGTCCTGCTTGCTTCAGTGTCAAAATTATAAACGACCAAAAGGACCGGATGCCGAGGCTTGAAGGTTGATTTTGAGCTTTCTGAGGATGTCGGCGCCTAATGACGCGCAGATGTTGCTTGCAAAACCGATGCAGGACGAACAGAGTCATTAGTCCTAACTGCTGGGCCTACAAGCAAAGTGTTACTAAAGGGATGGTGGAAGCAGGAAGAAGTAGGTGAAAGAGGAAGAGAGGCATCAACAGTAGCCTGTTTTCGCTTATCATCCTGCTGTATGCAGCAAGTAAGGCGACCCGGTTGATGACGGTCGATGTGGCATGAGCTCATGTGTAAGTGTGCAATTCATGGTATTTCATAGCACCAGTCACCAGCGTTGAGATGAATGTAACGCAACAGTAACAAACACATAATCCCGAAAGTTTGATTTATCGAGAAAAACAGCAATGGACACCTGGAAAAGAACTCGAAACTAAAAATGAGAAAGGCTGTACAACGTTTCCATGCATGTTGCATAAACAACGGACGATAAGTAAATAAACGAATGATCCCAAATAGTCAATTTGGAAAACAGTGGAACCGGGCAACGGGGGAACTTGTCTGATGGGGATAAGATTATGGGTCTGTGGACCGTAGGTGAGTATACCACTAAGTCGTTGGGAAAAACTGGCGCTGAACCGCAGCTAGGTAAGCCTGAACCTGTGAGACGGGACTGAGAAGTTGGGGTTGTACTGTTGACAAAGCTTGTTGTTGCTTCTGTAGTAAGATGGAGAGAGCAGCCTGTTGCTGTTGTTGCTGCTGTATGGCGGCAGCTGCCATTAGCTGTTGCTGAAGGGACGAAGAGGGATTTGCAGTAGTTGATGAAACCAGATCCATCCAGGAACCTGTATTCCATGATGCATTGCATTGCGAAGCGTTGGAAAGAAGAAGGGGGTTCAACTGGGATGGACTGTTAACTAAATGTGCCGCTGGTAGAGAATGATTGCTCACAGTATCAGCTGATAGGGAGGCTATTGCTGCTAGAAGTTGCTGTTGTTGTTGTTGCTGCTGCTGCTGGACTTGAGCCAAACGCGCAGTGGCAATCAGCTGATTTAAAGCGATCGTTTGGTTAGTGCTCCCGGGTACTGAGAAGGACGACTGCACAGCGTTCGTGATCTGAGTGACCTGGGATGGCGTTGCCGGTCCTGCCTCGCTGTTAGGTGCAGAGCACCGGTCGGAGTAAGGAACAACAGATGGTAAAACTGAAAAACTACTGGAAGAAAGTGGTGAGTGAAGAAGACCTGTTGTGACCGTTTCGGTGTTAACCTTCGCAACAGTATCAATATTTCGTTGACCCGATGTGCTGGGAGACGAGAATCCCGTATGTTCGTAAAAAGCAGAAGTTCCACTGACTATGGGTTTTTGGGAAGAAGACAAGCAGTCCGCTGCTGAATTTTCCGAATTGGTTAGGCGATCTTCTGTTATCACATTTGCATTAAGCACACATGGTGCCATCACAGTTGATATTATTGAAGCTTCTGATGAGTCAGTCTTGGTAATGGCGGGTGAAGAGCTGTGGATAGTGTTTACGTCACAATTTTCAGTTTTTTTGGAAGAGGGTTCCGTGGAAGATGGCAATGGGTCTACTGTGCCTGAAGCAGGCGCATCTGCTTCTGGAAGAGAACCGGGAAGCAGTTTGGGCGGCAACTGGTCGTGTTCAACCGGCTGAGCGTGAGAATCTGCCTTTGTAACCGACTTATCCTGTTCCTCCTGAACTACAGATGACAATACACGTCGCCGCTTGGTCAAACAGAAATCCTCTTCTATGGAGCGATTTGGATTGAAGGAAATTCGGCAGGCAGAACCTAGTGATGGAAGTCAGAGAGAAATATGTTCAGCTAATGCGTCGCTGCAAGCTAGTGGGGACTGGAGATGATGGATTTTGGCGTGCGAAAAAACACCACCCTCCCAAGCAAAAGACCCTCGTCACGCCTGTCCACCAACTCACCAAAACTTAGAAGGAAATTGGGAACTCTACAACAGTGAAAAAATATAAATTGAAAATAGACGCCCCAGTTACGAATACGAAGAGCGGAACAGACACTGCGTTTGACATAACTGCATCGTTTAAGTCCTCCGAAAATAATCTGACAGATTAGTTGACTGGAGTCACCTTAAACAATGGGACGGAAGAGTGTCCAATGCACGATTGGGTGCAAGGAGAACCATCTACATCTAAACACGTCAAACTGAAGTAGACACCAGAAAATGACGCTTCATTATTTTGCCGTCCATTTCACATCACACATTTCCGAATAAAAACCTTAACTTTAAACACAATCAGAATCATGCTGCAGGATAACAAGACACGAAAACCCAAAAGCAAGGCTTCCTCGTTCTGCGAAAACCGGTGAAAAACTGCGTTGCTACAGATGACAACAACGTCGAACGGTTGCCGGTTATCGTAGCCTGGTTCCATAAGTCTGCAATCATCTAGCGCTTTCAGAGTTTGTCAATCATGAAGCCATGAAAAAATATTCGAGAAAGGTTAACACTAACCTGTAAGTTTCACTCCAGACTGGTCTGATATGGCTGAAGACTGATTGTACGGAGAACATGTGGCCGTTTCTGTCATTTGCGCAGGACTGGTGGAAGTATTGATGGATTGGTTAGATGACAGGACCTGAGTGAAAGCGGGAAAACTATCTGTAGGCATTGGAGCGTCTGCAATTGGTTCGAAGACGAAATTGGTAGCCAAATCGTCATACCGATTTGAGTTGTCGAAACCAGGATATTTCGCTCGAAGGTACAGGATCACCTCCTCACGTGTTCGAAGATGGGACCCTTCTGGTCTAGAACGTTTGGACATGGAATTGCACAGAATTTAAATCAATACCACAGCCGGCATCACACATTAAAATCATGCAGTTAAAAGACCTGAGAAAGCCAGGTTGGACACGTGAACTAAAGTGTCAAAACTAAAAATCGGTCGTCCCAAATACCGGGTCTTGCTGGTGACTAAAAAAATTGAAACCCATCTATAAAAAACGGGCGTGAAATGCGGAAAGTGTAGTGTAGAAAAAAAGTCCATTTTTAAAAGGTTGCTACTGGACAATCCGATAAGAAAAACCTTGATGGGTAGATTTTGTCACCAGGTCCAGAATGTAAATCGTCCCTCACCTAGCACTTCGAAGACCCCAAAGCGCTGGCTGACGTATTCGGCGTCATCCAGCGCCTTGTGCATTTTTGCAACCGAGGTGTTTAATAATTGTTAACCACTAGCTGTTTAAGCAGCAATTTAAGCAGCCCAAAATTCACGACTCACGGAAAACCAGTAAATAAAGAGTAGCGAATTTTATCGCAAGTCAGACGCTTTCGTACACCTTAAGCCAATGGTCGTCTACAACAGTCAGAAACTTACGAAATATACTCCACAGTTCCGGTCTTCCTATCAAGAATGCGTGACCATCCCGCTCGCCTTTCGCTATCGCCAGACGTGGTAACACCCGACTGAAGGGTAGAGATGCCCGTTTTCGCTTCTACACAGTTTGCTGACACAGGAACTGTGGTGGACGGTGACGCAGATTCAAAAACTCCAAGCCGGTTGGTAACCGAAGACGTCTGGATACGAGATCGTTTTGAATGCCTGGGGCGAGCGGTTGAGGTCACTGAGAGAAAATTTTCAGCAGCTTTCGAGACAGGTTGATGATTGACCAAAGCAGCAGCATGAGCCGCAGCCGCGTAAGATGCAACGATGCGGTCAGGTGGACTTTGTTCGCTGCTTTTCAAGGCATCAGAACCGCTTTGAGAACCGTCGCCATCAGGGTTAGTCGTCTTTCCCGAAAAACAGAAACAGATGAACAAACAAAACGTATCAACAATCGGGTCGTCTTCAGGGAATGGAATTAAACGGACAAAGTAGGCGAGCAAAGCACGGAGCGCGAGGATACCAGCATCGATTGGCGCAGAAAAACAATTAGTAACAGAGTCACCACAAAAGTGTACGTGTGCAGATGCAAGTGCCACAAACAATAAAGGACACATACACGGATAAGGACAGCAGCAAACCGCATGACAAGCACCTATCACGAACCAGCTGAGTGGTACTCAGGATCGATGAAAAGATGAGTAATCAACCGTTCACATGAATAGATCCAAATTAAATATGGTGAGTGCTAGGGCAGTTTCGTTACCGAAAAGCCAGCGTACCAGGATTGGTCGGATTGTGATTCAGCCGAGGGACTAAAAGCGATAGGAAAACAGAGATAAAGCACCAAGACAATATAGAAATCAAAAGGCAACTCCAGGCGCTTAACCAGTGGGATCACACGGAAAGCGAAAACGGAAGGAGTTCTCAATGCACGATACCACCTAACGGCGGGCTGAAATGGAAACTCACTTCCCAACATGCGTGGTAACACAAATAAGTTAGAACTATGTTACAACTTACCTCCAGTCCCAGTCTGTCAGGAATCATGCAAATCCTATGAGAGCTTGGCGAGAGGCATGATGCATCCTAGTATGTATGTCCATTCAGTGAAACTGACACGCAAACAAAATTTGTTTCACTGGATGTTCACACAGAAGGAGCGGTTTAAGAGAGATATCGAAACAGTGATAGTTCGGAAAAAATGAGGTTGTTTTCAGGAATTATGAGGGTGAGAACCCCACTGGGATCGAAAATAAACCAGGCACAGCAAAGCGCGAATGTAAAAGGCGAAAAACAGAGAAAAATCCAAACAAATAGCGAGGCGTGTAGCGGATTCATTAAACGTGAGGGGTTGGGACGTGAAAAAACAGGACATTCGAAGATGCAGTAGCACCATGCCATCATGACGAATAAGGAATTCGGTATAACAACGCGTACCGCACAATCACCTCGGTTTAGGGGGTTGGCTTAGATACCAACACAATTGTCATCAATGAATTTTAACAGTTCGCCAAAACCCAAATTGAAACTGCTACTGAAATAAGAAAGTACTAATTTCAGGGTGATCAGTGATGCTGGGTCTTGACAAGAAGGTAGAGTAAGCAAGGATTGTGCGACTGTCGGACGTCGCCTCACAAACTATGATAGTATCAGTTGACCCAAGTAGATGATGTTCCGCACGAATAAGACTTACTTATAGAGTAGTCCCTCTACCTGTTGTAATTATCCTCTTAAACATGGCCGAATGACAGTGTGCGACAATGCCAAATGAATTCTAACGGCTCCGACAAACGATAGCAAACAGGATCTCACACTTTGTGATCAATGTAGCGACACCCGAGAGATTACCTAGAAGGCATTTCCTTCCACTGGAGGATGCGTCTCGACCGAATGTGTTGTGATATCGATTGGGTTATGATTCTTCGTTCTATAGTGAGTGAGACAGGGATGTGCTTATCAGCTTTATCCGACAAACGCCTCATCGTGAGAAGAACACATGGTGGTTGACATGAATGAATATACGAAGTTAGCTGTGGCTACTGACAGATTGCCCTTCAGTTGGAACCTGGTGACGGGCGGAAATGAAACTCGTGTACAGTTTCATAGAAGTGTTACTAGTGTTTGTGCGGGCTCAAAAACGTTGCACTGCCACTTTCAGACGGAATTCCACACCGATACCCCCAGTTCCGGTCTTCCTATCAAGAATGCGTGACCATCCCGCTCGCCTTTCGCTATCGCCAGACGTGGTAACACCCGACTGAAGGGTAGAGATGCCCGTTTTCGCTTCTACACAGTTTGCTGACACAGGAACTGTGGTGGACGGTGACGCAGATTCAAAAACTCCAAGCCGGTTGGTAACCGAAGACGTCTGGATACGAGATCGTTTTGAATGCCTGGGGCGAGCGGTTGAGGTCACTGAGAGAAAATTTTCAGCAGCTTTCGAGACAGGTTGATGATTGACCAAAGCAGCAGCATGAGCCGCAGCCGCGTAAGATGCAACGATGCGGTCAGGTGGACTTTGTTCGCTGCTTTTCAAGGCATCAGAACCGCTTTGAGAACCGTCGCCATCAGGGTTAGTCGTCTTTCCCGAAAAACAGAAACAGATGAACAAACAAAACGTATCAACAATCGGGTCGTCTTCAGGGAATGGAATTAAACGGACAAAGTAGGCGAGCAAAGCACGGAGCGCGAGGATACCAGCATCGATTGGCGCAGAAAAACAATTAGTAACAGAGTCACCACAAAAGTGTACGTGTGCAGATGCAAGTGCCACAAACAATAAAGGACACATACACGGATAAGGACAGCAGCAAACCGCATGACAAGCACCTATCACGAACCAGCTGAGTGGTACTCAGGATCAATGAAAAGATGAGTAATCAACCGTTCACATGAATAGATCCAAATTAAATATGGTGAGTGCTAGGGCAGTTTCGTTACCGAAAAGCCAGCGTACCAGGATTGGTCGGATTGTGATTCAGCCGAGGGACTAAAAGCGATAGGAAAACAGAGATAAAGCACCAAGACAATATAGAAATCAAAAGGCAACTCCAGGCGCTTAACCAGTGGGATCACACGGAAAGCGAAAACGGAAGGAGTTCTCAATGCACGATACCACCTAACGGCGGGCTGAAATGGAAACTCACTTCCCAACATGCGTGGTAACACAAATAAGTTAGAACTATGTTACAACTTACCTCCAGTCCCAGTCTGTCAGGAATCATGCAAATCCTATGAGAGCTTGGCGAGAGGCATGATGCATCCTAGTATGTATGTCCATTCAGTGAAACTGACACGCAAACAAAATTTGTTTCACTGGATGTTCACACAGAAGGAGCGGTTTAAGAGAGATATCGAAACAGTGATAGTTCGGAAAAAATGAGGTTGTTTTCAGGAATTATGAGGGTGAGAACCCCACTGGGATCGAAAATAAACCAGGCACAGCAAAGCGCGAATGTAAAAGGCGAAAAACAGAGAAAAATCCAAACAAATAGCGAGGCGTGTAGCGGATTCATTAAACGTGAGGGGTTGGGACGTGAAAAAACAGGACATTCGAAGATGCAGTAGCACCATGCCATCATGACGAATAAGGAATTCGGTATAACAACGCGTACCGCACAATCACCTCGGTTTAGGGGGTTGGCTTAGATACCAACACAATTGTCATCAATGAATTTTAACAGTTCGCCAAAACCCAAATTGAAACTGCTACTGAAATAAGAAAGTACTAATTTCAGGGTGATCAGTGATGCTGGGTCTTGACAAGAAGGTAGAGTAAGCAAGGATTGTGCGACTGTCGGACGTCGCCTCACAAACTATGATAGTATCAGTTGACCCAAGTAGATGATGTTCCGCACGAATAAGACTTACTTATAGGGTAGTCCCTCTACCTGTTGTAATTATCCTCTTAAACATGGCCGAATGACAGTGTGCGACAATGCCAAATGAATTCTAACGGCTCCGACAAACGATAGCAAACAGGATCTCACACTTTGTGATCAATGTAGCGACACCCGAGAGATTACCTAGAAGGCATTTCCTTCCACTGGAGGATGCGTCTCGACCGAATGTGTTGTGATATCGATTGGGTTATGATTCTTCGTTCTATAGTGAGTGAGACAGGGATGTGCTTATCAGCTTTATCCGACAAACGCCTCATCGTGAGAAGAACACATGGTGGTTGACATGAATGAATATACGAAGTTAGCTGTGGCTACTGACAGATTGCCCTTCAGTTGGAACCTGGTGACGGGCGGAAATGAAACTCGTGTACAGTTTCATAGAAGTGTTACTAGTGTTTGTGCGGGCTCAAAAACGTTGCACTGCCACTTTCAGACGGAATTCCACACCGATACCCCCTTACTGCTCGCAGTTAGGCGCTGCTACGGCCGAGAAGACTGTTCCGCACAAGATTGACCAAAAGTTCGAGTCGCCTGCCGGTCCGGCATCAAGGCGAGCTCTGGCTGGTCGAAAGTCTGAACCCAACAGCCAATTATGACCCGGTGTTCGCCAAATGTTGTCTGCTGTGCATCCAGAAAACATCGTAATTTCCAGAATGTTGTCGCGGCATACAGTTGATATGCGACGCGCTGTACAAGTGTTTTTGGCCTGGTTTTGGGCGTTAACATACGTTGTGCGCCTTTGGTGGTTGTTTCTGACGAACACGCCAGCTTGAGAGAACTAAGCTGAGGAAAAGACCGTTATTACCCCTAATAGACCATTGAGTAAAGGAACTTAATAAAAGTGAAACATATTCGCTTATCCTGGAAACATCATCCAACTGCACAACTAAACACGCATTTTCCAATCACCTCGTTACTAGTTCATTGATTCCACCCCACACCAGCAACGCTTCTGACACATCGGTGGTAAAAGTCTAAAGACGCCTCACACCATCTGTCCGCAGAGGCCATGTATCACAACCATATAATAATACAGCCCTTGGTGTAGCCTGGTACACACGACCCTAGAGACCCAGTGATATGCCCTTCTAACACCACATGTGACGCAATGTAGCAAACGTGATTCGGGCCTTTGAGATTTGTGCACTGCTGAATCAAACACACTTCCATAAGAGCTAATACGACTACAGAAGTATGTAAAATTCTCCACAATCCCCAACGCTTCTGCTTGACTGCACGTTTTGAAGGATGACTTTGCACTTTGAAGGTGCAAAGGGCATGCTGAAAGATGATACGATGGTGATCAGTCTAATGAACAGGGTTTGTGATTCGTCTTCGTCGATGTCTGCGTACTCCATACCAATAAGGTTGTCACCAGCAGCGATTTGAACATCAGGGTTTTGAAGACCGTCTAGAGTACGCCGAATTCTATTATCGATTACGAAGTTGAAGAATGGACAGTGGACATCCTTGTCGGGCACCACTTTTGAGCTTTTGAAAAGCTAACCATACATTCACACGCCCAGAAGTATGTGAATATAGGGACCGGATTATGTTCATAAACTTCTGTGGAACACCATGTTGAGCAAGTGTGGTTAGCAGCACCGATCGACTGACGGAATCAAACGCACCCTGAAGTCAAGGAAAACCAATATTGTGGGTCGTCTGCACATATGGCGTTGCCCTAACACCTGAAGATGTGGTCGACGCAACCTCTAGCCGGTCGAAAACCCGCCTGATGCTCACCGTCATGGTCAATGATTCGCGTGCGTCGTACGACGAAGAAACGGTGACGCCGAAAGCCTTGTTACAACGGGAATCGAACTAACACCTCTATGTTTACTACATGCATTGCTACTACCCTTTTTGAAAATGGACACTATTATCGACTTAACCCAGTTGTCTGGGATGGTGAAAGGGCATCAGGACCAGCAACACGATGACGCTTGAGTGGACATACAAACTCAGACACTACTAAAGCTTAAATCATGAATCGTTCGGCTGTAACAGCCTATCGGTGCATAGCTGCCGGATCATCCGAGGGAAGTATGAGCTTTTAAGATAGTGCCAGGTTACCCAAGTCTAAACAGAAGGAGACGAGATTACAGGATTTGGCTTCAACCGGGGACCTTCACAGACCACCCTTCTGTTCAAGGCCAGCATTCCAAAATGGAGGTAGCAGGTGGGCAACTGAATTGCTGTCCTAAAAAAAATCGTTCAGCTGTAACACCCTTCCGGTGCCTAGCTGCCCTAAATAGTGTCCAACAGTTCAAGGATTCTCGTTTGCTAGATACCAGAGCCATTTTGTTTCAATAGTTTCGCTGACAAGATACTTCCGAAGACCAGTCGAACGAATCAAGTGAAACAGCCTGCGGAGATTTCCAGCATTTTTCGATCTTCCAATCCTTCGTCCTTTCTGGTCCACCATGATTCTCAGTCTGCACGGACAGTCGGTTTCACCTATCGTCGGGTGATGCGTCGAGTTGGGTTGAGGTTGCGACCAGGATGGGTCTGTCGCCGGACCTCCAACAAATCCACGGTCCTATCAGAGATCCTACGTTTGGATGAGGTTTGCTGGAAAAAAAATCGTTCAGTTGTAGCGCCCTTTCAGTGCCTAACTGCCATGCTACCAGAAGGAAGTAAGAAGGCTGGGATACTGCCAAGTTGCTCAAGCCTAGACAGGGGAAGCCGAGAGGTAGAGGTCGGATTCGAACCACGGACCTTCCGCTCAGTAAATTTGCGCCTTACCGCTGAGCTATCTCCCCCCCCCCAGGTTTTCTGGGTGGTACTACAAATAGAAGTTCCGGGTTTGAGTAGTACTGTGGATATCTATTGCCAGTGGTTGTTAATATCTAACATCAGACCAGCCGATGGGCGCTAAAAGAGCCTCTTCTGACAGGTTCTTTTGCCTTCTGGGTCCATGAACTTCTCAGTGGCTGAGCAAGGTGCGCGCGTTTCACGTACACTTGAAAAGCGCAATCAAAAGTAGCAGCTGACAAGTACGTGGTCGGAGTCCACGCTGGAATTCCAAAAGCATCAGGTATTGATCAATCCTCACCCCTGGAAACTGATGGAAATGTGGTCCTTTGAATTAAAGGATGATGAATTGGTTGGTACAACGTTGTCAAGTGATTTCCGCTGTGCCGGAAATTGGTACTGAAAAGGAACAGTCTGCGATCGGCACACATCCGAAGCAGGAGCTCTCCTTTGTCCGTGCTTCTCCTATCCAACCCAAGAAGACCACCCAACTGGGCCTTAAAGGCACTTAGTCTACCTACTTGAGTGTTCATGTCGCCAGCAACTAAAACGACATCTGAGCTTTAGTCCGTTGTAAAAAGGCGCCTAGCATCGTAGCTCACTTTAGCAGATTCAGAGCTACGGTCTGTCGGAGCGTAAGCAGATGCCATTAACATGGGGCGGGAGACCTCACTTTCTCGGGGTTCTTTCACAGACATTGCACAACGAACCCTGATAAGGCGAATATCTACGGGTATCCAATCAAGCAAAGGCACTTCCGCTCGGTTACTCAATACATATCCAGCTGCAACGGTCACTGCATCACGAGATGTGCGCAACCGGGGCAGTCAGCACAACTGTGGTACTCGTGTACCGTATCCTCTTTTCTGATAGACAGTATATATTAATACAGAGGGAATCCAGCGCACGAGCAAGAGCCGTTTGTTGTCCTGCTTGTTTCAGTGTGCAGCTAAGTAAGCTTGCTTTCGACGTTTGAAAACAGACTGTGAAGTGTTCGGGTTGTTACTCAAGTCGAACACAAAATCTCTAGCTCAGCGTGATGCGTTACGGACAAAGAGGTCAGTCCTGGTACTTGTACCTGAGGAGAGAATATTCAAATTAGAGGGGGGTAAGGTAGAAGAGGGAATACGTGAACCCGTAAGAATGGGGGCGTCAGGGGCAGGCAGAGAATTTTCAAGCAATGCGCCAATAACAAAGCTGAAGAGGAACTGTGAGAGAAGGGAGCCTTGTATTACACCACAGGACGTGGTGAACTCAGGCGAAAACTTGCTGTCTACTTGTACGCTCACACACGAGATCGCATACGGTGCCCTCAAAAGGGATATAAATTAAGAAAGGACACCTTTGATCGCCCAAGTTTCTGACGGTCAACAGAGTCAAAAATAGCTTTCATATCACAAAACAAGACTAACGTTGGCGTTCAAAAGACTAGGGCTGTTCAAGCATTTGTCTCAAAGTAAAGTTATAGTCGACGCTTCCTCGACAGTAGCGAAACCCAGGTTGTTTGTCTCCCCCAATATTCGACCACCCCGCGCAAAGCAACGCCAGAGAGCATCTTAGGTACGAAGGTACCAGGCTGATGCCACCATGATTTTCGCTTGACATTCTTGCGCCCTGATTGAAGACCGAGATCACATTGCACAGGTGTTGTCTCGTTCAAAATCTTCTTAGTATGGTTATCAAACTGCTCAAGAAGGCTTCACCAGCTTTGAATTTTGCAGGACGGGTATCCTGTCGCATTGGAGGAATGATATCCCACGTTATTTACAGTGGGCTCATTATATTATTCCAAAGATTGTTTTGAAGGAGGCCAGGTGAACTGTTCTTTAAGGTAAGTAAGTAATGGTTTAGCCGTAGCACCCTTTTGGGGCCTATCTGCTGAGCCACTCGAAGGAATCACGAGGGACGAGAAACTAACGGCTTGCCCAAGCATGGACAGGAGCAGTAGAGAGGCAGAGGCCAACCACAGCTCATCCAGCCAGTAATTCCGAGCCATCTCGAGCTCTTTAAAGTGTTCAGTCCATCGCTCAAGACGACATTTTGTGTGTGAATTACTGTTCAAGCTTTTTCATGGACTCTTTCGCCAACACTTTTCATCCTCTGGACAGTTGATCGAATCCGCTGAAACAGGACGAGGCTGTTGCCTACAACGAAAGCCTCCTCCATCTCCTGGGCCTTCGCAATCCACCAGCGTTCTTTGTCAGCCTTCAGGCTCTAGGTTATCGGGTTTTTGAAGGTTCTGCGAGCGCAGTTATAGTCATTGGTTACTGGTAGGGCTATTTGACAGTAATCAGGTCTGCTTATCTGAATGACACCCGGTGTTCACTTAATCTAGTCGGATGGCTTAGAAAGACAGTTCTGAAGGCTAACAGCATAGCTACTTTCACTTGTTGCCATTCAGCCTATAAACGGCAGCATTACAGTCAGATTAGCTCGATAGAGTTGAGCTACTAAAACTCCTCGAAGCTGATGAACGAGTTGCACTGCTTCGGCACGCCTAATGCTGACAGAAAGCGAACTGTCATGGTCAGAGTATATTTACGTAGCTCAGAAGGAAAGACGGTAAACGATAACCAAATGATCACATAGCCCATGTCTGGCTTGAATTCGGAGGATTCCAAGTGAATTAATATGAGCGTTTGTACTACAAGTTCGTACTGGTCAAGAACAGACGATGTTCAGCACAAAACTGAAGAAGTCGCTTCCCATTATCAATACGTTCAGCAGCGACTCCGATACTACCATTTAAGTGTGCTCCTTCCGGGTTTATTCGTCCAACTTGGACATTCATATCACTGACCAAGTTGACTGTTCTTGCTGACCGAGGCGGTTGCGACAGATCTCGGTAAAACTCATACTTCTCAGACTGATACGACAAATAAACACCGTTTACCGGATCAACCTGCATTGATCTTAAACGAACCAGCGAAAAGAAGACCGTTTACTGGGATCCTTTCCAGTTGAGCGCTTTCAGCCTTGCGGCTGAGTGCAACTCCCACAACGTATATACCACGAGTCATTGCATCAGGATGACTTGACACTGAAGAATGTAATGTGGAACACTTGAGCTCATCTTAATTGGATTGAGGTGCACGACAGAAGTGGCGTCCTGTATATGTGGTTCGGAGACGTGACATACATCAACTGAAGGGGAAACAAGGCTTCAACCTGTTGCCCAATTTGACAAATCATCATCATCATCGTCGTCGTCATCATCATCATCATCATCATCGAGATGGCCCAAGTGGTTAGAGCGCGAATTTACTGACCGGAAGGTCCGTGGTTCGAACGCAACCTCTGACTCTCGACTTCCCCTGTCTAGGCTCAGGCAATCTGGCAGTATTCCATCCCTCGTGCAACCTTCGGGTGCCATGGCAGTTAGGCACCGAAAGTGTGCTACAGCTGGACGATCATCATCGATAGCATGGCATCAGTGTTTAACAGCGATGGTTCGCTACGGCAAGTGCGGACTTTAAAGGCTGAAACGTGGATCAGATCTCTAGAGTTCAGTAAGGGTTTATTCTGGTTTATTTTGCTGAGCGATAGTACACAGGACAATGGTTAGGGGACTAGAAGACGGGTTGACCGCAATGCAACATACGACTGGTGGGACGTGTGGGTGAGGGCCGGTGAACGAAGAGCCGCAGATACAGATGACGCTTCCCGGTTTCCCAGGTCGAAGAAGTGGTTTTGGTTGAGATACCCCAATTGGAGTCTGACTGAAAAGTCTGACCCGCATGTGGTGGGAGGATGTAGCGTTTTGCTCCAGGAACCATTCCCTATCCCCTGATTCAAAAATTCAGACCTCGAGTCGGTGGCTGTTATGGTTTTCTTAGGGGATTCTTGACAGAGCCAATGACTTAATAATCTGACCCACTTGGCTGCGGGGGATTGGAATGGCTCAAGGGCGCAAGGAGTGACGCATAGTCGTCTGACTTGTAATGCAGCTGCACGCAGTAGGTGCCTTTCGAGCAGCAGCATACTCTTTGATCCGAAAAGTATTTTGACTATATTGAATAGCGCACAATCAACTGTTGGGTGATTGATGTGCGGTGTTTAGGGCCGACCTTTTGTAACCCGTCCTTCCTCGGAGGAAGGAAGTATCGGTACTACCATAAGTATAGACACACTGTTCGCCTAGAGGAAACACCTTATTACTCTCACATTCCCATCACAGATGGCAGTACGACCTTACTTTCAGATCGCCTCGTAATACGATTACTCGTAGAACGGGGTCTGGCTGCTCCCATTCTGACTGCTCCTAGTTGGCCTTCATGACACGGTTGAGCCTCTAGGAACTGAGTTCCAGGCAGTGTAGCCCACAAGATCCATATTATTATACGGTTCAGAAACCTAACCGCCGCGAGCCGATGAAGTCAGTGTTTGACCACTGAATTCTTCGGAGTATTGCCCGAGTCTGGTGGGAACACCAGCTAAGTAATGCTGAAGTATGTTTAAAGGTTTTTGGAAGAGGTAAATCCCTCACGATAGATGAACTGATCACACTCCATAGGTTGGTTTCAGGACAATGCGTATGGTACATGGCTACCAACCAACCTTTGGGGACGAGATGGCTCAGTGGTTAGAGCACGAACTTACTGACCGGAAGATCCGTGGTTCGAATCCGGCCTCTGCCTATCGACTTCCCATGTCTAAACTTGGACAACTTGGCAGTATCCCAGACTCGTGCTTCCTTCTAGTGGCGTGGCAGCTAGACACCGAAAGGGTATTACAGCTGAATGATTTTTTTAGTTACACATTCCATAGGCTACGCTTGGTTGGTCACGTGCTCCGGATTGCAGTTGACCGAATTCTTCGAAGAGTCCTTTTCCTACAACCGCGCGAAGGGTGGAAACGTGCCAGGGGATGTCAAACAATGACTTGGTAGCTAGGTATGCAAACTTGGCTGCGCTGGTCACTGCCGTCTCCCTGGATGGAGACGGGACACATCGATGGTTAGAGACATTGCCAGACATGGCCCAGCCGCGCCCTCAGTGGCACTCGTGCATCCAAGCGGTTGCCTACAATCCACAGCTCCCCTTCCAATCCTCCCCAATGAGTCCACTGAAGAAAATCTTCCAGCTGTAGCACCCTCTCGGTGCCTAACTGCCATGCCACCCGAAGGTTGCACGAGGGCTGTATACCATAATTCACCGACTCTAGAGCGGGTGAAACTCAAATGGGCACTAATTCAGGGAATTAAGCCTGAAGATCCTGATGCAGCCAAAAGTGTTAACTTTCATTGACTTGTCTCAAGTCAGACTGCTGAGTCCGACCTGCTCGGCTGCCTGGCTGGTCAGCCTTTCGAGTCAGTGGCTGAAGACAGGCTCTCCGGAAAATCCTTCCTCCTCCCAGCACCGGGTCAGGTTTTTTAATGAAAAACTCAAGGTGAGGTCACTTAATTCACCCCTCATTCTTGAGCTGGACAACCAGAGGGTATCGTTCGCCTCCACAGGTCTACCGTTATCCCTCCTCAATCCCTTCCCACCATACAAGTGCATCATTGGATCATTTGACTGTCAGCGAAAAGCACGTCAGCCTACCATTTTCGCACCGGGGCGTACAAGATACAGGAGCACCATCGGAGCCGTTGGAACTGGCGTCAGAAACAACTGAACGTGCGGCGGCTGGGTCTCTATCTATTGCACAATGAAGGGGTAGGAGTACAAGTACGATTAGAGAACCCTGTCTGGTTACTATCAAGCACAGCGTTCCGTTCTACGGAGCGCCGGTGGATACCGTTCAAAGGGCACTCAGACTCTCAGAGGATATCAGACAACTAAACCGGCAACCATCACAACGACCACATAGCAGGCGCCATGCGATCCGTTGCGATGTGCTAAGATATGCTTTAAATGGCTTCCCTTATCACACACACCAAAGCAAACTGAGCCATGGCTAGTTAGGGGGCGCCGTATGAATTTGGACTGTGTTCGACCTATCAATGATAACGCCAAGTCTATTCAAAGCGGTACCATCTGAGTTAACTGGGTTGTTCCTATTTGTATCAGAAAAGACCTGCCGCCATACTCTGGATATTCGGCAGTGATAAACCAGTAAAGATTCAAGAATTGATTTTGTGACCACCACTGAAGAGGTTAACTTAGCTGGAAATATCAACGTCCTGTGAATCCTAAATGCATCTGCGGTTGAGGCGGCCACTAGCGATAGGTCCGTGGTTCGGGATACTTCCTGGGTTTTCAACCGATTCTGTCTTTACTTGGGTAAACTGACGATATCTTGTCCCTTACGAACTGATCCTGAGCGGCGGCTCACCAGCATACCTAGAGGAGTCAGTCGAATCGAGAACCGAATGCAAGATCAGTGCATGATAATATCATGACTGCAAACAGCATTGCTTTGTTCTATCATGCTTTACCGCCCACGGGTGATGTCTCATCCCCATTCAACCCATTTCTCATGGCACACCAATGCTCAGGGACCCACAATGCAACAGCACGCAAGCTTCTACTTGGGACGTAGGATTCCAAATACCGCATTATGCATGTTTTCATGTATCCTTTGGCCGAAAACTGTCACAAGGCATACGCAATGAGTTATATATTTAAAAGCATTACACCGAATGCAGCACAACAAATAAAAAGGACACAGCTCTGTGGCACAGATGACGGCAAACTGGGATAGCACCTTGGCACGCTTACTTTTGCATTCAATGAAACAGGGTATAAAAGGTTTAGACCACAGCAATGACGAAGCTGTCAGAACAAAACAAAAAAAATAATCACTCGAACTTACGGCATTCTTGTAGATCACTGGGGCACGGACGATTGTATGAGAATCCGTACCTTTAGAAGGATCCTCAGTGGAGTTACCGGGTAACGAAGCAGCGTTTAATGCGGGATAGAGCAATAGTGGGGCAACACCGGTAGCAGAGTTCACAGGGGTTGGTTGTAGAGGGCCACCTAAAATTCCGACATTCCCGACCGTAGCAGAGCAACCCAACTGCGGAGAGCACAGAAGAGGAGTAAAAACACTGGCGCCGAGACCGCGAAAAGAGTCCTGAAGAAGTGCATGCTGTAAAAGTTGGGCTGAAGACAGCGGCTGCTGTACCCCGGCGGTCCCCTGCAAGAGGGCTGAATGAAGCACGGATGAATGCAGTGGAAAGGCTGTTGGGTCCCCTGACAAGGAGAGGAATGGAAAGTACCCGGGAATCATTTGAACAATTGACACGCTTCAAAACAGCAAACGGAAACGTTCAGCAAAGGTGGGGCGACCGCGACGCTCAGAGTGAAGTGACCAGTAGTTCAGCTAAGGCCAAGCCAAGTCTCGCGTTCCCATTGGTTTCAGTGACTTGTAGGATGCAACCCACGAACCGTTACACAGAAAACTCATGTATAGATGACACCTCTGTTTTACGGTTCTTTCGGACACAAAACCATCGAATTTCGTGATACACTGATTAATAGTGCAGCAAGTCGAGTAGTTCAGGGTAATTCTGTACGTCAAAAGGAGCGCCCTGTGGGAAAGAGCGAAAACGATAAATGCATTAAATAAAATCCGAGTTCCCGGTGTTTCAAAGCAAGCGATGGGCTCTACCAGGCATCATTAAGTAGTATGTAGTGCATTTTGTCCAGTCGAAATTAGACAGGAAAACAACATCGGAATGGCCGGCTTCCGCACTCCAGCGCCCATTTCAGTTTACTTGCGGATTTGTTAGCATATGAGGAATCTACCAACTCGTGCAACGGAAGACCCATTGATATATGACGTGCTAGAAGTGGGGGAGTATGCAGGACGGAACGAGTGACCGGGGATAGAAATGGCATGCCCACACCAGAATGCAGGCCGGTCCACAAACGTATTATTATTCGTGGGTTATTCGGGTTATTCGCGTGGGCAACCCAGGCATTGCAACTGTTTCCATCGGTGTCTGTTCAGTGTAGTGACTATCAAGCCTTTCTGAGAAATTTCAAAGTCCCTTGATGCTCGCATTTTTTACTCCCTGATTTGTTCAACTGCCCCTAGAAACGCACAGACGCATGGGCATGTTAGTGCGATAATTCCTTCGATCGTAGGTGAATCTGCTTTCGCGGTGGGTTCGGTCTCTTAGTCTCCTACGCTGCAGAGTCAAGAAACCTCGAGTATTCTAGAACAAAGTTACTTTGTGGAGTACCATAACGAGTATTCTAGAACAAAGTTACTTTGTGGCACTTTGTGTGGCACACTGCTACACCTTGTAAACCCGGTAAAACTTCCTCGTGACCCTTAAATTTAAGCTGCGTAAATCTTCGCCGTTGCATTTAATCCGTTCTCGCTTTGGGTGCTTATCATAAACAATGGTGCATTCCTTTATATTCTCCAGTACTGTGCCACTCAAACGCGCGTTTTAGTCACGGTAATCTCAACAGCTCCGTTAGCAAGTTTTGTGATAATAGCCCTAGTGTCAGCTCTTCGAAAACGAAATGGACAGCAATAATATGGTCGCCAAAGTGGAAAGTTACAGCCACCACGTGGCGCGTTCACCAACGGGATGCCGGAGCTTATCTTACTTATACCTTCAGTCCCATTCAACAATAATTTGTACGAATCGTAAATGAAACCGCAGCTGGTCAACCTACACGCGGGCTCCATGGCTTCCCCGAACTTCAAACATGCTACCAGAAATTCCGGTTTACATAGCACACCGGATGGTCATCTTCCGATGTCGTTCTTGAAGACTGTCTCAGACAAACTCGCTAAAGTCTGCATGTAGTCTGACCACATATCCAAACTCATATGTGTTCGATTGTCAATAGCATCATAGGGCTGCTCGTGACCGCGCTCGAGGCATCACCCACAAACTTGACTATTCAGCTCACAGGTGCTCACTGGATCAAGAGACTCATATTTTTTTGCACCCACAAACCACGCCACAGAAAGGTGGTTCGTCTGAAGTTGACTGTTTCTACCGTCTAGTAAGCGTAGCAACGAATCATTTGCTGACACTCACGTACAAGCAAACGCACCTACACATAGGAAAGCCGAGCACAGTCAAGACACATACTCGCGCGCGCAGGGAGCAGAAAGTCAACCACCCTCCACAAGTCCAAGGACAATTATGGAACAGGTGTAGCAGCTGTATTGCGGAGAAAACACGTTACCGCCGTCCGGACTTTCACCAAGGGACTCTCACAAACGATAAGTTCCCACTTTGTCTTGCTCCACATTCCGCATTGTATTTATTTTTATACGTGTTGCAAATCACCACTGTCAACCATAGTAAAGACTGTTATTAGTGCATATACACCTTATGATTTATATTATGGCTATCATCACCTGTACACTAATAAGGGCTGGGCAGTTACTAACTTGACGTCTTTCGTTGTCTTCCGTCGCCGTTGTGATGGCTTGGAGAAATCGATCTATTGAAGGTGTGCGAACAGAACTTAGCAGCAGTAGCCGATGTAAAAAACAGTCAGAGAATACACCCCCGGGTTCGCGTCTGCAAGAATGCCGTTCAACCCATGCAACACAAAAGCTTTGTGGCATGTTTCAATCTACGAGGTGCGTTCTGGGCTATATTTCATCTATGCTCCTCTCGACGACGAGTCGGCCCACAGTGATGGATCTCAGAAACATGCAAAGCTTCACTGTGCGCTGTAAGTTCGTTCATCTTGCAAAGGGGTAGAGTTCGATGTACTTAAATGCTCATTCACCCGCGCGCATGTGTCATTCTTGTAACACCTCATTTCAACCGCAGGTGGCAAACGATTATTTAAAAAGACTGGTCGCAAAAGAGGTGGCTTTCTTTAAACAATTACACCCAGTTGGGGGTCTTGTCAATTGTCATCGTCGTTTGCCACTGGCCGTGTTCGCTCGCGGACCCTCACCCAACAAGGGGCTCATTTTTACCTCTAGCACTAACCAAGCATTTGACCCACTCCTCAGTTAAGCACTAGCTACCCACTGCACCCCGGGAGCATATAATTCGCCGACGGCGGGTGTCTCGAAAGAGGTCGAATGTGACGTTCCAAGACAAAGTGCCGAGAGATGGTGAAACCTCTTTGAATTTCACTTCAAACGCTTGTGGCTGGTCAGGTGGCGATGCGGTTCATTCGGCCACTTTTGCTTGTCGGCTAATTGGTGACGCAGCACTTAAAGAGCAGGCTGGAAGATAGAGCATTTGTCGGGTTCATCGATCGCGTATTATCCATTTATGCTTCCCGGGCAATACCGGGTACAGGCTTCCAACGGGTTGTAGTCTTCCGATTACATACCTCAGAGGAAACAAAACCTTTAGAGTTTGTGCCTCAAGTTTTTCCATTCTTAACTATCTTTCGTGGACATTGAAGACTGTGCTAAAGTCGATGTACCAAGCTCCGAAAACTTCCTGATCACTCAATACTATGTTGTGAGAAATCTGTAACTGCATTAATCAAACCAGTGAAGGCTGCCAGATTCCTTAACGCGCCGTTTTAAATGAACGCACAGGAGAAAGAGGAGGTCAACTGAATACTAAGATAGCGAAGATCATATGTTCGGTAAATATACTCATTTGCAAATCAATTTGGTTTTGCGAGAGACTCACCTAGAACCCAGCTGAATCTCCCGTTTGTGATGTTTCCAGGCAACTGAATGTGTTGCACCAGGCCGCCTCATGCTTCAGTTGCTACGACATTCGAGATATCGCGATACATGTATACACGTAATGCACTACTCATAAGGTTGTCGAAGAATTTTCAGCAACCTTATGAGTAGAACAATGGCCTTCCTTTGGCCGCCCGACTCTATACAAAACTTAAGACAACGACTCCGAACTCCTTACACTGAAACGCGCGGTGTCACTATCACGAGAAGTGGCTATTTTATCAATAATCCGGGTACGCTTAACTCAGTGCTCGTCGACAAGCCGAAGCTTGAACATTAGAAGGTAGTCAACTCACTGGCCCCACCGACAGCACAAAGTATGGAGACTCCAGAAAGCATTCATTGTGGCATTCTTCTCCTTCACTCTGTAGCTCCTTACACAACTGCACTTCACCAACGGCCCAAACGAACCCCACGAACGACGCGTTTGTCCTTTCGTTCGTTTCGCCAGACACAAAGAAGCTGTTTGGTGGCATTCCTATCCGAATTTTTCTTTTCACGACAAAAACTTTAATTTTGCCCAACGCATCCATCTGGTCGGTGTACAGCATCTTTTTTCCCGTCTTCCTTGGTTGAGCTGAGTGGTTATGCGGTCGCTTTTTATACCGAAGCTATTGAGCACGTCACAAAACCCAAGGCAATTGGCTGAACCCCATTTCACTGTACCAGGGCTGACCTCGGGCGTAGAAGACACCGGATGCCAGACCTGAATGCCCTGTAGATCGACCAAGGAATGGTGCAAGTATGACCCGGGGGTCGGTGTGAATGGTTACTGCACCAGAACAACGAGGTATGAGAAACTTGGCTCATTGCAGAAACCCGTGCTCTTGAACAAGCCCTCTGAGAGCATGCTGCCACCGCTAATGCGCTGACATGTCAAACCCCGGCCAGCTAACCCTACGTGTTACCTCCCCAAACGTGCGTAAAAGCAGCAATAAGACCAGACATTACTCTTCATCATTATAAACGTACGCATCGTCGTTTACCTTTGTAGAAGAAAACTTACCAAGAGTGTGCTCACATTCCCCACCATATGTGAAAGCCAATCCCCATACTTATTCCCCTTCACCCGATAAACTGAATCCCTGTTGTTTTAATGAACTATTTTTATAACTTTTACGGGTTTTGGTCGGACATTGTTTTTTGTGGTCACTCGCCATCGATAATTGTTTCGTTGTGACGATACAGAATTTGTGGCGAGGCGAACTACGATTTATCCTCAGGCTGGTGGTTGTACCTTCTTATTTTGCAACTCTTACGGTATATGCAGAGGAGAATCTGTTGAGGTTTGTTGAAAATGTGTAATTATTATCTTGTAATAGTACCGTGGTTCCAGAAATCGGATTTCTTGGTCCTTTTCCGTGAACTGGCACGCATCACTCAAGCTCGAAAGGCGGATAGCCGTAACAGCCTTGGAGATTTATCGTAACCGCTGAGCCCGTGTCTATATGTGACGCTGATTATTGGGCCCCAACCATGCATGACAGCTTGATGTTTGGGCCAGCGATGAGCTTTCGTCATCATAAACGTGTGCGTTTTTGCTACGGCATGGTCTCGCCCAAAAGTAATCAACCACTATTCACGAAGTGTCTTATCTACTGTATGTACTGGTACGAACAAAAAAGGTCAGCTTTAGCACCATTCCGATGCTCACCCGGTACTCTACTTGATGGAAGCACCAGGGCCTAGATAATACCAGGCTTTCAAGGCCCAGACAGGAGACGTCAAGGTGCATAGGCCGGGTTCAAACCACAGGCAATCCAGTTAGTGCCTTCGCGCCTTTGTCACTTGGCCTTCTTGACTCCATACAACCGTATTGGGTAGTCACTCCGCCTCGTTTTCCACAAACCGGTTTCACTCGACTATGAGCCTTGAATCTAAAATATATAAACGATTTACTCTCGCTTATGGCTCTGGCAAAACTGCTCAGATGTCTTACTGTTATAAAAGCAAACATACTACTTGCAGGGTGTGTTATAATAAGGCCACCCGCATCCCAGGTCGGTGCGTAAGTGCCACCGTAGTCCTTATCTGTTAACTTGTTTTCTTCCGCGGCCCCCTAATTATTTTTCAGAGTGAGCCCTACTGAGCCATTCCAAAAAGGGTCTGTGATAGCTTTCTCACGCCCTTCCTGCTCTAGCATGCTCAACTACATAAAAATCCGGCGTACCGGAATGCGTGACAGATGACCAATTTCTTGTACACAAGCTAAATTCGAAGTCACGTGCGTTTCAAGCGCAATGGTGAAAAAACCACGGATACCTCCGCCCTCCCAACCCACCTTCATGGAGGAATGCACAACTAGCCACGATATTAGTTGCGCACCACTTGGCTAGCGCGCCTTCCTCATATTCATATATTTCCACAGACTTCCACATCAAACGCATACCGGCAAACCCTACTTTTTTGTCAGAACGTCCATTATTGTTTTAACATCGGTCGGTGGTCAAACGCTGTGACCATTTAGGCTGTCTGCTACTTCAGGCCACATTCTATATTATACGCTAGTGAATTCTAGTGGACATTTGGACACTACCTTTTTGACTCCCCAATCTAGATATGGCAGTCTAATTGGCCAGTTTGAATGGCAGTAATGGACCATGCAGCGTCAATAGACACAAGAATATCCTTGAACCATGCAACTCTTAGCTACGCCGATAACCCCATCTGATTAACCACTATATTCACTTACGGGGCTATCGACGGACCAAAGTACGGTGAAGTGATGACGGTACCAAAACCGCCATACCGCCCGACGGCTTGCCCGTAGTTCAACTGATCTCTACTATTTATCCACAGAGTGTGTTCCGTACGCCCGAACGACCATTTATTCCGCCGAATTTGTGCCAAAAACTTAAGGTACAATCTACTCCATTGTACTGCCTGCACGTGCTACCCACAAACTCAGTAATTCTCCCTTTTGCACTATGGATGGTTCAGCTGACCGATCAAAATGGAATCTTTCCGTGCACCCGATACAGCAGGTGCTGACTAGCATAAAAGCACCCAACCAACGCACCACCTGCTACAAATTTTTGGCTTTCCATGGTAGGGCGCCTGCTGAAAAATTGGAAATATTTTCTGCATAAACCGTGAATGCGTCTTGAAGTTTGGGTACATGCAGCCGAAGTCAACATAATTGCAATCTATGTTTACTTCCAAAATACTTCGAAATCTAATCCAGCAAAAGCACGTGAAGAAGCCAACCTCTCCACAAAATTTCACGCAGTCTCCATGAAGACCGTCAGAAAGGTCAGTTTCCTGAAAAAAACGCAGAATGCCCGAAACAAATTGAGACTTTAAAACTTCACCAAAATTCCTATAGGGAAGCCGGCAAGCGTCCAGGAAGCGGTGAATTCGGCTAATGCCTGGATCAATTGAAAGTAAAATTCAAAAGAGCTTGGGATCCCTTGTGTCTTCTGCAATCGCTTGTTTGCAATAAAGCTATTGCGTTCGTTGTTGGCGAGTCTTGCTCCGGCACTAAGGGACTGGGGCAGAGACACCAGCCCTACTTTTCTCTCTGGTTGTGATAACCCGATGATGTCTCTACTGGCATGATCCGTGCAAGATGGGAAATGAACCTATTATTATAATATATAATATATATATATATTATATATCACTACAAGGGATTGGCGACACCCAAACCCACGGAACCATGACAGTAACTGTTGAAGCTTTGGAGAAAATTTTACTGCAAGAACAAAATCAGTTTGAAGCGGCACCTATGCGTTCAATGGAAACCTTGACGTAGCAACTCAAAACTCAACCGTCAGATCTCGTTCCAGGTACATACTCCGTCGAATCGTTTGCCAACAAGATCACGGAATTCTATTATGTCCCTGGTACCGGAATAACTTTCTGTTTGTGGTTCAGACATTAATAAGATATATTCAAAGTCAAACCAAAGCGCACAGGTGATGCCTACATTGTGCACTTATTGTTCAGGAAGCTTGGCACAACGGAACACACGGTATTCCTACTTCATCCCGCCAAAGGACACGCAGGATTACAGTTTCGGCATAACCATGTCACAACTCTCAAAACTTTACGACGAGCTATTAATGTATGAAACTAGCGACAAAGGAATCTGAAGACTATATCAGTTATGGTGATGAAGTCAATCTTGAATGTGAGCAATTTAAGTTATCTGTCACGACGGGGACCAGTTCAAGTGTCTTACTTTCGTGTGTGGCCTTCAGTCGAATTCAGAGAGCGGTATCAGAACAAGGCTATTGAACAGGATTGAACAGTTTCCTGAGATAACGCTGTATTGCATTACCAACCAGTGCCAGCGCGTCTTGAATCCCAAACACGACACGGCCATCTTAGAGAGACCATTATCCAACCCCGTTTTCAGTACTGTCAAGACGACCTCGAGAAACCTACCGTAGCGCCAAACTCGAACAGAACAAAGCCCGCGTTGGCATCCCGGCAATGCAGCGAATGGCATTTTGTGCGATCGTTTCCCTACAGAAAGTACAAATGTTCAGTGTGCAATCGTCGTGGACACAGGAAAAGCCAGTACTGGACGATGAACGCTGGGCAAGGATGCGGCCAAACCCGGAACTGACGGAGCAAAGGAAAGCAGCCAGAATCGTGGTCTAACCCGGCTAAATGCTGTCAAGCCGGAAGTCCGTGCTGTGGTGTTGGAGACCATGAAGCAACTATTCGTGATTTTCAACACGGTCCACGGCGTCACCAAAATGACGCGTACAACAGGAGGCAATGGAGTACCACCAATCCAGCTGGCCAACTATTTGTCCACCAGTAGAACTTCGGCAAGTTTTTCGAGTTCATCGGCGGCTGCCTCATCTTTGATGACCGAATCGCCACTCTCAATAAGGTCCGCCACCGGGCCCCAGCATAGTTGCATACTGGACATCCACGGATAAGCCATATGAGGGCCCACACTCGCAGCAGTTTATTGGCCTCTTATGGCTGAGCACATGAGGCAGGTATGACGGAGTTGCTTCCGATGCACAGCTGCCCAGAAGTTGCCATACCGACAGTCGTTGCAGCCTTAGCCACAGCCAAAAAACATGGTCCCGCAGCCAAATGGAGTTTCCCGGACCATTACCGGGCGAAGCTTCCTCATTGTTGGTGATGCATTCAGTAAGCTGTACGAAGTCTTTGTTATGTCTGAGACAACAACGATGGCAACCATCACTGAAATGCGGCATTTGCTTTCGATATGCGGTATCCCGGAAATTATTGTATCCCACGATGTCACTCAGTTTACATTCCGTCAGTTTAGTGAATTAGTCCGGAGACACAGTATCACACATGCTACTACCTCACCGTTCCAGCCCCAATCCAACGGTCTGACGCTTTAAACGTGCGTTGACAGAAGCAGAAAGGGGAGGAACCACGGTAGAATTCTTGGACATGTTCCTGCTGAATTGTAGAACAACTCCTAAACCATAGTCTCCAGACGATTGCTCTCTAGCGGAGTTTATGATGAACAGACCGTGGAGACTTACCCACGAAGGTATCCTGCCAACGTTTGCGGGTTTTCAGTCATTTAAATGATGGAGACTAACGTTCCGGTCTGGAAAGCATGGGCTCGTGAGGAACTACCGCCATGAGCACCGAAACTGGACTGCTGGATTCGTTCGCAAAACAATCGGTGAGGCAATTTTTAGCGTCCGGGAGATATGGAGACGGCATACTAATCAGATACGGTCGAATGAATGATCTATCCCAAAAGTGGAAGAACATATTAGACTTCACCCTGTTCCCTGAAACCCTTGATCACCCAAGACCAGCACCAATAGCCACTGCTTCACACGTACATCCCAGGATAGATCCAATGCTGCAATCAAAATGCCGGGATGGCAGAAAAGTAATGGAACCTTTTCAACTTGACCCGCGCGGACAATCTTACTTTGAACAACCAAAATGGGGAGATGTTAGGAAGGCCAGTCACCTAAAATAACCCCATAATGCCCAACACCTACTTGGATCCCAAAACGTCACCAAAATTCCTATAGAAAGGTCGGCAAGCATCCGGGCTAGTCAGTCCATCAATGAATTCAGCCAAAGCCTGGATCGATGAAAAAAGAAATTTAGATTAACGTGAGGTCCTTTGTAACGGCTGCACTCGCCTGTTCGCAATGCAGCTATTGCGCTCATTGTTAACGAATCCTTTTCCTTCACTAAGGCACTGGAGCTGGGGCAGCAGAAAAAAGACCTGATGAGAGATTTTAAGGTTTCCAATAAATACCGTCAAATGCCAAAAAAATTGAACGTTCCTTTCATTCAATCTATGGTTTCGGAATAATTCAGAGTGTGCGTCTAAGAATTGGCTTGCGACATAAGCCTCCTCAGTTTCTTCACGAAAACAACCTTCCGCGAAACCCGAAACGTTGTAGGATTTTTTAATATGGACCGGAGTTTTGTCGAGTTGTCTCTTCATCATTCAAGGTTCGGCAGCATGCACCGTCGGTCGTGGTTCTCGGTGGACTTATGGTAACCGGCCATCACATTAACCGACATTGCTTCATCTATACCTGAAAGTCTGCAAGTCAGAGATCAGTCTCTTCGTCCGCGCACCGAATTTTTGTTCAGCCATTTACCCTTGTAATTTGATCCTCTTTTCAGGGAAAAGTTTACGCTGAACCCTGGCCTAATATGGGAACACGCGTTCAGATTCATCTTCCATGAAAAAGCCTGCAGAGTGCACGCTTGTCCTATTTTCTCCCCCAAGCAAAAAGAGTGAATGAATATTATTGTCTTCCCGTCATCATAAAAAACTTTGATGCTACTGAAGGCAAGAAGGAATACTTGCGATCGATGTAGCAAACAGGGGAGCCTCTATTTGAGGTAAGCTTGTGATGATAAACGAATCACCTCTGGCTGGAGGAGTGGGATAATGGCAAACGAATTTTCCAATGTACACAAACCCAATTTTCAGCCGATGCTCATCCTCTGAATGAGGAAAATTGCGCCTATATGTCATTCGGACGGAACTCAGCGAACGCTCTTTTCGTGCCTGGTAAAAATGGACCAGAAGACTGTTCGAAAAGGGATAGTAAAAAGGATTTAGGTGTCTGGCTCTCTCAATGCTCCATGAATAGTTGGTTCAAAAGACATTCCCTGTCTTACAGGCGATTCGGCGAGCCTTCATCCGTATTACCCGCATGGACTTCCAGACACTCCTTGTAGCTTATGCCAGACTGCTTCTTGAATACGCCAACCAAGTTGTCTGTTCTGAATACAATAAAAATATAATCCCCCCTCCCCGAGGGTGTAAAACAAGCTGCTAGGAAAATGGCTGCCGGCCTTAAAACCGTGGACCATAAAGCACGTCTCGCGATTCTTGACCCCTTTCCCTGGAGTATCGACGTCTTCGAGGAGACCTAATACTTATGTCATGTGTGAACAAGGTTTGGGCAACAGCCTTTTCACCGTTGACCCAGCTAACACACAGGGGGGACATGGTAAAAAGATTTCCCATCTCAAATAGCACACTTTTTTCAGGCAAAATTTTTCTTATTTCCGGTATTTCATGCGTGGGATTACCTTCCTCTGACGGTTGATCACGTTGCGTCTAGTGCCCAGTTTGGGGCATTATCAGACGCTTTTTGTGCGATTCCTCGCGCTGGCTAGCTTATCGCCCCACGCTGAGAACTTAACCAGCAGAGACAGTGTTGAAATGCTTGTCCATAAACTGTCTTAGCCTCTTCAACGAACTTTGTGATATTAAACAGTCAGTTTGTCTTGAACAGCCGTCCATTATCGCACTCAAAGAGACCTGGCTCACACCAGATGTCTCTGACGCGGAGATCTCAATAGACGGCTACTCTATTTTTCGAGCTGACTCAAAACGAGGGAGAGAGCTGGTGGGGTTGCTTTATACTTACACGCGGCCATGCCAATCCCGATTGTCCTCTCTGATACCACTCCTGCACCTTTTTGTGATGCACTGTGGCTTCAAGTCCCGCTGCGCGGGTCCGATTCTCTCCTTCTCGGTGTGGTCTACCGTAGCCCCTCGAGTACTCCGGAAGATGACCACTTCCTCATACGAACCCTTGGGCAACTCTCCTCCAGCTACCACTTCACTCATCTCCTGCTGGTAGGTGACTTCAACGCTCCAAAGGCCCCCTGGACGGAGCTCCAGTCCGTCGGATCAAGTGGACCCTTTACAGCGGCGTTGACCGAAGTCGTTCAACAGAGCGCTTGGACTCAACATGTCGTTGCACCCACCAGATACCGCGCGGGCCAACAACCGTCCCTCCTGGATCTGGTCATCACCAACGAAAGACATTTCGTTGATCAGGTGACAATTAACGCTCCACTGGGACATAGCGACCACTGTGTGCTCACCTTTGATTTCATCTGCTATTGGGCCAGAAATCCCGAACCCCAAACGTGGATTCGAAACTTCTGCCGTGCAGACTTTTCGGGAATGCGCATCTTTCTTAACCAAGTTAAACTGGGGCCAGCCTCAGTGGAAGACTTATATAGGACTATTGTCCAGAAAGTTCACGAGGCTGACGCGATGTTCGTCCCAAAAAAACCAGCACGCAGTCGGATGAGCCGTAAACTACCCAAAAGGATCCGGCGTCTTCTGGAAAAGAGGTCACAACTATTTCTCAAAAAGTTGACTACAGGAGACACAGAAGATGAGCTGGCATTTCGTAAAATGCGGAACCGCTGTAAATCGGAAATCCGCCAATGGAACATACGAAAACAAGCCACCATTCTAGACCTCGCCCGGAAGAACAGAAATGTGCTGTTCAAATACATGCGGCATCGCCGAAGAAACAAACCATCCGCGTTCTCCCTGAGGGACAGGAACGGGGAACCCACGAGTGACCCAATAGTGGTATCTGAGTTCTACAGAGATCACTATGCAGGTCTGTATTCAGTCCCAGCGTCCTCGTCACATCCAACGTTGTCAAGGCGTACCTACGAACGGCCTCTAACCGACTTGGTATTCACGGTGGAGGACATTCGTCAACTCCTGCACAAGATCAACCCATTCTGCGCGTTGGGGCCCGACGAAGTCCACCCAAGGATCCTGAAGGAAACGTCGTACACACTGGCAACTCATTTCCATCTGCTGTTTCGTCAGTCGCTTGACGAAGGCCACCTTCCCTCTGTTTGGAAGGAAGCGATTGTCACGCCAATCTACAAAACTGGTGACCGACTATCGCCTGGCAGCTACAGGCCTATAAGCCTCACTAGCGTGCCATGCAAGGTGATGGAACGCATTCTGAAGCGAGCCATTCTAGATCACCTTACTTCCAACAACTTGATTTCTCAAGCTCAACACGGATTTCTCCCAAACCGTTCCTGCGTGACGAACATGCTCGTATTTATGGACAGCTTAACCCAAGCCAAGGACGAGGGACTCATATCGGATGCCATATTTTTCGACTTTTCAAAAGCATTTGATCGAGTCCCACACGTCCCTCTGCTCCACAAACTCGAGTCTTACGGGATTCAAGGGAAAATCCTACACTGGATCAAGGCATTCCTATCAGACAGATCATTCCGAGTGAAAGTAGGCTCGACCTACTCTTCTGCGGCGCCGGTCTCCATTGGAGTTCCTCAGGGCTCCGTTTTGGGACCTTTGCTGTTTCTGATATACGTCAATGACCTTCCAGATGTTCTTTCAAGTCCATGTCTACTTTTTGCGGACGACTTGAAATCGTGGAGTTCCAATGCCAGTGCCCTCCAAATTGATGTAGACGCCGCAAAGCAGTGGTCGTTGGACTGGCACCTTCCTCTGAATGACGAAAAGTGCGTCCATATGTCATTTGGAGGAGACTCAGCGAACTCCTTTGTCATGCATGGTGAGAAAGGACCAGAAGACATCACGAGGATAGATGCCAAAAAAGATTTGGGTATCTGGCTCTCTCCAAACCTGTCCTTCTCACTGCACCTTGAGAAATCGGCTCAGAAGGCATTCGCTGTTCTACGGATGATTCGGCGTACCTTCTCTCGTATTACTCGCACGGACTTCCAAATACTCTATGGGGCCTATGTCAGACCGCTCCTTGAATATGCCAACCCGGTTGTCTATTCAGGACGCACGAAAGACGTAATCCTCATTGAGCGTGTCCAGCGAGCCGCTACGAAAATGGTTGCCGGTCTCAAGTCCATGGACTACGAAACGCGTCTCGCGGTGCTTGAACTATTTCCCTTGGAGTATCGTCGCCTCCGAGGGGACTTAATTCTTACTTTCGCCCTGTTTGAACAAGACTCGGCCGACAGGTTTATCACCGTTGACCCAGCAAACACACGGCGGGGACATGGTAAGAAGATTTTTAAGCTCAGAGCGCACACCTTCATTAGGCAAACTTTTTTCTCATTTCGGGTAGTTGCTGCGTGGAACAATCTTCCTCAGACGGTTGTCCACGCTCCCTCTAGAACTCAGTTCAAAACACTATTAGACACTTATTTACGCGAGTCCTCGCGCTGGCAAACATACTGCCCCGCGCTGAGGACTTAAAGAGCGGTGCTACACCCTTTTTTCACTTGTGCCTTTCAGGTGAACGACAGCTGCTGAACGACTAGAACAAAACCGACCCGGGAAACTTGGGCGAAAGCCTCGCTCCTGTGTATCAATCCGTGAATCCGTGTAACCAGCACTCCTATGCCTTTTTTCGCTCGTGCCATTCAGGCGAACGGCGGCCGCTGAACAACAAGAACAAACCCGATCCAGGAAGTTTGGGCGAAGGCCCAAGTCCTGCGCATCAATCTGCGAATCCCTGAAAAGCCTGAATCCTTTCAAATGAACAACTCCTTTGAACTACCTATGCTTTTTGGGGACGCAAAATTAAGTTGAACTGTACTACTCTCCCGAACAGTATTCGTTGCACTCTCCCGCGGGTTTTCAAGCAACGCGTCACATCCCGCGTGGTACATTATGCAGTGCCTAAAATTTGGTTTCATTTATATGTGAGTATTGGTGATGTACAATCTTGTTTACTCGACTTCGACTCATCAGGTTTCCTTCTATTTTCCGTCCACAGGAATTGACGTGAATCCCTACCTTCGGGGAATGTGCCTCGGTGCACGCCGCTTACGTGCATCCTACACGCGGGATGTGTTAGGTCCCAACCTTTTGCGCGCTACGTCGCTACCCTGATCGTCATATTCAGTCGCCCAAACGTAAGAGTATCATCAAACGAAGTTAAAGACGTCAGTTGCCATGACTTTTGAGTACGAACTAGTTACTGCAGTGCAAGATCTTTCCGAAGGCTTGGATGGACGGAGTATAATGTTTTTATTTGAACGACCGAGTGAAAATAAATTGGAGACAGTCTTGCCGGAGGAGATGTATTCGTAATGTTGGAGCTGAGTAAATCAGGAACGTTCCAGATTCTTAACACATCCAAACATTGTTATCACTCTCCGCTATTTTTAACGTCAACAGCCAACCTTCGGTGTCATCTTCTGATGCTACAACACGATAAACAGTCGTCGCGTCTACCACTCGGACGTTTCCTCCCTCCGGGTTAGCCGCACCGGGAACATCCTCACTCGGAAATCATTTCTGCTCCATCCATGACGCTCTTCAGGCGTAGACTTGTCTCACAACTCGACGAGATATGTCTCAAGCAGATTAGCGGCTTTTTTAACGAATTCCTCTTTCCCCCACATATGCTAGTCCATGATATTGGATAGAGAATTTAGTTACCGCCTCTATCCCACAAACCCAATCAAACTCACCTACGCCTACCTTTAGCAGCATAAGTTGCCACATTCCACGCGCTATGAAGTCTAACACAGGGTGATTAATGCACAAGGGCTATGGAATACCAGAGGAACCATAAGGCTATTTCCCGTCTTTTGTAAGGAAAGGCGCTTGTTCAAACTATCGACCCCGGTAGTTGAACTCTGTGAGGTTGTTGGAGGTCACTATTACGATGGAGGAAGGAAGGCAAAAATTCATCATCGTCATCAGTTTTAAAAGCCGTGTATGTGTGATACGTTGGTTAATGCTGCCAATAGTTGCCGTTCGCCAATGATTTGGGTCGATAGCTACGTAGTGGAGGCGGTTTCTGATGTAATTGACGTGTAAATAAAGGGTTGTCAGTGGATTTTCCATTGGAGAGATTAAGAGGGGAGCTGTGGATTGTAGGCAACCGCTTGGATGCACGAGTGCCACCGAGGATGCGACTGGACCATGTCTGACAATGCCTCTAGCCATTGCTGTGTCCCGTCTCGGGGTCCTCATCCAGGGAAACGGCAATGACCAGCGCAGTCAAGTTTGGTAATGGTTTTCATGCCTAGCTACCAAGTCATTGTTTGACATCCCCTGGCTCGTTTCCACCCCTCGCGCGGTTGCGGGAAAAGGGCTGCTCGAGGAAGTCTCAACTGCAATCCGGAGCACGTGACCAATCCTGCGTAACTCTTGATTTATCATCTATCGTGGGCGAGTTGTCCCTTCCAAAAACCATTAGATGTACTTCAGCATTAATTGTCCGGTGTTCTCACCAGACTCCGGCAATGCCCAGAACGTTTCGATTGTCAGACACTGAAATTCTTTTGAAGTCCTCAGCGCCCAGCGGCCAGGTTTCTGACCCGTATAATAATATTGAGCGCACCACAGCATTTCAAACGCGACCATTGACGGATAAGCTGATGGCATGCCTACACCAAAGGTGATACAGATTGGAAAACTGTTCTACTATAAGAATGAAGCAGTACAGAGAGGACATCCGAAATCTTAAGAGAAAAGATATAGATTTGAGCGTCACAAAGCCAGTTGATGAACCATGAACCCACTGGTTGGCACTGCCGCCAGAAATCCTAATAATATGCGAACTATAGAGGTGAGGGACAAAGAGATCTCGATACTCGGATGCAATTTAGCGAAGAAAGGCAGGCCGCCGAAAAAGAGGCGGGACCAAAATTCACGACCGGAGTTAATACACTGAGTTGGGACGTGGGCTCAGTGGAGTAGCGTGGCTTCGGAAAACCATCCAACTGCAAAGGTACAGGAAAATCTAACTTGGTCCTAACGCAGTTGACTAAAAGTGTACTCGAACTGCGACTGGAGCGGGGGGTGGCAAATAACCACAGGCTTTCCTGTTCACATGTTCGGTCACATTCACTGCCGAGAAAGCAAGCAGGCAGGTTCATTGGAACAGATCCTATAAGCAGGAGTATTTGTGAATGAAAACGGTCAGCCTGGACGAGTATCAAATATCATATCGGGGTTTGAGCTTGAGAATGCCATTGGTTGTCAGACTATGGCGTAACAAAGCTGTATCAAAAAATTAAATTAGCCACTGTGGTTTACACCGTCTACTAGGACCTTGGCGCCCAAACGATGGAAGGCTGAATACTCACATAACTCATGGTCGCATATCGTCGCCGATATAGTGATATCCTGCAATCAGCGGCGCTCTTGTATTCACTGTCACTCTTAATTCTCGAGCTTTCTGGCTTTCTTTCATCCGGGGCACATTATTGACGTTATTTACGGTTCATCCGTCCGTCGATGGTTGCCAGAACTGCCGTACACGCATACCTAGTTCACGCTTAGAAAGCAGAGCGCCACAGTAATCGGTAGTGTTGGATTACCGTGGTAGGATGCCCTGTATTACACTATTGCTTCCGTACCTCTTCATTGAAGGAACAATCTTAAAAAAATAATAAATAAATCGTTCAGCTGTAGCACCCTTTCGGTGTCTAGCTGCCATGCCACCCGAAGGAAGCACGAGGGCTGTGATACTGCCAGGTTGCCCAAGCCTAGACAGGGGAAGTCGAGAGGCGGAGGCAGGGTTCGAACCACGGACCTTCCGGTCAGTACGCTCGCGCCCTAACCGCTGAGCTATCTCACCCCCGAGGAACAATCTTGCCACAAGACAGGCTCCAATGGTCGAAACCCTCTAACTTCCAACGATTGTCGGACACTAGGTGGACAGACAGCTCGAGATAGTTCAGTGGTTAAGGCGCAAACCTATTAACAGGAAGGTCCATCGTTTAAACCCAACCCTGGCATCTCGACTGCTCCTGTCAGGACTTGGACAACGTGGAAGTATATCATCCCCCGTGCTTTCATAGGGTGGTATGGCAGCCAGACACCGAAATGGTGTTACGGATGGACGACTATTATTTACTATTAAAGAGTGAGATATCTCTGCCCTGAGGGAGAAGAGTGCGATTGTCAAGGCCATATCTGCCATATTTGAGGCCTCTTTCATGTCATCCCTCAAGGCATCTTTTGGTTTCCAGGGTTCATTTTCACAGTCGACGCGAAGGTTAACTTTTTTGAAGGCCAGCTTCTTTGGAAGTATAATCGAGCCACGATACTTGGATATAGTGAGCTGTTTGGTGACCTCAACTCTCCTTGACAGCAGCTTCGAAATAATCCAAGTTAGAGGCCAATCTGACTGATGCAACTGAGTAGTTTTTGCAGCACATGACCGAGCCATCGCAACTAATGGTGGTGTTTGGTTTTCACGACTGAAGGACCTGCTGCACAATCAAATGCCCGTTTTCTACGTACTTTACGAATTCCGTGACGCCATCCGGTACCAGCAACACTTATGAGACGAAGATACCCTGAATCGTTTGTCCAGATGCCATGACCCACAACCGTGCGACGATACAGTCCTTACTGTAGCCCGGTACATGCGACCCTTGAGACCCAGTGATATGCCGTTTTGATGCCACAAGTGGTGCGAATTCTCAAACGTGATTCGTACCTTCGAGCTTCGTGCAGTGGCTTCATCAGAGCCAATACAACAAGCAACCTCACAACATCCAAAGCTTCTCCTTGAATAGTAAGGTGTACGTTCAGCGATTGCACGTTTTGAAGCATAACTCCTAAATTTGCAAACACAAGGAACATGCCGGAAGATGGTATGCCGCTGTTCAACGGTGCTTACGTTCTTCCTAAAAAATGAGGACGATGTCGTCTGCATATTCCAGCTCCACAAGGTTCTCACGAAGTTGAGTAAGAATGGATAGTGTGGGCATCCTTTTCGGACACCACTTGTAAGGAAACTTTTGGAGAACTCGCCATACACTCACACGCCCAGAAGTATGTGAATATAGGAAACGGATTATGTTCATACACTTCTGTGGCATACCATGTTGAGCAAGTGTGGTTAACAGCACTTACTGATCGATAGGATCGAACGCACCCTTTAAGATAAGGATAACCAAGAGGGTGGGCCATCTGTACTTACGGCATTGCCTGTATCCTGTTGAAAACCCGCTTGATGCTCACCGTCACGTGTCGTCGTACGACAGAGAACCAGTGACACCGGAAGCCTTGTTACATCGGAAATCGAACTACCACCTACATTCATTGCGACTATCCCTTTTGAAAATGGACACTATTGTTTAAAAAAACGCTCAGCTGTAACATCCTTTCGGAGCCTAGCTGCCAAGCCAGCCGAAGGAAGCACGAGGGCTGGGATACTGCCAGGTTGCCCAAGCCTAGACAGGGGAAGTCGAGAGGCAGGGGTCGGGTTCGAACCACGGACCTTCCGGTCAGTGAATTCGCGCTCCAACCACTGAGCATTTTCTCCTCGATTGCACGGGACGTTCTACTGCCCGCAGGTACACGCAAATAGGCCAGATGTGCACTGGCTAAGGAAGTCATTGTTGTCCTTGAACAGAGCAGGTGGACCAGGAAAACAATTACGCTTGAGTAGTGATATATATGTTCGGCACTTCTGAGGCTGAATTTGCTCAACCTTCATGGTCCATATCTCTGTTGTTGTTCGAAGTATTTTACCCAAGGCTGCACACTTTCTTCTCTTGATATCAGAGATATCAGGGTGATCCTTGAGGGTTTCGCACACAATAAGCGTCCAAGGACCACTCGAACGAATCAAGTTGAACAGTCTTGGGACATTTCCAGGATTTGTTTTACTTCCATTCCTTTGGTCTTTTAGCTGCGGCAAGCTGCAGGGGCACACAGCTTCACCTGACGTCGGATTGAGCTGTAGTTGGGACCAGGAGAAATCTGTCACCGAGTCTCCATCAAAGCCTCGGTCCTATCAGAGATCCTTTACTTGGATGATGTTGGCTGGGTTGTACCACATATAGAGGTTTTGGCGCTAAGTAAGGCTTTGAACTTATTTTCCCAGTGATCGTTAACATCCAACATAGGACCAGTTGTCAAGCGTTAGAGGAGCCGGTTCAGGTGGGTTTATTTAGTTTCTGCATCCACGAGCTTCTCATTAGCTAAGCAAGGTGTGCGCGTTTTACGTAGACTTGAGAGGCGCACTGACAAGCAGCAGCGGACAAGTACATGGTCTGAGTCTTTGAAGGTACTGCAAAGGAACAGTCTGTAATCATTACACATCAGTGGTAGGCACTCTGCCTTGTTCGTGAGTCTCGTTTCCAACTCAAGACGACCACCCACTTGGGTCTTCGCAACGCTAAGCCTACCCGAGCGTTCGTGTCAACAACGACCACAATGGTATCAGAGCTTTAGCTCGTTGTAACAGAGCACCTAGACCGCCATAGAAACTCTTTTTGACAGATTCAGCTCTACAGTCCGTCGGGGCGTATACCAATACAGTGAACATGCAGCGATGGACCTCTCGCGATTCTTTCGCGTTGCCAAATGCAGGTGTGACTGTCAAAGGGTATCCACTCAAGACGTCTTCACTCGGTGACCTGACTCAATACCCATTCTAGCACATCCAGCTGTATCGGCATCCACGTCACAAGATGTGGGGGGAGGTGAGATGGCTCAGTGGTTAGCGCGAATTGACTGACCGGATGGTCTGAGGTTCGAACCCGACCTCTTCCTCTCGACTTTCCCTGCTTAGGCTTGGGCAACCTAGCAGTATCCCAGTCCTCGTGTTTCCTTTAGGTATCATGGCAGCTACGCACCCAAAGGGTGTTCAGGTGAACGATTATCTTTGTTTCTTTTTTCATCACCAGATGTGTGCAGACAGAAGTGGGAAGAGGGTGAGAGAGCAGTCAGTTTAATTACAGTGCTTGTGCCTTGGATTCTTGTTTCTGATGGACAGCATACATCAGTGTCGAGGAAATCCAGCGTACGAGTAGGAGTCTATTGTTGTCCTGCTTGCTAAGTAGATCGGCGTTTAGAGTTTATAGCCTGGGTCCGAGGTGCTTAGGTTGTTAGTAAAGATGGACACGTATAGCCTGAAGTTAAGTGTGATGCAAGGCGAATATAGCGGTCAGTCGCAGTACCGGAACCTGCGGAGAGAGTATGCGAATTGGGGTGGGGTAAGGTAGAAGAAGGAATACGTAACACTCTTTGAAGGGAGACGTCAATAGTGTGGGGTTTTTGCTTACCCACCCCGCTGTTTGAGTTATGTAAGGCGACTCGATCGATTACATGACGCGGTGGCTGATGTGGCATCACAATATTGCCTGTTGTGACGTTCATCGTACGCTGACTGGACTACTGTTATCTAGACAAAACCTCTTTGTCCGTCGTCCACAACGGTCAGGGTCTCCATAGAAGGTCTTTGGTCTTAAAGTCCGACCGCAAGACAGCGGGTGAGTGCCATCATACTGATACAGTGGTATAAGTTTTTAAAGAACAAGTTGCTGTGCCTTTTTCAACTCCCAACCTTGCGTCAGATTGAAACCCCTCAGCATAGCTCCGTGAGTCATCCGAGTATACAGACCGCCGCACCGCGATAGTGTCCAGTCTCTTTACATCAGCTGAGAACATTAAACAAGATTTCGTCCTGGGAGAAGGTGCATTGATCATACCTTAACGCCACGTCAAGTACATGAGCAACGGCATGCATACCGCCGATCGGCACTCTTGGTTTTCTTCACCTTTAAGGGGACCTTCAAGTGTGTAGATAGATGAGCTCCTCTAAATGTGGTTGACCAGATGGAGAAGTCCGCAAAGTTTATAAACATTCCTCGTGCCCTGCTTCTCCATACCTCCGGTCCTACCATGAACTCTCTAAAGTCTCCTTCACAACTAAAGGGGGTCATCAAGGTTGGATGCTCCCTCCTTTTTTGCTGAACTCTGTCGCCGACGTTACCATGGAGGCAGATTCTAAAACACCATGAATCTAAGTATCGAAATTTCATCGCAGAGAGATTAATTGACTTCTATTATGCGCACGACATCGTTTTATTGTTCGAAGATTAGTCCTGTGTTTGAAATATTATAAGCAGAATATCGGAGGTTGTCCAATTTTATGTCATGCGCATTGCACCTTAAAAATGGAGTCTTACTTCAAGACCTCCCATCCTCTTGTGTCTCTCTGGAATTCCAGAATGCAAAACTTACGTCGGAAAATGCATAAGCCATGATTCTACTGTAACAGATTAATTCAGAACATTGACGGTTTCCGCGAACTCACGTCACTCATAGCGGGAGCAACGAGGTTCGCTGAAGCTAAAGGGCTGTGTACACGTAAGAATAATATTGCTCTATTACTAGGAGGAGCTCGAGCTAGCTCACTTCCGGAGGCGCGAACTTACTGACCGAAAAGTCCGTGGTTAGAATTTAGCCTCAGTATCTTGACTGCCCCTGCCTAGTGTTGAGAAATTTGGTGGTATTCCATCCCTTATACTTTCGCGTTGCATGACAGCTATGCACCGAACGGGTTTTACTGCTGAACGCTCATACATTAGATTATTATGGTTGCGAAACGTAATTCCTGCTATCCGAAGACACCATGCACCTTCAAATCTTTGGTCACTGCTGCTTCCGTAGCTTAGCAAACGTTAGCTGACTGCAGCGATTTCGCAGTGAACTGTTGCGTAAATGGGTACCTGGTACGGAATTATTGTCGTTCATGCCGTATATTTAACTTAAGAAGTTAAGGTGGATAGAGCATGTACCATATGTTCCCAAACACCGTCCACTTAACAAGGCCTCCGCAGTTCCAAAAGATTGTTGGAAGAAAGCTCGCGGGGGAAAGCCACACCGTGACAACGTGAAATGAAAGCCGCTACATACAGACATAGTGCTGTGGGATCTTTCCTGACTTTAGCCTACTTGATCCTTCAACGTATTTGGAAACCCTGCACGCAACCGATCCCTGTAGCTCGTGCGCTGTTATTTCTTAGCAAGCTTGTCCTGGTAAGGATCATTTGTTGTTTGCTGTGATTCGGATGAGATTCGTTTTGCTAATTATGCCATAATTTGACCTGATTCTCAGCTTTTCCAACCTAATATTGTACAAAGATGTAGGCACCTTCACAAAATATATTCACTTGAAAACTAATTTGGTTTTAACGGAAGACTACGTCGAATCCAAGCTGAATCTCCCACATTGATATTCTTCAACTGAATGAACTGAACAAAGGCCGCCTCGTGTTTCAACTTAGGACTGTTTTCGAGATATCGCAGAACGAAAAGCACTACCAGGCCCTGAGGAAGAGCAAATGAGACGAAAGCGTACCTCATAAAAGCGTACTCCATAAAAGTATCTGCTTCCTTTTAAAATTGCCACGGCCGGTCCATGCGGCTACGAAGCCTATCTTTTCGTGCCCTGTTATCATGGTGAGCCGTTTGTTCTGACATCCATGGCAAAGGCTGTCTCGCAGCTTTTGTGTAGGTCCAATCACCCAGATGCGTTGTCCTAGTTGAGTGGGCAGTAGCTTTGAGTTTCGACCACTGAGTGGCAGCTAAAGGGTTCCACCGGTTGTCCTTCGTTTATGGGTGCTGTCGGCTGCGCGGTTTGGAAGTTGATACAGATTGTTGGTTGTTCACGGAGCGCCGCGCTGAATCAACCAGTGTGCTGTCAACCGGGATATAGCGTCCTACACCCGCCTTTACCCTCCATTTAACTGGAAGCACCATCAAGAGATTGCAGTGAAAAGAACTTTCCGAACAGGTTACTTGAAAGACTTCCAGAGAAGTGAAAAGAATGTCGTTACTTGCTTCAGAAACCGCCTAACTTCAAACATGCTGAGATATTTGGCTCAGATATTGCTCGCTTCACAACTTGTTCACATAGTTGCGGGCACTTAGTATGAGCACGTTGACATTTCCCTGCCAATGCATCTTTTACTGGATTGAGATGGGTTGAGGGATTACATTGGGTTGACTGGTGTGCATTACTGAAACTCGCCAATGTAACCTACTTTTCGGTGATATATTGACCATTTTCTCTACCTTACAGATGATCATGCCAGTATAGTTCCCGTTCACCGTCTATAACAATGGCTGAAAAAAAGCCGAATGAATGGGTTCAGCTTTTGCTTCTGCGGTTCGACTCCCAGGTAAGCCTCCCTTTGCTGTAGCTTCCCTGTGTGCTTTGCTTCTCGTCTCACTTCTGTTCTTGAATAATATGATAGGGGTTCTTTGTGGGGATAACGTTCCAGGTGTCTTATCATGCACATCCTTGTATCACTCCTCATAGTACTCATAGTTCTCATAGTAATACGGAGCGCACCGCAGCATTATAAACTCGACCCTTGACGGATAAGCTGATGTCACGCCTACGCCACAGGTGACGCAGGTTCACAAAAGCCGCTCGGGCCTTCCCAATTCGGATGGAAATATCATCTTTCGCGAGACCACCGGGACTAATACAGCTGCCCAGGTAGACAAATTTGTCTACTACCTCAATCGGTTCATCCCCGACTGGTGTGGTTCTCAGGGAAAGTACATCTAGTAATGTCTCTACTAATGTCTCATTGAAATGCGACACAACCTTTGGTGAAAGTTGGAGGCATCCTTGCACGAGCTGATGACGTAGATTATCAGTCTTATCTCTTCTATATAAGTTTACTCCAGTCTCACACAGTCGGATGGTTTGCGTTGTAGGCCATATTAATACTTTCTCCTGGTTCAAAGAAGCCCATTTCTATTACAAATGCGCTTGTGGATAGACATATAAGTCTGGCAGGATTTCAATGGCCCTTTCTTTCATTGATCGAATGGCAGCTGTGGTTCGAGGACGTGTCAAGGGTGAACGGAAAAAATCTCCTTCCCCAAAAGTTCAGGATTCATATTTACGGAGGCTCTCCGAGTGAGGTGTGCCATTACCAATCCAGTTACTGTGCAGTGTACAGCAAACATTTTGGATATTTCGAATCTGGCGAATCTCGACTCCTGCTTGTGTTTAATCACTGAAACTACGCTGGTCATTTGACTGATTCATATGTCCGTGGGAGCAGTTACTGTCTAGGTTAAAACCGCATTTGAAATGGTTGAAGTTATCCAGTAATGCCCTCTAAGCAGAGCACGAAGAGGAAAACTTGTTTTGACCCCTCCTTGGATATGGACTCCGTTTGGAGGCATTTATTTTCGGAAGATAACCGTACAATGTTCGATGCTACAGACACAGGACAATAGTTAGGTCAACTGCCGACTTCTTTGTAGTCCTTCTGTGATGCACGTGTATTAAAACTCAAACACTGCACATGATAGGACTCGCCTTTCTCGATTGGAACACAGCGCATCGACACTGTTCACAAAGTAATTGTTCGAATTCTATTCTATTCTATTCAAGTGTCCAGATATCTGTACCCGCAGCGTGAAAAATAACCTTAGGGCTAAGCTCTAGGTTTGTGGATAGTTCCTTCTGGAAACCTCTTTTTTCGATTTGCTTCCTCAACCCTACTACGTCCCCACCGAATCACATTTCCGATTGTTCAATTTCACAGTTGCCCATCCGAACTGGTCTTCACACCGCCCAGTCGACGCAGAATATGGAACAGAACAAAGAATGTCTAATTACTGTCAGCAAATGTAAATTTTCCCTGGTAATTTCCGGCCTAACAAAAATGCTTCAAAACATCGATAGTATGGTAAGGTCTCTCATGTCTTCTATTGCCTTTCCCCCATATTTTTCACTCAGCAAGTCTATGGTCCAGATGCCGAACGCAATTTCTGTGACTCATTGTTAATTGTTTTGGAGACGTTGGAAAAATGCTTAACTTGTGTAAGTGAGCTACCACGACATGGAGCAATTTGCTTTACACCTCTAGCAAACCCGCGAAACTTCACGGTTAGATGAGACAATTTTGGTGAAGAACCTGCTTCAAGAGTTGTTTCGGGTTCGTAATCTCGTACTGAATGTGAGTTGTCGCCCTCATTCATTCATTTGTCTTTCTAAAGTTTATGAACTTGACGAGTGATAACGTGAAGATGTACAACCAGCTGTTGACTTTGGTGTCTCAGGTTCTCTATGCCCTGAGCACCCAGTACTTCAATGCTGTTTTCAATCGAATCCTTAGTTGGTAAGTTGCAGTTTCTCAGTCATCTGATTTGGAACAGCTCTGGTAATTTCCCACAGTTCCCCCGATAGATTTATGCTACAGCGCTGGTTTTTTATCTAGATAAGGCGGCAGAAAGCCATATCAACAAAGACTTTCAAGCAGTACACTCGCATTTCTAGTCTGTCTCAATTTCGGGCGTGTTGATACTGTAGAAAGATGGATTCATACAAGTTCTCTATAGAATGACCACGTTTTTGGCTCATTACATTTGACTTCTAAGTTCCCTGTTTTTGGGTCTTACAAGATGATCCATCATCCTCTAGTAGCATTGGTCTCCTCGGAATGCACGCTCACTTGTCCTCTTCCGTACCTTGTACAGCGCTCCACCTTTACAACTTGCCTTGCAAATAAGAGGACTGTGTTGGCAATGTGTCGAAATATCTGTAGCTCAGGTGCGTTAGATGTCTGTTGATCAGGCGGCGGTCGATCCGTTTGGTGAGCTTTGCAATTAGATTACGAAAGCTTCGTCATGTATATGCGCTGCTGGATGAGCACATGTATAGTTCATGTAGGCTCTCTATCCTGGTTGGCTGTTGGAGGTTTCGCTTGCATGCAGTTTGGTTGGTTGGTTTGGGCAGTTTAAATGCCCAACCAGGTTAGAGAGATCAAATAGTCTTTAGAAACCATATAAACACAGGTGGAACTGAGGGAAATACACGTCCAACCGTATACCGACGATATTCACTCACATGATCCCGATGCGTCCGCAGGCGCATTGACAAGCTTGGCAAACGAATCGGTTGCCGCGTGAGAATTATGTTTTGTCATGAAGTGCATCGAATTGTGCATTTTGGGACGAATAAGAAATGCACACTCTACATCCGATAGACAGTTTATTTAGTTCCTAGAAACCAGCTCGCTAGGAAGTAGATAATGACGATATATTAAGAGAGACCGAGGAGGTTACTTCACGATTAAAACCTTGCACACCGATGTGCCACAATATCTTCCGTTTTTCAGCCGTGAGCCATGCACACGAGTACATTGGTTTCAAGAGTTTAACGTCTCCAGCATCAAATTCGAAACGTTTTTCATCACATTCACTGATAAAACTCACTGTCATAATGCTGGCGCGTGTAACTGGTGGTGTCGGTTTATGACAAACTCTAGAACGTTCATCCGTTTGGGCAGCTGATTTGGGATGGTTCCTTCAGTACATACATTCAAGGAATCTTACTCTACTCCATACAGGTAGCTAACCTACGCCTAATTAATCGGGTCTGATTGAGTCTCAGGAAGACCGAGGAATCCGTTTGTCATACGTAGACTAAAACCGATTCAGTCCGCGGACTATGTGGTTGCGCTTCGTCGAATATTGACTGGGTTTTCGTCATTGATTGGTTGTGAATGCCCACAAATACTGGTGTGAACTTGCCTTTTTGAGGAGTTTAACTTGCATTTAGACCTCAGGTTCACTTTACTTTACCACGACCGTCTGGTCCCTGAAATTCTTAATACATACCCTGTCCAAAATTAAGGCGCTTACCTTCTTCTAACTTCCCTGTTCTTTTGAGGGTGATTTGGGATTTCATTTATGATTACTTCTGAAAGTAATAGTTGGTGTTTGTGGAACAGACGGTGAATTTTCCGTGTAATAAACCTGTCCTTTGCCCACAGTTATGCTAATTTGTTGATTCGGAGTTAGTGCCTCTGTTTTTCAGTTTGACACTTGCTGCCCAAGACGAATCTAGTGGTGATTTGGCGAACGAACTCGAACTCATCCAGCATCTTAACTTGGATGTGCGGAAGCTTTCGCGGCTCATTTTCGGCAAGTTGATTTACTATATCCTTACCTTCGTGTGCAATTTTAGAAATATGTAATCGCTTTCGCTCCCTGAAAAAGGCGATTTGGCTGCACTTGGCGGTGTACCTTGAACGAGTGAGTCTGGTGTGATTTTCGTTTAAACAGAAATTCATGGCGCTTTTCATTGTTTATGTTCTGTTTAGTTTTCAGCAAACCTGGTTATCCCTCATGCGGAGCGCCGTATTTCATAAGCCTGGCAACAGGACATAACGCTGCCAACTTCGTATTCTCCACCTTCTTGAGTTTCCATGTCCGGCTGTTGAGGACCTCAAAGTGTAGGCTTTGAAATGACAATTTGGCTCGTCAAGTCCCCATAAGGTTTTACCATCACTGGGTTGTTTTTAGCATTCTTCTGGAGCACCCTATAAGATCCAAAGTTGGAGTCGGTAGGTACACCACGTAATTAGTTCACATCAGTACCTCCCCCCTAGACGATGCGCAGTCCTTGTACTCGTGTACACCTTGCCAGTAGGAGTTGTAGAAACGGTAGTAATAGGAAGTTAACGCTTCGTAGCCTACATTCCGTCAATTCATGCTTCGTTGCAGACGGTGAATGCAATGGTGTTTACGTTTATTTTGATTTTTTTGTGTATGTTCCTAGTGTGGTGTCACTTTGATTATCCCTGCTCCTACTTTTGGAACCATAGTTAGTTGGAAGGGGATTAGCCACACCCATGAATAAGAACCGAAAACCTTGTCGAAGCTCAATAAAATCTGTCATGGTAATGGCTGTGAGGAACCGTCCTAGTCCCCTTGAAAATGTTCATGTGTGTGATCCCAACAGCCGAACCATATCTCTATTCACATGGATACAGTTGTATCGTTAAACTATCCTGAAATTTTTCAGCGGTTTTTCAGTTCTTCTCCAAAATGCCACTGTCTGTTCTCAGTCTGGGGACTGCGTCTAGCCAATTGTTTCGGTGTCACGTGTTGGTGAAATATTAAATACCCATGAAGAACCAGAGACATGTGGGTGATTTATCTCGTTGTGAACAGTCGATATCTGGATTAGGCGGATAATCTCAATGTTCGGCGATGTATATTTGTGGCGATTTTATCACCAGCTAAATTTCTCGATATGTACAAGTTATACAGAAGCACAGTAATCACGGGAAATTCTTATGCTTTCGTTTGATCCAAAGGCTATCTGGAACTGGTTGGAAAATTATCCTCAGGAATTTGACGAACTTCAAAAGAAACCCAGCGATGAACTTGCTGGTGAGTTTCCACGGGGACGACAAATTTGTCTACACTTTTGTGTGTGTCAGTTGCTTCAGGGAGCACTAGCCCTAGCCATTCAGCGAGTGTTTAGGACACTCCTGTTTGCCCGTATCCTTCCCCTTCATCGTATTACCAGCATAGTTCCTCCAACCCCTTAAAGTAACTAGTTAATGCGGCAACACGAAGCATAGATGTCCGTGGTTTACATGAAAAGACGGTGTTCCGGCTGGCATCATTAAGCTAGGCGATCCTTTGGATTCGAAGTTGCTTTCAGACTCGCTCCAGGTTATCCGCTGCAGATGCTAGGTCCATTCTTCAACTGTACTTTACTGACGAACTTCAGGTGGTTAGTTTCTGACCAAAATGATACAATCATCGCGCTGGACCCACATTGGAAACTATGTTTCCACTTTCCTGTAAACCTTAGGTCGGTTGTTCGGAGTCTGGGTTTAGTCAACATCCCTAAATAGGCCTCGCACCTGGCCAACGAGCCGGTAACTCACCTTAACTTCAGTGAGAGCTTCTTTATCTCCTAGAGGTGAAAAGATATTCCCACTACAGTCTCCAGTGGACTAGTGTTTTAAGCAGAACGTGCAGAGTAATATCATAGGAACATGTTTCGAGGCTCTCACTTCCAACCACCGTAAAGTCTTTGGAGAAGTACTTGGTGTACATCAGTTTCAACTGTAAGTGGATGCCAGTTGATGACCTACTTCTTTCATTTTAACCCCACAAGACAACAGTTTGCCATAACTTCTACACTCCAGTCTGGGCTTTGGTAACTTGACAGTACCTCAGCCTTCGAGCTTCCTTCGGGTAGCATGTCATCTAGGCACTAAAAGGGTGTAACAGCCGAACAGTTACTATACTATGTTATTACCTGTATACTCTAGCAAGTGACAATAGAAGTTAGAACTCGTAATAGCTTTTTCTCAACACCCGAGACTACCCAGATTTTTCACCTGAAGCCCAAGCCCAAAATTTCCATTACTTTGCTGTTGAAACGCACTCTCTTGTCTCATTTGTGTCGACTACTTATAAACTTGCATGTTTTCCTTGTAGAATGCTGTGAGCGCCTATTTTATCTGTTCACATCTTTGTGCGCTGAAAGCGGTCGGAAGAAGCTGTTTGTATGGCCGTTGCAAATGATGCTCCTTGTCCTTTGTCCGAAAATTCTCGAAGAAATTATCAATGCCGAAAATGGTGCCCCGCTTTCACCGCAGCATCAAAAGAAAAAGCAATTTGTCGATGAGGTGTGTACGTCAGGTTAAGTGTGGCCTAGTCGCGTTTGCCTCACTTCCATTTAAGATTATTTCGCTGGATTTCGTCCGTAACCATTCTTTGACGGCACCGGGGTCCATGTCCGATATTTTTTTGTTGCACGACATGAACGAATTCCAAGGGGAGACGCACTCTCATATCAGCAAGAAGAGTGAAGTAACCATTAAATTCTGTGTACGTTTTTTCCATTGAGTCATTCCGCATTCCACTTCATCTTGTAGCTACTTGGACGACAGACCGTTAGTCCGATTCACAAACTTGAGGATGTCAAATCTCATAATAGTGCTATAGATTGGTCGATATTACTTGCTAGCATGACAGCATAGGTTTAACTTCAACTCAGAAAGGTTAGATTTCTGAAAATAGTCCCAGAATACCCGAAACCTACTGAAACACTCAAAACCATCAAAATCGCATTAAGGAAACCATCAAGCATCCACGCCAGAAAAGCCAGTTTCCAATCGAACGCTCAGGCGGTCAACCAATTCAGCAACGAATGTTCATGCATGCCACAGAAGAACGGTTGACGATGATGGGTGTTCACCAAGCGCCGATCAGACAGCCTGGAACAATGTCAAAAGTACGCTTTAAATACCGCAACGCTCCTTCGCACTCGCTTTTTTGCGATGCAATTTGTTCTGTTCCTTGTTGGCAATTCTTCTTCCGACATTTAGGTACTGGAGCGGGGATTGCAGTTAGTTACAACACAGCTTTGTAATCTGGTTCTTTTATTACCCTTGGGATAATCCGCTCTCGCTATTCAGAATAGACTGAATTGAACAACACGGATTGAAACAAAAGTCCAGGTGCTCTGTGGTTTGTTCGCAATACGACGAAGGGTTAGGATGGACAAGCAAAATGAAGCCCACAAAGGTATCTATATCCTTCAGCTTCGCCAGATACTCTAATCAAATCAATTGTGAAAGGCAACTCAGATGGTTGTTTTTACTTGCACAGTTATACTGCACTGGTCTGAAGTACTAATAGAAGCCACATCCTGGAAAAAATATATATGAATAATCTACAATGACCATCCAGTTGAGAAGCAAAATGTGAAGACGCACCACGTTACGCAAGGCAAACAAACTTAGGAACGGATCGTTTACTTAAAGGCGTGAGGAGAAGCCAAGAAAAGAACTAAGCTTCGTGGAAAGAGTATAACTGTCACTGAAGTGCTGGGTGTAAGACGGTAACCGAAACAATGATGGATCGAAATGTCAACAAGAAATTTAGCTTGCCATCATCAGTGACGCACCGCTTCAAAATAACGCCATGGTGATATCGCCGAGATTGGTGACGAGACGCTTGCAACTAAATTGTCTAGCCCTGCAAACAAACACACAGTCACTTCTTAAGCCCACCGACTTGTTTGTCATCCGATTTCGTCCACACACTCATCTGTACTGGTAACAGCATTGGGCCTGAACAGTGCCACGATAATTCGCTTGGAAAATGTCATATCATGTATATGGAAACAAGTTACCTCCGTTCAATTCATTTGGTCGTTAAGAATCCGACTAAATAATCAGGTAACCAGTTACCACTTTTCACGCTCTTGGCGTATCACCTGATCCCTACCAAGCCGAGAGCTCACAGCTTTACAAGTGATTATTCTAAAGTAGGCGAGGTTAGTTCTGGCGAAGCAAGTCAACTCGCATTTGGTTTTGAATGGAACTCATCAGGTGGATATAACACAAGTGAGGTCAAAGACCGCATCGTATTGAGGTTAAGGGCATGAAATTTGGACCTGAACGTCATCCGCTTGTCTCTCTTTTCGATGAGCCCTGATCAGGATGGGACACCTCCCTTCCTAATTAACTCCGCCTGTAACATGAATTACCGTTCTCACTATCAGCTGTCCGTGCTGGATCTGTCGGCAAACTACCGAATGTAACTTTCGTGTTCTGTAATCGATTATCTTGACCATGGGTAGCTTGATTCCACTCGTGCTTTTGCTCTGAATTTTGCTCGACAAGAAGCGGCCTCACATAAGTTTCTCGTTGCTCAGTCGGTCGACTTCTGTGAGCACCGTGCTCCTCTCGTTGCTTTTACTCCACCCACTCTTTTTTGTCACCCTCACCATACTTGATTCGATACGGTCTATGTCAGCAGCGATAGCGGGTGTCGTAGGTAAGTCTGTACTCTCGTGGTCTGTCTCAGTGCCTACAGCATCTCCCGCTGTGCGCAAGGTCCACCCACGCGCTGGTTCGCTTCAGTTAGGCGAGAAACTAATTGCAGATTGACTAGGCTGTCACGGCCGTCCATCGATTCGAAACAGTAAATCCACGTGACAAAATCTCCCCTATTATTTACTTTCTCAACAGTCATACCAGCCTGTTTTTAACCGCGTGACCTTTGGGAGCGCATCTGTAGTGAAACACTTCATATCTGTCCGCCGACTGTACCTACGACTTGGGTTAGCTGTGGTCTAATCACAAGTTCTCAGTTGATTATCGGTCACTAGGTTGTTAGTCCTAGATTTACTTACAGCATGCTCGGTATCAACCCATGAATACTCTCTGAATTCAGACCATGTTTCCTACAATCAGACTTTAATTATGAAAACTCTGATCCATCACTCCAAATTACTTTAAGCTATTTTGCGCTGTACCAAGCATAGCTCACCACTGTGCACTGTAACCTGGATTTTCCCTAAAATTAAAGTATCCATGGAGAGAAAATGTTTCATCTAGCCAATTTGTAGAGTTTAGACTGTGGTGACTCTGCAGGCTTAGCAATGTAGCCAGTTTGAAGTCAGGCTTAATTGCTACGGAGTTGAGGAGCGTGTAGTAGCGACTGTGTCCTATCTTGACCTCAGGAAGTTCCGCTCAAATATGTAATAAAAGCCGAACATATGATTCGACAGCCCACTTGGTTTTGCGAGAGACTCACCTGGAACCCCGCTGAATCTATCGTTTGTGATGTTTTCAGGCAACTGAATGTGCTGCACCAGGCCGCCTCATGTTTCAGTTGCTACGATATTCGAGATATCGCGATACAACAGCAACCTTATGAGTAGTGCATTACGTGTATACATGTATCGCGATATCTCGAATGTCGTAGCAACTGAAGCATGAGGCGGCCTGGTGCAACACATTCAGTTGCCTGGAAACATCACAAACGGGAGATTCAGCTGGGTTCTAGGTGAGTCTCTCGCAAAACCAAATTGATTTGCAAATGAGTATATTTACCGAACATATGATCTTCGCTATCTTAGTATTCAGTTGACCTCCTCTTTCTCCTGTGCGTTCATTTAAAACGGCGCGTTAAGGAATCTGGCAGCCTTCACTGGTTTGATTAATGCAGTTACAGATTTCTCACAACATAGTATTGAGTGATCAGGAAGTTTTCGGAGCTTGGTACATCGACTTTAGCACAGTCTTCAATGTCCACGAAAGATAGTTAAGAATGGAAAAACTTGAGGCACAAACTCTAAAGCTTTTGTTTCCTCCGAGGTATATATTCAGTTCACACTAGATGACCTGGTCTTACTTGCATTACCCCGATCATGATACTTAGCGACGATACGTTACTTCTCAAACTTTTCTGTTCAGGTTCGCAAAGCTCTATCTACCCATGGCCATGGCGGTGGCAGCTCAAAGCCAGTTATCACTGAGGCAGCCTTGTTAGCTGCAGTCAACTTGTGCAAAGCGTCAACGTACATCAACATCAACGATCGCAATAACATTCTGTTCGTTCTGGTACATTCTGTGTACGCTGATCTGCAGGCAAGTCAAGCATTAAATAACACACAGTCCTTGTGTCTTATTCTAGGAAGCTTGCATAAAATTCTCCATTCTACCTGCAAGCTTAACTATCTTTAGTTTATTCTGTGTGTTATTGAAACACCTCGTCATGTTGAACGACATTTTAAGCAACGTTGGTCTCACTGATATTCGGTGGCTTCTTCTGATGATCGAGTCTACTCAGGTACTTAGAGCTGCTGGTGACTAGAATAAAGATTATCTGCACCACACCGAAGTTCAGTGTGATTCTGCATCTTAATACAGAGACAATTTATCGGTAAATGCAACCGGGTGTGTGTGGCTCTCGGGGAAGCCATAGAAGCGAGTCGCGGTGTGATAGTGAAACTAAAAAATGTACTCCAATCACCAATTTTTCCGGGGATTTCGTTGCATCAATTTTTAATAGTGCACCAATAGGGTACTTACTTTGTCAGCTGCTCGCCTTTATTTTCGAAATTCCTCTTGACAGTGTTGCCTCCCCTATCTACTTGGAATGCCTTGTCAGCTCGCCTTTATTTTCGAAATTCCTCTTGATAGTGTTGCCTCCCCTATCTGCTTGGAATGCCTTGTCGTTCATGGACCATAACTCGACCTTTCTCCTCGCTGTTCTCATGTAAGCGCTGTCGAGTCCCAATATTCTGCCTCTAAAAACTACTCTAACTGGCCGAGTACTGCGAGATAGTCTCCGACGTCATACAGCTTATCGCCATTAAGTAAAGCTAGAAATCACACAGTAGGCTCTCTAGTGACGTCGACAGTTCTCAAACATCAGTTCACTAGCAGACACGTCATTGTTCAGATGCAAAGCCCAAGACCACAATGTCGCCTGGGGCAGCTTTACTGGTGGCCCATCTGGTAGAGCATACCCCGCACAAGCGGTGGACCAGTGGATTGTTCGCACCGCCGGGTGTCCCTTCGTTCCTACAATGCGTACTTTGAATTTTCACTTCAAATCCCAACACATATCAGGTTACTCGGTCAGCCGCGTTAAAGTCAGGGAAATGTTCCGATGTTCCCACGTGACGAAAGTTTTTTACTTTCAATCACACACATAACACCAAAACGCCTGCTTGACAGAGGTGATTTCGCTCGAGGGTACTGAATATTATGTATCATCTACGATGTATTCTGTACGTCTTCTGTATACTTTTGACGGCTTTTTTCTGGGTAATGTAAATTTAATATTTTGCAGAGCAACTGACCTGGATACGATTCGTAGCATCGCATCTGAGACACACGTCAGTGCATCAACGTGCTACGCCTGCACAATGACCAGCAGATCCTGTGATCTGAATCGATGCCACTTAATTGGACCGAACTTGAAAAAAAAACAGTAATTTGGTAGAAAGGCAGTATTCTAATACTACGACAAAACAAGTGTTATTACTGGTGACTCGATGAGTATTAAGTTACCATACGTTGTTTTCTGGCTGCAGGCTTGTGCTGCACGCCCTAAGATGTTACATTGACCGTAAACTATCAAGCCGAATTAAGTTTTGCTTATGAGAACACCTTCAGGTTGCACGATGGTGTGCCGTGGTGTCAGTGATATATGCGGCCCTTTTTATGGTAGTCAAGTTGCAAATCTAGGCAAAGTACCAAGTTCACGGTCATTGTGCTATTCCCTCCTTAGAGGGTAAATCCTCTCAGGAACTAAAAGGCCTATTCTTGTAGTTCTGGAGGGTTTATTTCCCCATATATTAGTAAGCTACCTGTAACAGAAACAGATGCCTTTGAGATACCTTCATTTTCACCTTTGAAGAACTTGCTTTTCAATCCGGCAAAACCCTACATTCGCAACAGCCAGAATTTGGCAGAGACCGAGGCGTTGTTGACGGAATTTTTCGTTGCCTCGTTTCGAATTACGCCGCACAATAAGAATTTATTGAAGGTATGTCTCCAGACGAGTTCACCGGCAATCTATCACACTGTCCTGGTGTCTGCATTATATCGCATCATTACTCAGGTGAGTCCTTCCCGTACATCTGATCTGGTCGATGACCGTAATTTATTCGTCTCTCTTTAATCGTTTATGTTGAATTTATGTGAATCAAAATAATATACTCGATTGTGCTGCACTTGAAATACATAACCGTCGTTTAGTCCGTAAGAAGGCACTCACAACTGCAAGCTAAAATGGCTGGGCCATGTGTTACCCATGCCGAGTTGTCGCCTGTCGAATCGAGCGCTGCTTTCGGTGCGCAATTCGGGACGATGGAAACTTAGGGATGGACAGAAGTTGACATGGCAGCAGGGAAAGAGGGATGTTACGAACAGGTTAGGTTGCGTTGGTGCCGTTCGCCTTCCAGGATGGTATTCACGTCACCCTCCCTGTACTTAGCTGGAGGCACTGAACAATATGGCGACTAACCGCTGCCAGTGTCGTGCATTCGGTTAGTTTCTATCCAGATTTTCTAACTGAGTGCTGGAGGTGTAGGCACCTCGGATGCTTGCAATAGAATAAACTTAACTCCCTTTTCTGTCTCACTTTTTTGTTCCCATTACGAGGCTTTATTCAAATGAGTTGATGTGGTTATAAGGCAGTGAAGCGCCAGTGTTCTTATCTGGTGTTACTGTCAATCATGAGGAGGAGGAAGCACTGTAGTTATCGTGTTGGCATGTTACGGCGAAACAAGTGAAATATACGTGTCGCCCCTTAAGCTGTGCACTATCCGGAGACCAATCTGCAATATTTCTTCCGTAGCAAGTAGGACCACCATGAAGAAAGTCTATCTGGCCTCCTGTGGGAGTCCTGTTTGAGACGATAGCAAACCAAGTCGTAACTGACGCGCACACCATGGTATTGACTGCTCATCGAAGAGCTCTCTCTTGAAGAACACTAGTGTACATCTCCTGTGGTCTTTTTGCCTCATCACCATGGTTTATCAATCAAATACGTGTGACCGGATTGTTTTTCACTCATCTACATGCTTGATTTGTTTATTTTCTTGAGATGAACCGGTACATCACTGTGTTCAGTGTACCCGCAATTAGTTCGTTTGAGGCTCAAATGTGCCCCTACTGTTAGACTCGCAGGATACAAGAAGTGCCATTTTGCGTAAGTTTGAAAGTTCGTATATTGTGGTGGTTCACATGTTACGGACGCACCATGAGCATCGCCTGGTCCGGAGCGCCTACAACGCGCACGGGCATAGCTCTAAGACTGCACAGCTAAACCTCAGTCGTCTGGCTGAGAAGTGTAAAGGGGACGAGATGGCTCAAGTGGTTAGAGCGCGAATTTACTGACCGTAAGGTCCGTGGTTCGAACCCAACCTCTTCATCTCGACTTCTCCTGTCTAGGCCTGGGCAACCTGGCAGTATCCCAGCCCCCGTGCTTCCTTTGGCTGGCATGGAAGATAGGCACCGAAAGGGTGTTACAGCTGAACGTTTATTATTAGTATTTTCATATATTGTTAGATTATCTTGCTGCTTCTAATAACCCCGGCAGGTTGCGATCTCCACGCTAGATTTCCATCAAAATCTTAAGCTCATCAACAACCAGCTTGCATTTCCAATGCTTTTTTGTATCGGCTTACTGGCATACCTTTTGCCTTTCTGATTAAACCATAAAAGTAGAGTTGTCGTGAGAACTTCATTTGCTGCTATTACTTGGTGAAGCAGCCTCACTGTGAAGAATGACGGTTTTTCACTTCCTACTGTGATCTGAGTTTTCAGTTCGCATTCGTGACTAAAACCGTTTTGCAATAGTGATCGCTGCAAGGATCACCCGTCTTTTTTGTTCCCCTAATCAAGTTTCTACTGCTCCACTTCCGCCTGAGTGCGGAAGTGACACTCTGGAAACAACGAAAAACACCTAATTGGGGAACGTGTTTTCACTTTCTCTGCATGATGACTACTCGTTTTCTCATTTCTCCTAGCTTAACTAATAAACGTAAATGTTCTGTGAATGGGCAAGTTTAGGATTACAGCACCCATCGGTTTTTTCCACCATCACACGCTGTACCTACCCTTACCAACCAATTTCGTAAAATTGACTGCACCACGGGCTTCCTCATTCCATGCTATCTACTGTCACAGAACGCTTCTCCTAAACCCTTTCCGACTTCGTTTATCTCAGACCCGTTCAGCAATTTCCGCTTCTATGTTCTCGTGTCCTCTGTAGCCCCGCTTATCTTGGTGGCCTGATGTTAGCCCGTTCTACTCCAAATCAACTGAAATTCGCACCATGTTCCTGGAAACGCTCAATCGAGTCAACCACAATCCGCCGCTTCGGATTGCTCAGGTTAGCGCGTACCACTTGATTTTTGCAGTGTGAAATTTAGGCCTAGTTCAAAGTAGACCTTCCACGTAGAGAGTTTGGATCCAGCTTCCAAATTCTATTATCATACTTAGTTTTGTTCAAGACCCAGACTCTTGGTGTCTTTCTTTGACAACCGCCGTAGGAACGTTAGAGTATGTACTCAGGCTTTGGTTCGGATCGTTACTTAGTTTTTATTGTCTCACGTTCAAGACATTTTCATGTTGACTCATCTTTTCCCCACCTCACTAAGTGGGAACTACCGATTAACTACCTGCTTTCCTCCCTGTTATCCTCTCTCTCTTTTTGCTTTTTTTCTCAAACAGTGCTTGACATTTCGGGATAAAATGAACTTGAAAAACAAAGATAAGACGGAAGACAGCCTCATGGGCAAGTACAACCTGTTGTTGAACATGGTTCGTCTGATCAACGCGAATCCACTGCTAATGCTTTACGTAAGTTGTTACTTTATAGTTACCGTGCCGCTTGGATTCAAGGTCTATCACTTACCACGTTTGACTCCCCCTCCTCCTAGCGATGGTGCATGGAAGAGAACATAATATACCATATCTGGGAAAATCAGTGATTATTGTTTACACGGTTAGCAACGCAGAAAGATAACTACTACTTCCCACCATGTCCGCTCTTAGATGTCCTGCATTGATATGAACTAAAAGGGAAAGGGTTGGCCCCATCCGGCCGATCCTAATTTGCGATTGAGAAAAGTGGCCTCTTCTGGAAACAGTACGTTTTGACCGCTGGTGTCTAAGAAGATTACTAAAAGTTCACTATCCAGAGAAGGCGTTGCGTAACGTGACCTGTTACACCCATTTCAGGTCCATCAGTGACGACATCTTTAATGGTATAGGTACACCGGGACAGTGCGGAAATTTCTCAACAAACCTTCACCTCCATATCATGTCAAGGGTGTCGTTGTCACCTCGAAGGACAACCGAAGACATGACTTACTGCCGTCAAAGTCCATATGGATCAGCTTGATAGCCACGGGGTTATTGAAACGAAACTGGTTCTGGGTCGCGATTTGAGCAGATTCGTCAGTCTTTCGTGGGAAGCTGCCCTCCGAGACATCCATGCAGGCGACTCATCGTGATTCAGGGGGCAGTCGCTTAAAACTGTAACAGTAATAGTGCGAGCTGAGCTCTGGTAATTGCCTTAGTTAGCCCCGCTATTGAATCGAATCAGTGAAGTATATTTTCCGTATTCAACTGTAATCTGAAACACTGTCTTTCCAAAGTCTTATGCTTCCCGATCGTACCTTCTTGGCACCGGCTCACATAAACATGCGTACCTATCGAACTGCCATTTCTAACACACACTCGATGCTCATCGACTTGTTTCCGCAGCACTGCGAACAACTGGAAGTAGCAAGATTGCCCTCAATTGCGCCATGGCAGATATCCGCACGTCATTCCACACTTTGTCTTTTGGATATGCAGTTAGTTACGTTACGACCAGAAAGCCGGTGATTTGGAAGTACAATTTGCCCAGCATAACAAGGTTACAGACGGCTTTAAGTGAGGTAGCAGAATGAAGTAAATGACTGGACACTGTTCAGATCCCCCAGAGGACATGCAATTCCATGGTGAAAAGCCTGTGTACATTTGTTTGGAAAATAGTACACACCAGTACTACGCTGTCCCTCCTCCTATTCGAAGGATTACATAGTTGTCTTATCAGTATGTATTTTTATGCCCAGCACCAACATGGCGTAGACACGCAATCGGTGGCACCACTTCCCTCTTGTGACAAACTTAGACTGGTTCCATCAAGCCGCGCTGTTATGGGGTTTCTTACGACTTACGTATTTTCCGGAAAACATAGTCATAAGAGAAAATTTAGCTCTTCCTGGATGCTGTCTACCGGCTGATCTCCACTGTCATTCATGTGACCGTGAATCACCATCAACATCATCATTGACAGCGGTATACCCTATGTATTGGTGATCAGCTGTTACAGTGTCCTTGAACGGTCGACTGGTATTCTGTTCTTCCCATCGTCTCACACATTTCTTTTTGTACGCGCCCCTTCTAAATTCACTGATTTTTTTGTTTCGTCAAATTCCCGTTGTATTCCCTCTGGGTTGAGTTCTGTCAGAAACGGCCGGGACACTGTCTCTGCCGCACCTGCTACAATGTTCTTGATGTAAAATTAAAGTATAACCCTGTATTTCATATTAGGTGCACTTTATTTCACAGGGAAACACTGAGATGCGATACCAATGGTAGCTTATCCCCCCTGGAGCGACCGTTCCTTATCGTCCCCGCCATCAGCTGTGGTCGGGGGGTTATAGTGCTATCAGCTGGGTAACCGTACGGAATTCCGTCACAAAGTGAGGATATGCGAGAAAGATCTGTCAGAAACAGGGAAAAATCGGACACAAAGACACCAGGGGCTATGATTCTCGCCTCTGCTTTACTCGTATGAATAATATGAAATATTCATCCCACTTTCCGTCACGCAGAACCAACCGCATAAAGCACAGAACTCCCAGCTGCGTAATTCTTCGAACCACAACATATGGACCCAGGCATCCCCCTTAAGGCGTCTGAGCCAAACTAAATTCTCTTGTTCTCTCAGTTTCTCTCTGCTTTCTACTTTCCGCTTCTCTCTCGCTTGTCTCATGAGGAACATGTTCAGTACAGAGTAAGAAGGTTCTACTCTCTTTGACTCTTGCTTGAATGTTTGATCATTTTCTTTGGAAACATTCCGTTGTCTATCGACGCCTTTGACTTCATTCCATCTGCCACCGTTCACTAGTGTCCACAGAGTCGTCCGAGTACAGATGCACAAAAGGCTACGTTTGAATTGATGAATGGTCTCATGTCCTTAATTCAACAATCCACCATGACCGAACTAGCTCAAGAGGCCATGGATGCCTTACTGTGTCTGCATCAGCCGGCCAATATCCGCTTGTGGAACCTACACTCACCAGCCCAAGCCTTTTGGGAGATCAGGTAAATTTTCAAGCTTGTCTGTAGATCGTTGCATGATATCCATCTGCTTTTTTTCGCATAGTGTTATGGTGCGTCATTGAATCAGTTATTTCTCTCGGTCTAGTTTTTGGGGTTCGCCAATTCCACGAGGGGGTGCCAGTGGCATGTCTGTACGCCAATTTCTATGCTGGTCGCTATTTACACTTTACATTAAATGTTCCTTTGATAGCTCATCCGTCCTTTGGTAACAGTAGGGTGTTTGCTTTAAAATACATGAATTTTGCATGCGGATCCATTATATCACATGCGCGTAGATCTCAGTGTGCCGTGACAAGTGATTTCGGTGAAATTCCTCTGTAGTATGGCGTAGATAACAGCACCTATCCACCGTTAGCTTTGTCAAGAGTATATAATCCGGTGTTACACTTAACGGATCTTAGTTAGATTAATATTACTCCGCTTGCCATCGTAAAGTGTTGGAAAGGGTATTGGTGAGAATCTGGGTTGTGCTCTTCTAATTTTCAATCTTCTCGCACGTGAACCGATTGTGACTGCCTGGACTCTTTTTACAGTCATCCCCCGCTATTCCACTTAGTTTTCTTCAGTACCACTACTTCCTCTTTGTGCTGTCCGAGTGATTAACACCTTGCCGCTCTTCTGCAGTCCCCAGCTTCTTTACAGCATCGCCCAGAAACTGATCAACCGGAACATCCCCAACTCTTGCGATGTACTGAAGTGGCTGCGCGAGATCCTCATTTGCCGAGTTAATTTCCTACAACAAAACTGCGACTGCATCAACTTCCCTGGATCGGCACCTGGAGCGAATAAAAGTGATACGCCTACTTCCGGTGGTGATGCTGGCTTTTCTCTCACTGAGCCAAACGCCCCACCTTGTACCAAGACTTCTCCTGTGATGCAGGTCACATCTTGCGGTGCAGCTGCAACTAGTGCTGAAGGTGAATAGCTTGTCCTTCATTCTGTTTTATTGCTTATTTCTTAAGCAGCGAAAAATAGAAACTGTCAAATAGCATATTAAGGCTCACCAAAACTGAGGATAGATCGGCTTACTACTTTATCGTTTATTTTTGAAGAGCATGGTCACAGACATAAAAAGTGAATGCAAGCGATGAATGCGAAAGGGTTACAGGAGAATATGAGATAAAAGAAAGAAATGTCTCATTCGAAGTCATGCAACCAACAGTTCCAATCAGATAGGATGAATCCCAACGTACGTAAGAATTTTGGTAAGGAAACATGCGTGTAAAGTCTAACAACCGAAGAAAGGACAAACAATGCTGAATGCTCTTCAAGGCGCGGTAAGCGCTAGCACAGTCAAGACTCGCACATCAGGCACAAAGTGTCCGTCATACTGGGTCTGGTGTGAGATTCAATGGCAAGAATGTACACTCAACGCCATGTGCCACGCATAAAAGTGTCATACGTACGCAGAGAACCCACAATCGCGAGCAAACACAAGTCACTGACTGTGACTTTAGAAAGTCCCAGTCCGATAACAGCTTTGGCGGATTGAGGAAAGCAGATCCCTCGATAAGAGATGATCATCGGTTGGTGGACCAAAAAGTCCACATCACAACCAATAGCACGTAGAGCTGAGATTATGGCGAGGGAAAATTCATCAACACCATACTTCTGCTTTTTCTCATTCCACACAGTCACTCCGCGCCCATCCGAGACTATGCTGACGTCTATTACAGTCGCTCGGCGCTCCCGAACGGCGATCAGGTCAGGCTTGATGAAGGACGTCGAAGTTGGTGCTCTCAACTCCTCAAAGACGGTGTATCCCAGGCGACGGAGGCGTTTTGCGAGTTCCCTTGCAACCCGATTATGACGAGCACATCTGGCGTCATGCGTGATCCAGCAGGACTGCAAAATATGCACCAAACTCTCTGGTTGGCCACAGTTTCCACGACATAAGATCGTCTGGCCACCGTGACCATGTCGAGCGCTTCTAACTCTCGTCCTGAGCAGGTTGCATCGGAGCTGGATACCGCGGATAAATATCCGGCATCGACAATCTAAGAACCTCATCCATTGCCATGATGAACAGTAATGGGGAGAGTGGATCTCCTTGCCTCACACCTCTGTGGCAGTGAACCTTGGAACTGGGGAAAACTGCTACAGCATTCTCATGGGACTGTGCGATGTATCGAACTAGAGGTGACGGTGCTCCAAACGCCTCGGCAGATCTGACGATTGTGTCATGCGAAACCGAATCAAATGCTTTCGAGATATCGACGAACGCCAAGCTGAGGTTAGAAGCAGTCGCTGAAGAGTGACGAAGCAGGGCATGTAACAGCGATGTAGCTTCCAAACAGCCGTCCCGATGTAGAAATGCAAACTGGAGTGAAGGCAGTTGCAATCTACGACTCCAGCGATCAGCAAGCACCTTGTGAAAGCATCGGACAAGAATGGATGACTACTACTACTACTACTACTACTACTACTACTACTACTACTACTACTACTACTACTACTACTACTACTACTACTACTACTACTACTACTACTACTACTACTACTACTACTACTACTACTACTACTACTACTACTACTACTACTACTACTACTACTACTACTACTACTACTACTACTACTACTACTACTACTACTACTACTACTACTACTACTACTACTACTACTACTACTACTACTACTACTACTACTACTACTACTACTACTACTACTACTACTACTACTACTACTACTACTACTACTACTACTACTACTACTACTACTACTACTACTACTACTACTACTACTACTACTACTACTACTACTACTACTACTACTACTACTACTACTACTACTACTACTACTACTACTACTACTACTACTACTACTACTACTACTACTACTACTACTACTACTACTACTACTACTACTACTACTACTACTACTACTACTACTACTACTACTACTACTACTACTACTACTACTACTACTACTACTACTACTACTACTACTACTACTACTACTACTACTACTACTACTACTACTACTACTACTACTACTACTACTACTACTACTACTACTACTACTACTACTACTACTACTACTACTACTACTACTACTACTACTACTACTACTACTACTACTACTACTACTACTACTACTACTACTACTACTACTACTACTACTACTACTACTACTACTACTACTACTACTACTACTACTACTACTACTACTACTACTACTACTACTACTACTACTACTACTACTACTACTACTACTACTACTACTACTACTACTACTACTACTACTACTACTACTACTACTACTACTACTACTACTACTACTAGTCGGCCCTACCCAGTGATATTCGTTATTTCGAACTCAATTCTACTAGAGCCTTGAACTTGCTGTGTAAATGAGACTTTCATATTTTTGAGCTACATAGTAGATAAACAACTCACGACGGTTCGAGATAACTCTGTTGTTGAGGCGTGAGCTACTAATCTTGACCTTTGGACTGTTTCTGCCCAAGCACGCGCCCAGCTTACATGATGGGCGTGCTCTGAAGCGGTGTCACAGCTGGGCGGTGGCCAAGCTGCTCAAACGCGCACGGGAACATTTGAAAAGCCGGGACTGGATTCGAATCGCTTACTTGTCATTCAGAGGCTCACATCCTAATCTCTGAGCCGACATACTCTTGTGCCTTGTTCGTAAGCATCGCCATTGTACTGGAGACTGATTGGTGACCATATTTTGTTCCACATTCATCCTCCTTTTCTATCAGTTCTTCAGCTGTTAATGTGTCACAGCCATCGCAGTGTTGACCAGTCAACCTTTGCATTTTAACAATGATGTAATTTTCACGCATGCCTCTGATGTGTATGTGCGAATTAAAAAGTATATTTGCTCTGTCCGTTAATCTTGATACAAGTTTGAAAAAGCACTGTCTGTGACCATTACATAGACAGGAGAAGGAATCGACTGTCGTACTGATGGTATAGGTTATTTCAGCTCGCACATTCAGTGTGCTTCTGGTCGCGTGTACGATCAATTTTGATATTCCCATCTCCTTCCAGCGTGCCAGGCCTTTACAGTTCCGTCCAAGCAGAGCGGGACAGACACGACTGGAATCTCCTCTCAGTCGACGTCCACAACTGAGTTAAATCCACTTCTCGGACCACTTAGTGTGAATTCCAAGCGCAACCGTATGGCTCTGATCAAATTGGAAACTGTATTTTTCACCTATCTGTGGTCACTAGACTTAGAGGCCGTACTTACATCCATGTCCTGCTTTCGCCTCCTGTGTCAGGAAGCAGAACTTTGGAGCAATGCTGCCGCGGCTGCCGTGTTTGCTTCTCTGTCTGACGCTGACAGAAGTGCTTTGCTTGGGTGTGACTTTTGTCCTTCGTTGTCGTTTCCACGCTCTGGATTTTCAGACTGGGACAGTAAGGGTGGCTTGGTACAATCAAACTCTGGATTAACTTCAGGGTCCGCTGATGTGGAAGTAAAAACTAATGATTTGCTAAGACAGTTCTCTCCACAACAAACGTCTGACAAGCTTTCGGCCACGTTTTCCTATGCATCACCTCGAAGTCCTCAGCGTGGAATTCGACAAACAGACAGTGGACGAACTCGGAGCCAAGCTTCCGGACCCTGTATCGCTTTGTGCAGTTGTGGTTGTCCTTTGTGCACCCCGTCCTATTTACCCGTTTGTACGCCTGGAGAGGACCATTCGGGGACCGACAGCTTTCTGCGAGACATGACTTTTTGCAGCACAGACAACGATAACAAAGATTATCTGTTTCCAAGCTGCTCTGATGGTTCCTCTACATCTCCAACCCACACAGTACTCGGCAAAACTGGGAATTGTTGTCCGACAATGGCACAGCTGCCCTTCACCGAATGCGGGTTACCAGATCTCCTACCTGTCTACAGTGTGTATGCTGAGATTGCAGATCACAGCCGCTCGATCGTCACCACTGGGCGTGCTCATCTCCAGAAGCAAATATGGTGTCTACTACGAAAAGTCAACCACCAGACCCAGGGAAACAAACTTGTAAGTAACTACTTATTCCTGTTTCTGTTGATTCATTCGAATCACCGTAGTTTAGTGATTGATCTTTCATCCGTTTGGTCGCCAAGTTAGTTCTGGTCGAATTCGTACTCCACTGCTGACTGCCCGGTCAGTGTCTGTCATTATATTTGGCTGCTGTTTCATGCTGACACTGCAAACAAGACTTGTTCCTTGTGCTTCAAATCGAACTGTGGTAAAAGCTGTGCATACATTGTGTACTGAAGGCACGGGTACAGTATGTCTAGGAGAGCCTCTACTCCGCTTGAACAAATCGATTCCACCAAAAGGTTTCTGTGGTAGTCTCTCCGACATCTTACGTGTCTTCTTCTCATTGGCCACGGAGCCCGTTTTGGACTTGAGGGTTTAAAGAAGCTTTCCCGCTTCAGCATGGAAATTCTGTCCAATTTATTTGTCCACATTCATCCAGGCCAAATGTGAGCGTGCCCATCAAGCCTTCTAACGGCACTTGTTCATACCGAATAAGGTGATCCATTATGAGGCATTATATCTGGTTTACTAGAAGGTTCATTGTGGAATTTTGGAGTGCAATTTTCGATACTCGAGTGAAATTGTGTGCTTATGCTCTCAAGTTTATTGTTGGAGAGTAAGCTGATCTCTAAAACACTTTTGGTGGTGCTGGTTTTCCCCATCGAACGACTCGGTGTGCCACATGTGGCATTACCAGATCCTACCTCAAGGTACCCATATCCCTGAGGTTACCTTCAAATAAGTTTAATCAAACGTGAATTCAAATAAGGTCCTGCATGTTGTAAATGGTTGTACTGTATCTCATTGCTTAACTCTCCGTCATAGTTCGTATTTTACTTTCCTTCTAGTCTTGGGAGCACACCTACATGATTTGGTTACGAAGCACAAAGTTCCTCATAAACTACCCAAAATCCAAAGTTTCTGGATCAGCTTCAACAACTGATGATAGCTGCTACGATGTAGCCACCAACCACCCAACATCGAGTGTCGGTACTTCTAGTCTGAGCTCGAATGTTGGGTCCAGTGGAGTTCTCGGTGATTCTTCGTCAATCGCGACTGAACTGGATTCAATAGCCATTCCCGCTGAATATGCCAGGGAAGGTAGTGCCCCGATTTCTGGTACTACAGGCAGCTTGTATGCGAGTGCAGCTTCATTGTTAGGCAGTGCTGGAATCGGGCTTGTGGGTTCTTCGATGAACGGATATTCTGGCGCGAGTGTGTCGAACACAAATCGGTACTTGGCGGTCAAACGTCGCGTCAGTCAGCAATCTACCGCCACTGATCACGAGATCGAGGATGTCCTGAACGAATGGGCCAACATGACAGGATTTTTATGTGCTCTAGGCTCGGTGGCTCTGAGTTCAACTCCGACTCAGCCTTCAAATCTCTCTGTCCCTCCTGTGATTAGCAGTCACTATTGCGTAAGTTACCATTGGAGCTTCAGTCTGTTTGCCCCTTGCTATTTGTCCACGTTGCATGCGCGGCTCTCACTGCCCACTTACATCGGTAGCCCTATTGCATTGAACTATTTACTCTGTCAGTTAAGCACCAGTATATTTCACTGGTGTTATACTAATGATGATGAGGATTCATCCTATGATTTCTCAGCGTGATGCACCTTGGCCAGCACTAGCAGCAGCCTGTAATACTTACACTCCCGTTGCCGGTTAGGATAATAGTTGCGGCAGCTAGAACTACTTGCTTACAATCGAATTGCCCAGCTCAGCGAACAAGCCAACGACCATCTACGCTACCTGAGCTGCCAACATTTTCCTCTATAGAAAAGCTAGAACTACTACTCCTCGGTAAACAGTATATGTTTGACTCGCTGCTTTCCCGTTCTCTATGGTTGTCACTCGATAATGAACCTACAGTTGTCTTCTGCCGCAGAGATCGCCCCCAAAATAGACCACTTATAGCTGACCACTTAAATCATATTTCAGTGGTGGGGTGTCTTCCAGATGCAACCACCTTTTACAACAGACAACCTTTAGATGACTGTGTTAGGGCCGGGCGGATGCGTTTGTTTCCGGACTCCTGTTATTGATTCCATGGTTTAATCACACCGCGTATTACCTATGTGAGTTAGTCCGTTAGCTGTTTTTCCACTTTATTGCCAAATTACGCCTGCGATGTCGTATTTTACTCACCAACTACTCACGGTTGCCCTGCTATTCGAGCGAATCCGACGATATCATAAAAATGGTCATAATAGGTTGGTGAGGATCTTCAGATTAGAGTACAATAGAATAGAAAATTTCATACACTTCCACCCCGCCCCCGTAATCCTTTATCTTTCAATTTATTGATACAACAAAGTGAATCGGAGTCTAGCCATCGTCAGACTTTTTGGTCACTACCATCATTTCTTTTTACTTTGCCTATCTAGAAAGCTCAAGGCCCCTCCTCATTTGACAAGAATCAAAACTGTTATAGAATCTCAACACTTTTGAACTTGAACTTGAAATGTCAAATGTCTCTCAGGTTACATAAATGCTGAGAAGTATTATGCAGCAAGGCTCATAGTGGTATACTTGACACCCTGACACAGTTCCTACGCCAACATACGTATGATAAAGTTTATTTGGAAAACCGACTAGGATGTTGGTTCTAAGATACAGTAATGACTGTAATGACTTGATTTTGATACTGTTGTTCGACAAGAGTAAAGCTAGCCTTTGTTTCTGTTACCCGCTTTTTGAAGCCTACCCAAATGTGCTGTATGTTTACTGAGCCGTAGCAACCACGTTGATCATACTAGTGTAAGTCACTGATGTGAGCACTGTCTGCTTGCGAATTATATTGTATATTGTATTGTTTTGTATTGTATTATATTATATTCAATTCCCTAAATGTACTTGGCCAGTCGCAAACATCCAGAACTCTGCAATAGACGTTACTCAACATCCATTGTCTTATAGCCTTACTAAGTAACCGTATCTTAGGGCCACAAAGTAAAAAAAGACAGCTTCAACCACACTGGAAAAAACGTCGTACGGAGGATCCTTAGATAGATATACCACATCTTTGTTGATGTGCTTTGATGTGCTGGCTGTTGCCGATTTCAAGGCTCCCGTGGGGATGATCAAGCCTGTGCCATTCGAATGCTATTCCATTCTACTGTCCACTGAGCCACTAGATCTGTTCGGTCGTAAGCAGCTTGGTAACCGTACGAAGTTGATTTCGCTTCCTGTTTCAGGTCCATTGTCATTGCCGCTACTTTTCTGATCTTGGACTTCGTCCTGCTCCTCGGTCCCCACGAGGAGATGAATCCCAATCCGCCTGTGGTCCTCAAGAGTCTGAACGACCTGTCGAGAGCCTAACAATAAGTATGACGAACAACAGTGTCGACAAACCCATGATTAATTCCAGCGCAAACATTCACGAGACCTGTAGACTTCCTTCTCCGTCAGTTGCAAGCCCTAGTTTGGGTGCACAACATTCCCCGAATACTCACAGACTCACAAGAGATTTTTCGGCTGTGACATATCTACCACAACAGATCTCAAATTCACAGGTAGGTTGTTAATAACTCTTGGTGACAATTCTGTCAACCACGATTCTGTTCTCGAATGTATATTCTCCCTAAATTAAATTGGTGTCTTACGCAGCTATTAGCCCTTTTTTATCCGAAATCCCCGGCGATCCTGTCAGTTTAGCATCGAACTCCTCAAAGTCCTTCTTGATCTGTTTATGAACCCTTCTTGAGTTCCTGAAGCACTTCTGCCAAGAGGAAGTGACCTGCTGACGCTAATTACACATTTCCTCATGCCTAAGGTTCGTCACCTTTCCTTTAATCGCCTTTCTTTGACGTGTACTATGTTGCTCGGTTTATGTGCTCGCCTCTTGCTTGTGATGATGCCGTCAGCTGCACTCAAACGCAAGGGCACATGTGTGGTGTAGGGTAGCCTCCGTAGTAGCTCAGCTGCTAAAGCACTCACCTGGCGAGCAAGAGATTCGCTTTCGAAATCCGTCAAAGGACTCGTTTCCATATTCAAGACCTTCAAACTTCCCTGCACCAACACTCAGTTACTGATGAGCTGGTCAGATTGCCTATTTAAGACCACTCGATTTCGCAGCTTCGTTGCTCTGCTTGCTGAAGGCTCTTGTAGCTGCCTGCGGCTATGACGTACAAGGGCTCGCTGTGTTTTTCCAGTTTTGTTACCGATACATTGGTGATAAACTATGACCTACTTATTTGCTTCTTTGTTTACTGACCACCATTCGACCCTTATTTAACTCTATTAACAGTCGCCTAGCATGCCTCAACGATGGACTTCCACATTTTTTTCTAATAAGCAACAGTAATAGTATCTCATAACAATTTCTAAATACCCATTTACTACTGAAGTTATGGGCCCAACAGATGCAAATCAGTCGCACTGCCCCACGTCTCGATCTCCAGTGCGCGCAACGCGTTCGGGTCCGAACAGTGACAATGCAGCCATCCACGGTTCCAACGGTAATTACTTGGTACAGCACCATTGATAGAACACTGTTCAATACTGTTCGATTCATCCTATTAACTCAAAGTTGTTTGTTTTTATTTTTTTCGAAACAGTCATCTCATTCAACTGATGTAGTTAGTCGTAGCATGGGATCAGGAATGTCCTCTCCGTCCAAAACTCAAAAAGCCCCACTCGCTGCTGATGGAACACGACTTGCCGCGTGTCCCCACTTGCGTCCTTGTCTCCATCAAAATTCCTATGTGAGTGGTGGCCTGTTCAATAGAATGTGTGCAAATGCCGTACTGGAAGAGTTTTCTCGGGGTTCAAAATCCTGCCCAGTCTACAGTTTGGGTGGTATGGAAAGTTCTAGCCGCCGCACATCACTGGTACAACCTCCAAGCTGCAACCAAGAGCATCATTTCTCACCCGTCGCACAGTGAGTTTTCTCTATCATTCTTTCTCCGTTTTGACTCGGTACTGTAGTTTCTACGATTTTATTGGGATATTTACATTTGGTCATTGTATGCTGTTCCTGGTGCGTCTCAGTTAATTTCAGCCTATGGTTGCTCCCCTTTCAAATCGAGCCATACGAGACCTGAAATCCTACCGAAATATCTTATCCTCATAAGTTGCACATTTGCATAATATGGAGCACCTTGAGAAACGAAAACCTTCCTTCGACCAGCCGTTTCCAGCGGGCCTAACTCCAGCGCCTTCATTCAGTCTTTGCTACCTTTTAAGCAAAAATAGTCCGTTGATCAAACCGGGCTACGCAGAGCCTTATGTACACAAAAATGAAGTTCCATCGATCATCTAGTAGGTAATCAGAGTCAGCTATGTGAGCCTGCCCATACCGAGAGAAATATTTTTGTAGAAAGGTATACAAAAATGAAACTTCTGAGGATCAAAGGTAATCAGTCACTCACATAATTCAAAAGGCTGCTTATAACGGTTTCGGAGGAAATTTACTCACATCACTTAGCTCTGTTTTTGCGTTGGACTTAACGGATTATTGTAGCACCTACCGTTGTCCCGAATGATGAACGGACTTATGACCTTGGCTAACGCCATCATATATATATATATATATATATATTGCGCAAGGATAATCATATGGTGTAAAAATTTGGAATTCCTGGAAACCTAAATAGCTTGCAAAACGCTATTAACCCCAACATTTTTATTTTCTTTCCATCCAACTTAGATAATTGAAGTTTCAAATACATTTTAATCAACACGGTTGTTTGCTAAACTTGTTACCAATTTTTTTATTTGGGGTGCAATGGAATGTTACCTACTGAATGAGCTGGAAACGCTTTTAGGGCTAGTTCAGCTCTCTAATTTACCGGTGCCTCTGGGTTATACTTCACATGCTCAGCATTAGAGCATGGAGATGTGGGCACCTCAGAATGCTTGACATAGGCCAGCACTAGGTCCGTTCCCCCCATCCACTCTTTTTTCTCTTCTTTTCACTTCGAGGCGTTAAATATAATAAGATGAGCTTTATGGTTGTGCAGTGTTTTTGATGGTGATTAGCACCCACTGATACAATCTGCACTAAATAGATGAAAGGGAATCCAGGAATAAGATATCAAGATAACCAAGAAGGCGGAGTTTTTTGGGAAGAATGACGTGATGGTTCAGTGGTAAGAGCGCGAATTTACTGACCGGAAGGTCCGTGACTCGAACCCAACCTCTGCCTCTCGACTTCCCCTGTCTAGGCTTGGGCAACTTGGCAGTATCCCAGCCCTCGTGCTTCCTTAACGATTTACTGAAAGCTACAAATAACGAGATAATAAACATTGTTTCAGAGAACTTTAGTAAACAGTTGATATTTACCAAACTCTCCCGAAGTGTTCACCACTCATTCTGTTTGGGGCTTTTCCCAACTGACTGAAATTAACACGTACCTCAAAACAGATCCCTTACTTTGCTTCTGTGGATTAGGCATGTCCAGTGACTGCCACATAATCCTCCTTGTTCGAGACACGTAATTCAGCAAGACTTCCATGCTACTAAGAATGCACGGTAAGCGCAGAGTTAATTCATATGAGAAGGGAAAAGGATGCTCATCGGTGATGAAAGGTGCGACCCGACTGTCTGAATTTCTTTCGGCACAAATAAAGGAAGAAGGTGGTCTTCGGCAGCTCAAGTGACACGATTATCTTTACTGGTTTGTTATTCTAGTTCTCTCACCGCTATTCCCACATCAAGGTCCCTTTGGATTAACCTCTTTCCTTCATTCTTTGGAGGGCGATTCAAAAAAATTATACTTCATGACAATATCCCGATCTGTATAGCCGCACCGACGACCTCATAGCCTCTATATTTCGATTTTTATAATGTTCTGTACGCATACAGAACTAAACCCATTCAAAAACTCGCAAGATACACTGAATGGATCCGTTTACAGCTAAAACGCGTTCTTTCTCTTTCGTGGGTTACTCGGATAGAGCAGTTTTGGGTGTATAGGGAAATTTTTGGGAGAGGCAGAATTTTAACATAGTTCGATGATTAGCATGTAAAACTTCCCTTGCCCCGAACTGCTTGCTTTGTGTGGCTTAAATAGTGTTCCGCACGCATCCCATTGCATTATAGGTGCTATGCGGCAATTCGATCACAAATTTTGTTTGCGGCTGCGTTTGGTAAATTGTTTGGAAAATCTAAATTTTGTGTTACGAACGGGAACAGTGAAACTAAAGAAAACTGAGTGATGCGAAGAGCGTTTACATTATGCACAGTACCTTAAGTCCGCTGCCTAGCACCCCTTTCATTGCGTTTACACAAAACGAAAGGTCATACTACTGAAATCAGTCATACTGGCCATGGTGCCAACTACGTGGCGATCACTTTGATCTGAATTCTCCTGTCAGAGTCATCCCATCTGAATGATCTGTCTATTCTGACCTAGAATCAGGGAGTTGGTTGCGCGCGAATGACCGCCATAATACCTCTAGACTGTTTCGTTAGGAATTGCAATAATGACAGACAGAAGCTACCAAAAAACTGTCCGTATCGTACACTGAATATGGAATTGAAAATTAGTGTGGGATTCCAGTTTTACAGAAAAGAGACATGGGCGTACAGAGGTTACTGCGAGTGCGCGACGCCGGCTGACAAATCCTGTTAAGTGAACGTATCCTCGGATCCCGTTTTCTTCCTGCACTGCAGAAGAACTGTGCGCCTGCTCTTGAGATGAGCTATTGTCTATCGAAACTATCACTCACGTACTCTTAACGGACGCTTGGGACTGACGAGGAAGAGCCCGTACTAACCCCTAAACACTGATATGTTCAAATATACTTTATCAATCCGTGTTACTTTTTTTACCGCGCTTTCTTTATCCTAGGTACATCGGCAATCTGCTCCTACTTATCAGCTGTCAGCATGAAAAATTTGGACACAAAATTCAGAAGCACGTGAAAGAAGCCATTGGGAACGAGCTCAATCCACTGATCTATCCTATCCTGTTCAGTCAACTTCGCGCGCATGTTGACGCATGTTTCTCCGGTCAGGGTCAGCAGCAAGTGGTCGTGACTGAAACGAATACATTGTTCATCGAAAATGTGATTTTCATTATGCGCAGCATATTGGACAAGCAGAGTGGCAAATCGCTTGATCGACTAAACGGACATCTGGAGGCGGTTAGCATTGAAAGTTTGATGCTCAACATTGTCCGGTCAGTTGGAGCACATTTTACGAGTACATTTAGTCACTCTCTAAATGCCCAGTTATGTGGGAACGCTGTGGCAAATTGCCTGGAACGTTAACTGTAACAAAAACAGTAACTTCTCCCTTAAAGTGTAGCCTTTCTGAAGAAAGACCACTCCACTCAGCCCTGAACGATACTCCCTCCAACCCCGTCAACCAAGAGAAATTCCAAGTACTCCCTGTCCGTAGTGCTCTGTTGGTGGGATTATTGTATATGCAAATTGCAATTGTCTGTGTTAGGGATCTTCATGCTGTTAAATGTGCGTTTTTCACATTTGCTTGCTTGACCGTTCACAGGGAATCAAATAAGGCAAATAGCGCTAGTACACATCTGAAAACTACAAGCCCACTAACAGTAGGTTGACGGATCGTCATTTGGTTTTATCGTTCTCTCGTTCTTGCTGTTGAAAGCAACCCTCCACCAACCACGTTACGAGTCCTTGATGTTTTTGGATAGACTAAATCCAGATTTTTTATAACCACTAAAGACTTTCATCGTGCCATGGAAATCCACGAGGGATATGCATATTAATGACTTCTATGTGTCATTCTGATGAAAGAAAATACGAAGGAAATCAGGGGATTAACCAAACATCATGCCAATGGTCCATCTCTTAGTTAGTGTCTGTTGGGCTAACAGGAAGCACGAGCAAGAAGTTGTAGAAAAGGTTCAGATTATTCCAAGAATGTACCATTTAATCGCTCACAGTGACGAGTGACTTCGTCCACTCAGACAAGTACTTGGGTGTCCTTTTACGAGTTCTCTGGCAGTTTGCATGAGAATATCACACTGATGAATGAGCTGATGTTTTTCGAAATCTAAGATCGATGATCTACTCTGCATCGCTTTCCTTTGATTTGTAAGAAAGGAATCCACCAAACAAAGGTGATTCATTTTCGAGATTGCATTCCACTCAGATTTTTTGCCAGATGTAACTGGTTTACAGTACCCCCTTAGGAAAGTCTTCTCTCAGTAGAACTCACTCTTCTAACAAAGCTTACCACGACGCTACCCCTCAATTAAGACTTTTTGTACGTTCTCCAGAAGAGACTCCAGTTACCCTCTTTTCTCTGCGTCCGTCTTTTGAGGGTTATTTTAGATGACAGTTTCAACGAGTCATTGAAGTTAATACGGTTTCTTCCTTCTAACAAGCATAATTTCTATCGGACTGATTCCGACGCACAGACGTTAGAAAATGCGTTACTGAGCAAATCTTGTTTCAGACCACTTGGTATATGTTACGACTGTTTAGCTTACTAGTACGGACCTGTTCTTTTTACCATTCTACTGCTACACTTGAAAGACTGGCCAATTAAATATGGGTTAGTTGTCAACTTAATATCCCGTAAGACATTTTAGTTAAATATAGTTAGCAACCCAGAGTGCGGACTGAAATTAACCCTCAGTTCTGGAAAGGTGTACATAGTTCTATTCAAGCGACACCACCAAGTTCTCGAATCTTTACGCACCGTGTGTGTGTGTAAATTCGGATGAATCCGAAAACCTACCCTACCCAAAATACATTTCCGTTAAATTTGTAGTAGTTACCTGTCACAGTAAGTGGTTTAATCAGCAGAAATAAGTTTAAAAAACTCTCAGTGTGCTCTACCATAGATTCGAACTTATAAGTCTTGTCCCCACTCGCCCATGTACAACTTGTCATAAATGTCTATCCATTGTCAGTTCCCGCTGAATATTTTGCCTGTCAACAGCCCTTACATGACTGTTTAATTGCCGTCACGTTTCTAGCTATGTTCGTCATCTCGAATGTGTTCATTCGCTTCAAATCAAAATCAAAGTTTGTCAGCTAGTCCAAAAGATGATGGCGAGAAGGGAAGATCTCTCGTTCAGACAGGTAAGTTTCAAGCAGATGTCAGTCTTTTTATGTAACGATCACTAAAAATGTTCCAAATCTATCCCTCAATGAGGGGCGCAGCGGGCTTCTCCGCGAGACAAATTACATACCCGGAGAAACTGATGCAATTTATCAAGTCCCTGCTATATAGTTATGTAAAGCGACTAGTGGGCTATGACTTTCAGTAAGCCAGACGTTTCGCCTTTCTTGTCACGAGTTAAGTCACACGTGAACTGTTCCTAGCACAGTTGTATCCTACAATGTACGAATTAAAGCCCTCCCATATCCTTATTCTGCTTCATTTTAATGTTACGTGGTAAATTTATGTGCCAACGAGGGAATAAATTTCCAAAGCATTCGACTGTGATTCTGTTTGACTGGCAGTTTTTACGCCTTTCCACTCAATATAACCCGCGGCCGGTGATTTCAGTTGTGGATGAAAAAATGAGAGCAGTGAAGCACCTCTCCCCTAATGTAATGCCCACACTTCTTGAGGTAGTTGTAGTTTTTCTAATCAGCGGATCTTATGTACTGGCCGTGCTGCGTCCTAGCGCTTAAAGACAAGACAGAAGTCCCCAGTTCACTGCTTCTTTCCCGTCTATGTAGTCATAATTGGTGGTTCCCTTTTGACTCATTCACCTGATAGCGGGCGCCAAGTCAATGCTTCGATGATTGTAAAACATACTTGTGAAATCTTTTTAAGGGTATCCAAATTCACCGAACCGATTATCATGTATTGATCGACCTCAGCTCTGTGTTCAAAAGTGACTCGTATTCGAGTGACAATATTATTGCATTTCAACCTCACTCACTTTTCAGTCACCGCGCCAGTCTTATGGAACTCATCGACTACTTGTTATTGATCTCTCGACCTGATTGAGCTCACTTTCTTCTTAGGATAGATTTCATCGACCTCATATACCAACCCGACGCTTCCACAGCTAAGTTGTCCCGTGTTACTTAGCTAACCCGGCTGAACACTGGTCTGCAGTTAAAAACCAGAAAGATGTCGTAAGTGTCTGATAACTCCTGAGCTCTGTTCATGTTGCAACGAACCAGGTCGATCCTAATTTTCTGCTTCTGAACACTACTTCTAGTGGATTGTATGTCGGCTGCTGTTAGAAATAGGGCACAAATGGTCCTTCAGTCGAGGTAGATCCATGGTGTACCTCCAGTTTGCCATACTACAGATAGGTTGCTGTTTCCGGGCAGATGAACGATGTTTGTTTTGCAAGATGCGTTATTGACAATGTGGCCATGGAATAACCTAAACCTGTGACGGAAACAGACACTGGAGTAGCGACTAGCTTCAGGTTGGTTTCTGAGCTGAATTTGAAGGGATCTTCTGGGTTTGTCATAAGTCGATACCAAGTTAAGATTTAAGCTATCACTTGTAACGGTTAATGAATATTCCGATGGGTTCATTTTGGCAGACGAGGTGTACGCAAGCGAAATCCATAACCTACATGTACGAAAGCTTATAGTAAAGATGTGGCTGGATCACGAAAATTTCAGCCACGCTAGCAATTTTATCCATATTGGGGCTCATCAGTGGACGTACAGTGATCACATACGCAATCCCATGGTTAACAGTTTCTGGCTGCTGTCTCTGTCGACCATTTTGTGTCTCTTTTGGATTTGATGTTATGTATGGTTCTTCTTCTGTAATGAATGGTCAGTATGCTTTAAGAGCAAAAGCTGTCCAACTCCTTGGGCAACCGGGAAGTTCACTTTGAATCAATAATCATAACCAGAGGAAACGACTGGAGAAACTCAGTGTTAGTTGCACTGGGTGACAAACCCATTAACAGAACATAGACTAGCCTGTCGAAAATAATGTCGCGGGGCTGTATAGTTTTTTTCTAATTTTCAACAACCTGGTGCATCAATTAATTAACCCCCGAGATTGGTCAAATTCACTGTTTCATCTCGACGCGACCTCTTCCGTTAAGTTACTCCATATGTTGTTCTGAATGAGATCGTGGGGACTTTCCTATCTGACTTCTCGCAGTATAGAGTTTTGTGGATGTCTCTATTCCATTCTAACAATTTCTGATGACGCGGACTGATTCATTTTATAAACAGTTGTATTTTTTCAGTTTGTAGCCCTACTTTGATTGTGCTATCAACTAATTCCAAGTAGATATTGACTAGTTAAGACTGGGAATCTGGGACAAAAGTTCCGTGGTTTGAATTCAGTTCCAAGTTTTGGTCGCCCTATATGGGTTGCTCCAAGCTTGTGTAGCCTGATGCGATCCGAAAACTCGCACTTCTTCGGGTTGCCTATCGCTGTGCACTGACGGGTTGTTGCAGCTGAACAAATTGCTTTTCGAGCTCTCCTCATTTCTCCTTGTTGTTGCCATGTACGCGGATTGAATAGCGCTAGTTAATAGTAATTTATCGCGTTGGCAAATTATTTAATACAGGTGACCAAACAATGAATCTTGTTGGGCATCATCGACCACTTCTCTTAAACGGGTCTTTGTCAATGATGGTTCTGGATTTTCCTTCTTGAGCACTGAGCTACCGGGTAATTTTGGAAACCTCTAACAACATGCTCGACTTTTTGTTATTTTTTTTAACAGGAAATGCGGTTTCGGAACAAGCTGGTTGACTACTTGTGTGATTGGGTTATGGGTAGTAGTTACCACCTTAATCTTGCTACACCGTCGAACTACCCTGCCCACCTTACTCCAGCTGCCACTGGACCCTCTCAACCTCTCGGGGTTGGTTCTTCAGGGCAAGCATCAGCCTTTACGGGATCCTGTGGCTCTGTTACCGGTGCAGCCGGTACGCACGGACAGTTCACATTGCTTGGACCTGGTGGGTGTGTTTTATCAGGTGTGAGTATACACGGTTTGGCTGGAGTGTCGGGCAGCATTGGATCTGGTTGTAACCTGGTTCTAACAGGGCCAATCACAAATATCCCAACTACAGTGCACACTAGTATTGCTTCACCGATCATTTCTGGGACTCCGTTGGTCAGCATTCCGTTGCACATTGAAACTCTGGGTCTACCATATGGCATGAATTCTGTGCACACTACGGAACAAGGAACGTCAGTCCCTCCGAACGCCTTTAACGTCGACAACTATGGTCGCGCTTTTGCTTCTGGACATCAATTGATAGAGTCCACATCTGTTTCCGTTACAAACCAAGTTACTCCAGCCCAAGGTCCACTGGCTGGTACATCAACTGGTCAAACGGGTTTTCTCCTCTTGATGAACTCAAGTAGTGCTGTGGATGCACTCAGTATGGCTTCGGATGGTCATACTACCGGTGCGCTTGGAACTATTTCTCTTAGTGGACAACTTGGAGCATTACCCATTTCTTCCGTCTCTTCGACCACAAGTTTCGGTGGTGATGGTGGCGGGGCAGTGGCACAACCTCTTGGTCTGGTTAGCGCGGTGGGGAACGCGGGGAAGTTGCACACACTGCCATTGCTTGCTGGAAGTATTGGTGCTTCCACTGCTGGTCACATTAATGTCCTACCACAAACCCAGGGCGTGGGATCAGGTGCACCATGTCCATCGACGATCAGCGCCGGAAGTGGTCCGAGTTCAGAACCAAGTCCAGGCATACAAGCAGCTGGCTCCAGTGCTTCCATTTCAGTGAACGCACAGGCTAGCGGGTCAGTCTATGGTTCCACTTGTGGGACTGGATCAGCGCCAGGCGGCACCACTGGCTTGACGAGTCAGGCCGCGATGCAAACCAGAGAATTGGATCTGGCTTGTATGGAAGCTGTTGCAGCCCTTCTACAAGGTATGCCATTGCAACCAGAAGAGGTAGATCGTGGAGATTTGATGGACGCTAAATCTCATCTTTTTGCTAAGTAAGTAGTTGCTAGCTATTTTCCCCAACAATTCTCATCTTATATATGTCTTGATCAAACTAAATCATGTTCTTTTCGTTAACCATGCCTATTATCACTATTGTCACCCCTTACTCATTCTGTTACCAAGTTCAACTGCACATTGTTGTGTTGAAAAATCTTAGTATTTTTGAGAACTTCCTCTGCACCTGGACAGACTTCTCAGGATGATTCGATATAAAGAGAGATGCCCCAGGATATTTTCAACCTCTAGCACTAAACTTTCAGAACATCTGGACACCTAGCTTCCTATTGAGGTACTGTGGATTTCCATCGGTTCATCTTGAGCAGAGTATAGACATGCTTTAGTTATGCCGAAGTACTGTGAGGTGAAAGAAAAGGGTTTAGCGAATCAATCCTTTAAGTAAATTGGCTCATACTCAGAGGCAGCTCCGACTTTTGTTGGTGGTATTCAGCGCATTTTCACGATTGGTACCTCATGTCGCATTGCTCACAGTCGAGGGTTCTCGCAAAGCAACACATCTACAGCCGTTACTCCTAGTGTTTTGGACAGATTTTGGTTTCCAATGCTCAAGGGATGCATTCTCGATGTCGTGATTTCCAGCTGTAAGCATCTTTCACACAAAAGGGGAAAATCTCAAGTGGCTAGCCAGAGTAAAAACCTGACGCCAAGCCACCGTCAGTGAAGTTCTTTTCGCTTCCCGTTAGAAACTTAGAAATTGTACACAAATCGCAACTCCGGGTAATTGCGGTTTACCGGAACAAACCTAGAGATACCGGACATTGTAAGTCTAGCCCATGAGAGTGTACATTGACCTCCATTTGGTTTATCAACTGATTCTTTCATCACTCACTGTCATTCTTCATTTTTTATGGCTTCGAAATACATGACAGATATTCAAACATGGATCACATATTTTTCCATCAATTCACTTCATTCATATTTCATCTTTCTTTGCCGGACGTCTTTATTTTACTATGTAAGCTAAGCAGGTCTAATCGAACCGTAAGTCTTCACAGTCCTATTTATCTTCATAGCAACTCTTTTTCGTTATGCCTTTGTCTCACGGCATCAAAGCTGAGAAGGTGATGTACCTCTGTTTACACTCATATAACTTCAGGTTAGCTTTGTTCACACTATATCCGGTATATTTGCCGATCCTGTAAAGTCCAGTGCGCAATTTTCAGGGGCATCTTTCACCGTTTGAAGTTGATTGCTGAATTAAGCCACTGGCACAACATGCCTTCCAACACGAATCCGAAATCAAATCTGTTTCAGCCCAGATGGACCATCCTACTGCGGACGACATCTTAGTGGATCTAAATTTTCCTGTAATTTGTCAGTAAAATCCCTTTCGATAGTCTAAGCACCATGGCGCTTGAACAGATTATCGTAACCAAAACTGCGCCACTATCTTGTTAGTTTCTGGGTGTTTCAATGACCGATACAGCCTTGTGAGGTCTCTGCTAGACTTCTATTTCTGAAAATCCAACAGGGGGAACGGCACTTTTGGCATCGTTCCACTCGAATGACGCATTGACTCCATTTTGCGATAAATCGTGAATTGTGGAATTGCGGTGACAATATCCGTCATTTTCCTGAGTCTTAAGTACGTGATAAACATCGCTTATCATCTGTTCCTTCGTTTCTAGGTACTTCACGCTGTTCATGAACTTGCTTAACGACGTTGCTGATGATCGTGAGAAACGTGCAGAAGTCAGACAGAATAATACTGCACTACGAAACGTTACAGTACAAGCCATGTCAAACCTACTAAATGCGAATATCGAATCTGGCCTTGTGCACGCAATTGGTGAGCGTAGAACCCTTAGTAGTTTTTCACGTTAGCTTGCCTGCACTAGTTACTGTCTACTGTAAAATGGCGTGAAGTACGGTAAGAAGTTGATTGGTTTCGTTAAGCCTTAGATTCGCCCAAAAACAGTTATTTTGGATATTGAAATAGGGAATTTCTAATTCTCTCCTCCGATGTGAGCCTTCTCTTTATATCGTCTTGGTATGCGTAGGTGGTGCTTTTAACCTGTGCAATCAATTTCACTTCATACTTATCAGCCTTTTTACAATTTTCCTTCTTCGCCAGGACTGGGTTATCATCGGGACCCTCAAAGCAGAGCAGCCTTTATGGAGGTACTGACAAAAATTCTGCAACAGGGCACGGAGTTTGAGACGCTTGCCGAGACGGCACTTGCTGAGCGATACGAAAGACTCATTGGACTGATAACAATGGTCGGTGAAAATGGAGAGCTTCCTATCGCTATGGCACTAACGCAGGTCGTGCAAGGCGCCAGTATGGTAAGTCTGTTCAATGAGTTTGATCTCCTTTCTGGCCGTTTCCTGTCAGGTTGGAGATAGGTCAGCTGCTTTTCAGCAGGTGGAGTTCATGTACGATAGCAGAACCAAGCAGGCTTCATGAATTAAGGTGTCCAGGCCCCATATTTTACTTCCCAAACGATCACCCGTTATTTATGTGCTTTTTTCATCTAGTCCAAGACGACCAGACTGTGATTTTGGAGTGCATCGCGTGGTATTTGACTGTTGAAAGTATTCACACTGACGGATTCGGTCCCCGTTGACACCTCAATGAAGGAAATGGAAAATAAATGGTGTATCGAAACTAGCTTTCACCAGGGGGTAACAAATTTCAATACTAGGAGGTCCTGGTCGTCGATTTTTATGTTTATCCCAATGAAATTTGCATTGAATGTTGTTGCAAACCTGTTGCTTCTCTAACCTTTCAGGCCCTTGGAATTAACGTTCTTTGGTCCAGCTCACCTGCTTTCTCTCAGTGATGTAGTACAGATGTAGTCGATACACTAATCAAAGGCGAGATCATCAATTTGACGAATCTGCATCCGGCACAAAGCTGTGCGCAAGCCACCAGGCTATGATGGTCTCCAGAGTTCGGTCACATGTCATCTCCCCCTGTGTATCCGCATGGGTCCCCGCAAACCAGAATCTTTTCCAATTCTGCATTGGAATAAAGACAGATTTAGACGGATGGAATCCCTGAAATCTATCAACTGTTGACGTACCACACTACTCACAAAGTTTCTGAAGACCATTTGACAGCCCACTATGGGTTTCGCACTTCTTGAGGCTCATCAGTTAGATGTAGTTTTTGACTTTCCATCCACTTTATGTTCTGCTTGAACACCAACTAATAGACAAGTGATAAAGTACACCCGTTTTCAGATTAAGTTGATACCAACGGGGGACTCAACTGAAATATATTCTAGACGAGGGATTAAGTTTAGTCCCTCGTTAACACCAAAGGTAGTTCGTAAATTTGTGTATTTCGCCAGTTATCAACTCTGCTTTTGAAAGCTCGGAAGCTACAGGTTTTGGTGCTTCAACCAACTAACGGGTTAACTAGCCATCCGAAGGACGAATAACAACCATATTTTACCTCCCGGCCAACAAGACGTATTTGAGCAAGAACACAGTACTGCTCAGCGCTTTCACATGGACACAAGGCTAATCTGTTACGTACTGCTGATATCACTTTGCCTGATAATGAAGCGTTTGCAAGCAAGTTGTCAAGTTCAGCTAACAGAACCACATTAAAATATTTTATAGGTTCATAACAACACTCCATCCCCAAATTGCTAGTTAAAATTCTTGGGGAGAGAGTTGCGAGTTGTATCCGGCCGAATAGGGCGCAACATTCGTCTGCATTGAAAAAGCTGTTTTTTCTGTTGTACGAACATTCGAAGCGGCTACTATTGCGTTATTGTTAGAAAGTATGACCCCAGTCACTTAAACGTCCACTTAAGCAACTACTAAAGTTCCCATTTCAACTATAAAGCCTATAGGATAATATTTTTCGATGCTGCACAGGCAAAACTGTATGACACCTCTCCTTGGGCCACTTGCGTTGTCTGGAGACATGTCTACATTCCGTCATCTGACTTTACAACTCTTATGGCCTCACAATAGTGCTCAGTCTAGCATACAACACACCATAACAATAGATGAGTAGGTTGTACCTCAAATTTTCTGCCTCATCGTATATCTGATGCATCGAATAAACCTATCAAGCTTCAGCTGATGTCCGCATTGTCATATTATCCCATCGACCTATAACTTTTTGACTACTTGACTGGCTTTTCGCTTTGATTTTCATTTAGGACGAGTTGGCCAAAGTGCTGGTCACTCTTTTTGATGCTAAAAATCTGCTCTATGAACTATTCTGGAATGTGTTCTCCAAAGAGGTAAGGCGTGTGTTTCGTTTGTGTTTTCCCTACCAGCTGTTTTATTTTTTTGTGCTGATCCGTGTGATATCATGTTCTGTGAAATCCCGTATTCATAAGGCGTTGCCTGCTTTGGAAGTCTGGGCTAATCTGGTTCTCACGTTTAAAATATTTACGGTCCACCGGTCGTTATGTCCAAACTTCATCAATTAACAGCCATGTTATGGAACGACTCAGACGATCTGATCCAGTTGGAGGCATCAACTAAGTCGTTTGCCATCGTTTCCGGAACCACAAAGGCAATCGCCGTCGTTAGTGTTTGAGCTGTTTCATTACGTACCATCGTTTCTTGAGGGACCATGTGGCTTAAACTGATGATAAAGACCAACTTAGTTTCACCTACGAAATAGTCTGCCTGCTGAGAGCTAGCTGGGTCACGGGTTTCGGATAAGAATGTTACCAGTCTACGGTCCATGGAAAACGCCTATCCGTCATGTGTAGACATCATTCCCTTCCGGCAAACTGGGTTTGTTGCATGGGTATTTTCAATGACCTATTTTCCGACCATTACTGCTGTGCATAGCACTCGTGGTCTACCTTAAATACTGTTCTCTCCAAACTGTGACCACATCTTCAATGCTATCAATAAAGGAAGCGACAGGTGTAGGTAGCAAACCTGTATTTGTAATGTTAATTCGTTTTTTATTTAACTCTACTTTCCACAGCTCGAGGCGGCAGACAGCACACATACTCTCTTACGAGGCAATTCCATGAGCAGTAAAATTATGAACTACTGTTTCAAACATTTCGGACACGACTTTTTGCAATCCGCTTTGGGCCCAGCTCTGATGGAGTTGGTTCGACGCGATGCCGGAGGATCTAACAGCTTTCCTGAAATGACCAGCTTCGACGTGGTCTCAAACAACGTTCGCACAATCACCGTGGAACCTGATAACTTCAGTGCTGATAGAACCGGCACAAATAAGCCATCTTACGAGGTCGATCCGAGGCGCTTACAACCCGGAGAGAATCTTGAGGAAAATCAGAAAAATTTGATATACGCGACTGAATTGCTGTACGGAAGGCTTATGTCATCAATCGACAGGTGCGTGCCTCTTCTTTTCTGACTCTTAACTGACCATCGTTGCTATGAGGACAAATAGCTCAGTTCACGTGTCTTCTCATCCTCGCTAATCTGTGTTAGCTCACATATCCGCGTGGATATTCCCTAAGTCATCTCACCCTACATCCTAAACCTTCTTCTCTTACACTGAGGCACAGTTACTTTGATTTTTCAAGTTTCGTACAAAAACCAACCTAAAACTTGTTTGATTTATTGCCCTTCTAATGCATCTTACTTACTGGAATAAAGTAAGTAGGATATATGGAAAAGCAAATTCTCCTCTGAACAAAAACTGCTGCAATCTGTTTAGTTGCAATTTAACCGTGCTTCTGTACAGTCATCCATGGCTGAATATTAACTAATTACAAGTTTTGTGGTCCTGGATTCGTGACGGCCATGTGGCTAATGGCTCCCAGTGTGGCCGAAACACCTGTACAGTGCTTCCCGGCTTTTCGATATGGCTCGTCTTCTCTCTACCAGATGGAATCCTAAATCTTATCCGTGAAATCCGTCACCATTACTTAATCGCAACGTTTCTGGAAAAGTACTGTAATATTACACCCCTGTCTCGCTCAAAGCCATCCCTGTGAGGGTTGCCTCTACATTGTTTTTTCGGAGTCGTACTCAAGATGGAACGTTGCACTCGGAGTCACGTCCTTTTTCAACCGGTCAAAATCTAGTGCTCGTTCCTGGTATGTTCATTGAAATATTTGAATTTGGCATCGTAGTTTTAGTGACATGAAACTGTACGTCAATGCTTCTACAGTATCTGGTATACTTAGATGTTTACTCCACGCTACCATCAGTTTTCCCTCAATGACTCTCAAACTGCGTCCGCTTTCCTTTTCACTCAGTTTTCCCGCTGCCTTGCGAATACTTTGCAACTGTCTTTACAAATTGATCAGTCATTACTGTTGCACCCCGGACAAATCAGATCAAGCGGCTACAGTTCTATCCACAATTGTCTTTTTACGTTTTATCAATCCGGCTGTCGTGTCACCATGCGAGAATGGATTGTTAGACTTCGAACCGCCACCTCGTGTGAAACGAGGTCTAACTTTGGTTGGGAAACTGATGCAGAACATTGCGAATCAGCTGCTATTCACCAAAGAGCCACATATGCGTGTTTTTGACTCGCTGCTTCAGAAACACTTTGAATCGTGCCGTCTTTTCTTCCGGGTAAGTAGTTGGTCGCACAACGTTTTCTCGTCTTGCGAACAGCCACGATTTTCTCCCCGGTCATTTTTACTGCTCTACCGGACATTCTGTCAGTTTGGGCTATTGGGCTTCTGAATGGATACGATCCAGATAAAGTCGTGAATCACGTCGCCGCTCGTATCAAGTGATGCTCAAGTGATGTAGTGAACGTCTACTACCACTATGAAAGTTCTTTCCGGTAGTCCTGAACTATCGTGGGCTGATAATTGGCATAATTTTCAGTTTCGTTGGTCGGTGCACACATGAGGGACAATAATCAACCGTTCATTTTTATTGGTTTGACAAAGTCCCCTTTCGACCATATAAGCGGATTGTAGCGAGTGTTCAACTGTGTACTGCGGCTATCTCAAGGTTCGGATGATATGAACTGCTGATGATTTTTAAGTAAGACGACACAGGTGTGACGTTTTTCGGCTTTTGTTCAAAGTAAACGTCATTGTACACGATGAAATTCCTCTCCAATCAATAAGTCATTCCGGGGTCTGTCTGCCTTTATTGTTGATTGTTTACTGTAGGCATCCATGATTGCAGTGTACACCTCTGTTTTCCTGTCCTTTCGCCTGGCTGCAACAAGCTGGTTGATGGACCACCACGACTCATCTTGAAGATGACATTTACAATCCATTCAGCGTGGTGTGCCCCTCAATCTTGCTCGTATCTGTTTATAGACTGGTTTTTCTAGATTCACCTCTATCTCCGATCTTGACCGACGTGGTTTTGGTTAATAATGATTGTTACCAGCAGTACACAGACTCATCTACTGTGATGGTGGAAGAACCCGGTATTCAGAACTTTTGTGAACGTTTATTTTCGCATCGTCCTTTCTGTTCTTCGTCTGTTGTTGGGTTTTTTTTCATTGTTCGCCCGCCGTGACAACTTTTGACTCCTTATCATCCCATCACCTTACTCCGACAATAGAATCACGGTTCCTTTATTGTCTTAGTCCTCGAGGATAGGCAGAAACCATCATCGCTTTCGAAATTTTTACGCGTTACTGTGTCGAAGATATGTTATTGTTTTTCTCTCCAAGACTGTCTAGATTAGAATCTCAGAGCCAACCACCCTTGTTCTTTCTTGTTTGTATTTTGATAGCCGCAGGCAGAACTGTTAGCTTAAGCCACGCACGTGAATTTCGGAGCTCTTGCACACACAGATTTTGTAGGCACTAGCTCTATCCAGCCGAACCAATTTACTGCTCGAAGTTGATTTATCCGCCATTAGTATTGTATGAAGTCGGGCTTCATACCTGACAGGCGAAGTGTCACCAAATGACAATTTACTGATTTCTACTCCCTCATAATCGTTTTTGACGGTTACATTATATGTCAATATACTGATTCCATCTGTCAGAGAGTTGAATACCTCTGAATACATAAGCAGCCGGACGGCTAGCAATCATGTCACAAGGAGATTTTAGTGGCGAGCCGTACTGCTCTCTGTACCGGGAATGTGAAGATGGTAACATGTTTGTTTCGGGCAACTAGCATTTCCTAGCATTTTCATGGAAGCAGCAGTGCCGCCCTCCTCTGAGTAAGTTACCTGGAGCTCTGTTGTAATCAAGGGAACAATCAGAACAACCGTATAGTAGTTCACTACAGATAGCACTTGTGTTTATGACTATCGTCCTTTAATGAACTTTACGAACTCATATCATACAGCTTGTTTCCCTGTGAACAAGGGGAGGGCTATTCATCGGTATGGTGATCATCCGAGAAGCCTATCAGCGACACTTGTCTAGACAACTCATGAACACGAAACAAACCGGTTGGCCTAATAAAGACTGGTTCAGCATTCGAAAAACAATGAATTCGGCTTTTGACTGTGTATTCCAATTCAAGTTGGATCTCACGGCGATCAACGTTTCCAGCTGGCAAGACGATACCTGAAACGGCCCATGCCCGCAGTCCCGAGTTGGCTTGGAGCAGCGGTGGCCAAATTTGGCTCAAAATGTGAAAAGACAATATCACCAACGAAACTACCGCGCTGATGTCGTCACTAAGAAAAGGACCCAAAACTAATTTCATGACGACTCGTGTACCCTGATGGGTGCAACAGTTGGAAGAAAAATTTATTCGACCTAGCCTGACGATCAACACCGCCACTTCGCAATGGAATACATGATTCCAGCAGAAGTTAGAGGTAAAAATGAAATGAAACTTTCAGGCGGAACGAAGGTAGTGACCGCTTTCTGTCTTGTCTAAAAATGACGGCCTGACTAAACTCATGCAGGGCATTTGGAAGCCGAAAAGCGTCATCTGGATATGAGAACTATGGCAGTGTCAGTGTAGTCACCATCGCGTCTTAGTCGCCCACGCGGGTTTACAGACATAAGAGACTCGTAAGACGCAACGCAGTTCCGTCCCGTCTTGACCATACGGCACCCTGTCAAACACCGCCAGCACACAGAAGGCCAAAAATTTATTTCATCTTGGGTCAATGGACAGTGTTTGGCTCGGTCATTTGCGCTGTTTTGTGACGATATCTTCGCTTCAATGGTCTCCACCATATTCTTGATTACAATTCAAGCCCGTTGGACGCTTTGAAGACTACAGATAGTATTCCGCCAAATTTACCACCAAAAATGGTGGTATTAAATTTCATAATCGGTTTGACTATCGGAGAAAACCCGGCTATCTGCTGTCCGCGGCAAGTGGTGACAGGTTCCGACTGAAACTTACTGCAAGGTAGGAAACATACCACCTACAGACGAAGTGTATAGAACGTTGATTAGTATTAATAGCGTTGGTACATGTCCCTACGGGGTTAGGGTATCAGTGACCTACTACATCAATGGTTGGACATGTCGTTGTCACCGTAATTTGTGCATTTGTTCCTACTCCATTTTGCTTGACCACCAGTTAATTGCTCTTTGGTTTTCACTCGTTCCCTGCACACACGAGTCACTTCCATCTTACACTTTAAACTGCCACGTACATAGTTGTCACACCACGCCAAACTGGCCGGAGCATAACCGAACTGAGCATCATCATCATCATCATCATCTCTAACATCTACGGCGGAACCAATGAGGCATCCGAAGAATTGTGAATCCCTCTTTCTTCAAACACAACTTCTCCTTCTGACATGGTGAGGGCCGCCATTTCTCATAAGTGATTGGCACAAGACAGTACACAACTAACTCCACTTCTTTCGGGCTCATCAGTAACTCGTGGCCGACTGGTACACATACTGTTCAGCCACTGGTCTTAGTGTCGCGATTTCGAATCTCCCGAGGTATTCGTGGGAAGCGCACCTCTGACGGGTCCGAACAAGGTTGAATCAGTTGTTATTCCCCACGGGCGTGATGGTCCTTTCTTCCTGATAATCTGGACGGTATAGTCAATTAGGTTGCCACCATCATCTTTTTCTGCTCAACCGGAGTCATTATTTCCCTAAATATTTAAGAACACGTGCCATGTACGTTTACTTGGGTTCTTGTATCGTTTTCAACAGGAGATTGTCACCTCTGATGCGAATTACGAAATGCCTCACTTCAACAGCTCACCGGTTCATCACGGTCGGTCACAACATGCAGCTGCAAGTTTTACCGATCTTCAAGACACACAACTGGCTCCAGCAGCTCCAGTTCTACTTTCGAATCCGTGGGTTTCTACCAAAACTGCTTCCTCGTTCAGCCCCACCAGGTCTATTACTACTGAGTCTTCAGTTGCTGTTGGTACAATCGTACGAACGTTTGTCATCCCAAACACTAGTGGTGGTGGTGGTGGTGGTACTGTTGGGGTGACCGGATTTATATCCGATGATCTGATTCATGCAGTACATCGACTTCTGTGGGTCAATCAAGGCAAAATTGGCGACTACTTGGCAAGCAGTCGGTAAGCTGCAGCGTAACAAGGGTTCTGTTGTTCGTATTGATTTCAGCCCGATGGCTTAGGTTAAGCATATAAACCATCCCCTTGTTTAAAGCAGATGCCTATAGGTAGATTTCTCCAAACAATTCAAGTATTCGTTCGTTTTTGAGCAACACACCAACGGTACTTAATTGAAAGTTTTAAAAGTGTACAGTTTATCCTTCGGCAATTCTTTGTGTCTTAGTCAAACCGAAAGGAAATAAAAATTTAAACGGAATGGGTGGTTAAGTAAACCTAAGCTAACTCGTATCAGCCATCGGTTGCTTAGTAAACGCTTCTCGCACATGGAAGTGACTGCAGTCGGTAAATTTTGCTAAGTCTTCACTGTATTCAGATGCTGTCTTAAGGAAACTACCGAAAAAATATGGTCACACAAGCAGTGGTCCCTAATTAGGGACACATTTCCTCACAAGCTGAGCTCTTGCCGTACAGACTTTTTTGTGATAATCTGTTTAATATTTCGGTGGCTTATTTTGCCAAAATCAAATAAATGGTGTCGCTTCTGATTAGCTTTGTTCCTCAAAACGCAATTTCGGTTGAATCTAAGCTGTTTACAAAGAGCTTTTTCGGAACTTTAGTTTGCCAACATTTCTTGATGGATAATGCTTTAAATGTCTCACCGCTCCAGCATTACATCCATCAGCGGCGACAACCCCCCTCAATCCACGTACCTTATCCCATTCAAAGGGAATTTTAAGGAAACGGCCGAAACGGTTGAGAATCCAATCATGCGTCAACTGACATTGTCACTAGGTTATGATGAGATGTTTTATCTGGACTATGTTTACTACTCATGTTTTACTGATTTTCAGCCAAGTTAAGATAGTCACAAATGATCGTCTATTTTCCAGCAAAACAGAAACCTGATTTTCATTCCCAGTTATCGGATAACTGTACTCCTCAGTTATAAGCACCATACGTGCTTATCGCAGAGTAATCTCGTGCATGGATAAATTTCAAGCCACAGATTTCGATTTTTCGTCCTCCGCTTCATATTCTCATTTAAAGAATCCCCTTTCCAAGCAGGACCAAAGTTCAGTCCCATGCGATGATAAAGCGATTCGGGTTGCACACCACCGCAGCTAATGACCAACAGTTGTTCTCCTTTTGGCAGTTAGATGGTATCAAATGGTAATGCCAGTTGACTGCTTTAGAAATTTGCACACAGGTGGACATGGCTTTAAATTTTGCAGACTGTTTATTGAGTGCCAGGTCACCGGATTGCAAATCCATCAGCTGTTCAGTACAGTCGTCTCAGCAAGCTCATTTTCCCGCACTGCTTCTCGGTTTGTCAGCATACAGCTCCGCTCACTAGTGAGGGCATTTGCATCCAAATTCTTGACGCTGAATGCCGTTGCTCTACGTCACATCGCATGCCATCCAACCCCGTATGCGCTCTCATTCGGCCCAATACGGTGTCGCGGGGATCGTTCGAGCGAAGTTTGCAGTGCTACGTTCTTAACAAAACGTGTGACAACGATACTTCAGTTGGGGTATTTGTATGTGTGTATTTATCGTAAAGCAATTGTGGATTGTTTCACTTTCACGTCTGAAGACAGATAACTGTGTTAGGTAAACGACCATATTCTGCCTCCCGATAGTAGTTATTCGGAGACAGTAAAAGTCACACTCTAACCCATTACCTTGTACACACAGCCTGTGTGAATATTGGATACAAACGGCAAGATTCTCATTATAATTTCTCCTTAATTAATGCTCTGGCTCTGAGGAAGCATGATATGTGCACAAAACAGTGAACCAGGAGAACTGGTACATGCTACTGGACAAGGGGGTGGCTACAGCACAGTCAGGTTGTAACTGTTTAGTGTAGCTCATCTGTTGAGGTGAAACAAATCGGACGACTTTAAGGGGAGGGAGATGACCATAACAGTTCGGAGAGGTTTTGCAGGAGCAATAGATCCGACGAAAGGCATTCTGCAGATAAGAGATTTGAAGCTTATCTTATGCGCCCTGGGAGAGTTTTCTAGACTCAAAGCACCAGAAGATTGCATTATGCTTATGAAAGCATGAAAATGGTGGCAGTTCAAATACTGTCTCTAGAATGCGCTTAGATATATCTTGCACAAGATCACTGTTACTACTCTTTATAGCCTTTTTATAATATTGAGTTGAAGCAATTCGGATCGGAAAGATGGCATTTATTTTCGGCGTTAATAAAGCCTGCTCCTCTGGTACTAGTTCTCCATAGTGAAAGATAAAATGCGTTAAGAATCTCATCCTTTGCAAGCGATTTCTAATGAATTTAGCCCGATCACATTTTTCTGCGTGTCATCTCAGAGATCGAAAGGCCGTCGGACGTCAGCCTTTCGACCGAATGGTCACGCTGCTCGCACATCTTGGGCCCCCAGAACACAAATCCATGGATTCCACGTAAGTATCCCTATGAACCCTTCTGCATGATTACTTTGCCTTTAGCGAGGTGACGTTGCTTTTGATTGTCTTTTTGGTAGTGATTAGGTGCGGATCTTGTCAGTCCCTAGTCTATCCTCCTTTTGTGCTGGCTGTAGAAGCGGCATATCCTCATTTTGTTCCACAACCAAAGCCAAGCGCAGGCTTCATGTAATTGTACATGTGTAGGTATCCGGTATTTGGCTCAGACGACCTTTCACAGTTATGCACTAATAGGTCGTGTAGTCTGATATTTCAAATACGGCTTGTCGCTTCTTGTCCAGGAGGGTACAACCAAAGCTGACCACAAGTACAAGGAAACCGTATAACCCTGGATCCCCAAATGGCACCGTTCCGTATCCCAGCGTCAATTCGTAGCCTCAACTTTTCCAATTGAACTTACATCTGTCCACATTTTTACGATGTGAGCCTTAGTTTGCGATGGTGCGACAATCAGTAGCCAGAGGACCCATACAATCTGGCTGCATGGGTAAATGCTTTATGTCCAATGAAACTGTATTCAAACAGCCCTTCTACTCAACATTTGCCTCGTACGCAAATGTCGTTTAGTCCCATCACAGGGATTAGTGGACTTACCTCATGGATAATCAACTCCCGCAAAAACTTACCTGATAACCTGAACAGTTCAAAATGGATTATTCTAGTCTTGATTGTCGCTTGGGAGCACTGCAGAAATTGCTTCGTCACTGTGTGGGTTTTGGTGACGTTGGCTTTAAAACCACTTGGTTGAAACCTCAATTCTCCCTGAAACAAGGTGGATGATAGTAGACATTACCATTATATTTATACATTTACGACATTCCAGCGCTTTGCACTTTGTGTATGGCTAGTTTGTGTGGTCCGCGGGTGACACAATGACCAATACATGGCCTCATCGTGTTTTAAAGTATCAGGTAGATCGAAGAAGAAAGCAGTGATAAACGAAGCAACTTTTCGATTGCCGCCGTTTGAGTTCCTGCTTGCCCGCGTGAAATGTTGCGAGGTTGTGGATACACCTGAATGAGCATTCTCACTAAGTCCCCTATAATTACGAACGAAAGAGCTTGTTCTCCCCACTACCGTCTCGGATGGATAGCCTAATTCTACTTGCGTTAAATGCTGTCTTTATTTTTGGCAATGTTACAACGTCTCTATTGATTTATGATAACGGACAGAATTAGCTTTGACATTTGATGTCACCTGCCTTATCTCACTGCTTTGTCGCTCGATAAGCTTTACTTTGCTGCACTTGCCCTCCGGCTTCTGCATTGTTTATCCGATTGTATTTTGCTCTTAACAGCAATGTGGCGGGTTGTTTTTGCAAAACGGCTACTGGCGACATGCGCATAGTGTTATCTCTCTTCCTCACTCATGTTTATTCAGATGGAATTACATGGAAGCACATTCGACCCGTTTGGAAGATTGTGTGCTCCGCGGCTACCAGTTTCGTGACAGTGAAGAGTTCAAACGATTAAAATCTCTAAATATATTCTACCAAGCTGGAACAAGTCGATTCGGCAATCCCGTGTTCTACTATATTGCACGTCGCTATAAGTAAGTCCGATAAGCATGTAGGCTGATTTTTCCGTCTTGTGAATATCTTCAGGAATGATATCTATTGGCGTCGTTGCGGGAAATTGCACACCGTACAACCACATCATTTAGGTGATTATCTCGGTTATGGATAGAATGAAAATGAAAAGACTAGGAGCTAGTAACAACCTACACGAGCATTCCAGTTTAACATTCATTTAGTTTTTAGTGAGCAACTATGAGAGTACTGTCGACATCGTTTTGCTAATTATATACAGTGAAGCGTTGAAACGGAGCACCCTGCGAGACGAGTCATAGTGATAACACCCTGGTTTTTTCATAAATCTCTTCATTTCTTCTTATTACAGATTGTCCGTCTTAAACGTTAATCACAAAGCTGTCCATATTTGAGAAAGTTTAACTCACCTGCAACATTAGGCCTGATAATTAGTCTCATCCGACTCCCCATTTGTTTGCTTCCTCTGGACAGGTCCCAAGACTATCAGCGAGTCGAATATCCTCTGATCATATGTCTGGTGTCCGTAACCTTGGATGCCTACAGAAGCAAGCCTTTCGAGCTGGTTGTGGATTTTACTCATACTTCAGTGGAAAATCGGTTCAAGGTAAGAGCTCACACGTAGAATATTTTAGAACCACAATTAGTACCATACTGCGCTACTGCACTTCGGCTTTTATGAGTTCTTCTCATGCCCTTCATAGATCCTGATTGATTTTTAACGTCAAGAAACCTATTGACTTTGTTCTTCTGTACTCCGGTAGGCATCTGTTATGAATGCACTATCCAACCTCTCCGATTCCTTTTGTCATACGTAATCAGGATAGTTTTAATGTAATTACTCCGAAGAACAACCATATTTTTGTTCTATTCTGTCTCTCAAGAATGACCTTCTCAACAAATGGGCAAGCATCATTGGACCGGTGCTGAGAGAATATCTGGTCGCTGCTTATATTTACAATTGCAACTCCTGGGTTCGTGAGTACACAAAGATTCATGATCGTTTCTTCTCGCCAATCAAGGTGAGCTGTTAGGCGTTTGCCAAAGTTCCGAAAGCAAAGCATTCTGGTTCTCTCACTTTTTTATCACTCAGTTGATGAATTACTTGGGAAAAGGGAACCGGTAGATGGAGACATCAAGGATAATTTAAATTCAGCTAAACCATACAACCAGATTCAGCATTTAACAAAGAGCAGCCACATGTAACTCACATCATCATTATCATCATGATTGACAGCAACACTGGCGAGGAACACCGGTGCTTCACTGCCTTACACCCATGTCGATAAAGCTGCGTAATGGGAAGAAGAATAATGGGACAAGGGTACCTAGCGCCAGCATCCTACAAACATCTGAGTTGCCTGCATTTCCAACACTCAGTAACACAGACGAGATAGAAACCAACAGCATGAACGCCAATGACATCAATTAGGTGCCATAACTTTCAATGTCTCCAGTCAAGCACAGCCAGTCACTTGTGTCATATGGGGTCAGTTAGGACTGGACAGGTTTAACAATAATGATTGTAGTGGCATGCGCACTGCTGATGATTCTCAATAAGGATGAAACATCTATACAGTGCTTTTCAGCACAGAGATTGGCTTCACTGATATGGAGAAATCTTTATTACATCGTAATTGCCGGTCGTTCAAATGGGCATTACACTCAAGATTACAGGACGGTCCTGTTGCCTGGGTGGATTTCAGGACTTTGGACGAAGTGGTAATGATCGAAATGGGGGATCATTGTTCGTTTGGAGAAGCATGCACGTTTTGGGAGACGTCTTTCACTCTCCAAATTCTGCGTTGTCACCCCCCGTTGGTTGAATAGTTCCGCAAGCAAACTGTCCAGTCCCACTGCCTACCCCCCTTGCAGTCGGTTTACGGCCCTCAGCAGTTCTTTGGCCGTATGTAAGTCAGCCAACTAGGTCTTCGCTGTATGTTGGGGCAGATGGTCCGTATAGTCCAAGTCAACATCCTCTGGTCCGTTGAGTGGTGTCAAAAACAGCGGTTTCCAGGTTGCTGGAATTTTGTCGGACTTATTATTTTTTCCACCAGTTTGTTTGCCCTCTAGCAGCTGGAGACATCGAATTTTCGGTCCATATATTTCTTTCATTTCGGTAAGGCATTCTTTTTGATAACGGTGATCCGTGTACGACTGGAGCCACCATTGGTCGAACGTTTCACCCGTCTAGGCCAATCTTCATTTGTTCGCTTTGTTCAAGAAGGCCACGGAGCTTTCTTCTTTTTGCTTTGAATACCAGGGACAATAAATATATTGCGTATGTTTTTGTATCTGACTTTTTCTTTTCTTATACGATTGTGCCAAACTACTTACTGTTCACTTCAAGATAACTTTTGTCTTGTGAACGTTCCTTATGTGGTGAGGCCATTTCTAGATTGCTTTGTATACACTGTATTCATTAAACTATTTCGAACTGCTTGAGACCTAGTGGTTAACATAATCGCCGAATCAGTTAATTCGAAATTCATGTCTTCAGCCGGGCTATACCTTCTTCATCTTCTGCTCATACAGGGTTCCCGCAAACTCGTGTTTATTGATCACCCGACTAGACTGAATGACTTCATCGATCCCGATCAACAAAGACTACCAGGTGGCACGTTAGCCCTGGAGGAAGATCTCCGTGTATTCAACAATGCCTTGAAGCTCTCGCACAAAGACACGAAAGTGGCAATTAAAGTAAGCCCACATTGACTTTGTCAACTCATTTGTAAGCTTTATGCTGCCGTTTTCTGAGTGTACAACGAAGTAGATGTGAATGGGGGTTGTCGATCATCGTTGCACAAATCTGCCACTGAGTTCATCCAAGTTTCCTGGTCATCGACAAATACCCTACAGTGCAGATACACTAGTTTTCGGCACGTATTTGGTTAAATGAGACCCGTGGATAGGAGTGTCAAATATGCTGCTAACCTCTCTGTCATTGATGAAGAAGACTTTTGGGCTGTTTGTCGACGTCAATACTGATAAATCGCCTCAGTTATTGTGGGCTGTCGAATTTGGAGGTAAAAAACCTTTAGTGCAGATCCTTCTTACTCTGTCAAACTATGACCGGATTGAGCCCCGTTTGTGTGAAATTGGAATGTAACCTAGATGCAATGTTCAATAGGATGACTGTTCAACCGGAAGCTTCCAGGTCATCGATCACTTAAGTATCACGAAGAATGGTTACAACAGAAAGAGGCTGAGAACCACTGACCTGCCGTACGTCAGATCGCTTGAGAAATGATCTGTCGGTGATCGATCGCCGTATCACCTTGCTTTTTCGCTTAATTCTGCCCCAGCAACACATTCTGCTATTATTTACCTCCTTACTGGCTCAGTTCTGCTGGGATTAAGGAAGAAAACAGATGCATGCTCATTGCTCACCTTCCTGCCGATGATGGTTGAGTTGTTCCGTTTCTGGAGTAATCCTGTGAAAGCTAAGCTGAATCCACTAAAATTTGAGCTTTTTAGTCAGGTTTTCTTTTTCAAGATATGGTGAATTTAGGTCACCGGAGTTATCACCCCTGTTCATAACTGCTTATCATTAGAAGAACTATTCTGGAGATCTTGGCATAGTCTCCATAAACTTAGACTTCTATCATCGTTTAAGATTACAGTATTACAGACTGCAAATTAGTCGTGCTAGGTTATTTCAGAGTGAATTTACGACGTCGCAGTCGACCTTGAGCCAGCTTGTGTGCTTGCACTTAGATTGTGTTCTACTCTCATGACAAATTAGCTCTCCCTATCTTGCGTAATTCTCTGTTGGTTTCCCAACAAAACTGGTCTCTGCGACGTAATACCACTTGAAACTCACTTAACTAACCATTCGTCATGTAAGTCGTCAGAATCTGGAGAGCCTGACATGTCTTTGACAGACACTCATAAGCACGCGCTCTCCACCTCGTAAACTGTTGTGTACAGATCATCATCATCATCAACGACAGAAACTTCAGTGTTGACACTGATGCTTCACTGCCGTACTCTGTAAATGTCATGGTTGTACGAGAGCTGGGACACTGCCAGGGTGCCCACCCTTAGACAAGAGGATGATTTGGGTCCTCAACCAAAGGCTTTGGATCAAAAGCCTAACCGCAAGGCAGCGGTGTTGGGACGGAAATGCAAGTGCATTACCATTTTTTACAGAACACCTCACCACACATGTTCCAACCCCCTACCTAGAGGGCCAGGTGATATACGGAACGTTTCTTCGATCAGATACAATTGGGCCAACGTAACAGCCTTCTTGAGCTATGGGAACCCTATATAGGTCCAACGGCTGTTCTGCCGCCACAAGCGCTGCCAGTGGGTCACTAACGGAGTACATGTAAGAGCACCCTTTATTTGACTTGACACAACAGGTAAAACGTCATGTGCTATATCATACAACTGTTGCCGCCACTGCGTGTTTCAATCATTCAGGCGTTTAGCCGAGGATAGTTCTTCCCAAGATTTTGGCTAACAATTTGTAAACTCGTTAAAACTTCCACTACGGATCTATAGGACGAACAATGTTTTTGTAAACGAAACAAGTACCGTCAACCTCGACTCATAACAACTACACCCACGCATATTCAGTCCTCAACCTGAAAATATGTCTTGTATCATTAATTCATCTTATTTTCAAGGAAACTCATAAAGTGCTATACGACTAGTTACGAGGTAACATGGTAATTTCAAAGTCCCTTTCCTCGGCTTCCTTTCTATAAGGTGACTATTGAATCTCACTAGATTCCCCTTCTCTCTTCTCAGGTGTGCACAAATGCTATTCAAGTTACGTCGACTGAAAAAAGCAAGGTTCTCGGACATTCTGTCATCTTGAATGATGTGTACTATGCCTCCGAGATCGAAGAGGTACGTATCCCCTTATTCATCTATCAGTTTCCTCGTGCACCTTGCCTTCACTATACCAAGCTCATCTTTATCACATGCTTTACAGGTGTGCCTCGTGGATGATAATCAGTTCACTCTCACCATCTCTAATGACAACGGTCCGTTGTCTTTTATTCACGACGCTTGTGACTCCATTGTCCAGGCAATCATCCACATTCGCACACGATGGGCCCTCTCCCAGCCGGACACGCACGCAATGCATACTAAGATCAGACCACGTGACGTCCCAGGCACGCTGTTGAATATCGTGAGTTTTTGACCATGATTGATCTGATCATGCTAGTGTACCAATTTTCTGACTGACAGCCATCAAAACTTTTTTTCTAATTTTGATCCCAGCTTTGTATTGTTCTATTCATTACCATCGCTTGGTGTGGGAGCATCTTTTTGGCCCACTCCTTATTTTGCCTATACACAGAACTTCAGCACTGCGGTATGGGTGGACATCTTGAAATCTAGTTTTTTGAAAGGTAGCATCACTGTCCATTTAAAGATGACGATTATCACAAAGGAAACCAATCACAAGGAAAAATATTCGCCAACCCACGGCCGGTTTCGCCCTTCTTGGGGCTCATCAGGTAGACGTATTCCCCGGCTTTCCTTCAAATTTATGTTCTACTTGAACCCGAATTGGACAGATTTCGACAAATCCACTCATTTGCGTATCACTTTGGCTTTCATGGGAGGATCAGCTGAATCTCTGGAATATCGTACCAATTGAAACATGAAGCGGCCTTTGTGCAGCACATTCAGTTGAAGAATAACACAAACGAGGGATTTAGTTGAGTTGCTCGTGAAAACTAAATTGATATGCAAATGAGTATTTGTCGGGATGATGATTACTTCTCACAACCGCTCTCTTGGCAAGCAATCCCCCTGTCCATCATTCGATCGAAACGGTTCTTGCTGAGTTTTCCTTCCAGTCAGAAGATGTAAACAGTGCACATTTGCATTCCCTCCATCCCACCAACTAGTATGCGGACGAGCACTTGCTGTCACATGTAGTGGTCGGTCTTGAATTCCATGTATCTGCCCACGTAATTAAAGTCTGCGTTACGTTTTTATCCATGTTCCACTGTGTTCCATTTGTTACCGCAATACATTGAACATACAGTGTTTCGCGGTGTTCTGTGTTTCTAATTGTCATTCTTGTTGTCCAGAAATGTGTCCTAGTTCCTTGTAACAAAATGCAGTCAGTAAGTTGAGCCTACAGCACGCATTCTTTCAGAAGCATCAGACACTGTTGGACATGAGGGCCTATCCGCTATGGATATTTATACCTGTTTGACACGGTAAGAACGAGCATGCATCTGTTTTTTTTATCACCCTACTTTCATCAGTACACTTTGAAAATACAAAACAACCTGTAGTGCAGACGTTCCACAGAATTTACACAAGGATGACCGTTGTTTGGTGGTTTTCGATACTATTGCATGAAACCGAAATTTCATTGGGTTTCACATATGGAAGCAAATTAAGTCCACAGAAAGATTCGTTCTTCACAATTGTATACTCTTTTGTAAGAAACTGTTATGAGGACAAATCTAAGCAGCTGAAATGGCAAATTTACTCACCATTTTTGCTTTGGGTACACATATCACCTGTATATGGTGCTCCTGAGAGTTACGTGGACTGTCGGATTGCACAAATGTGGGTTCGCCAGAAAACTCTTACGTCACCGAAGGAATTTTGTGCAGTCTGATAATACTCGCCGGGCTTGACAGGATAGGTCAGAAATTATCTGACTATTAACCACTTGACGCAACCGATTTACGGATATCCCGACACATCGCCAACAGCAATAACGAACATATGGGTCATACGGCGTTGCTGATTCGGATAGTCACTGTGCGTCAGCGATGCGTTTAACTGGTGCAGTAAAATTTTCGCCACGTTGAATACACACCCATGAGCATTTTGACTGATTAGGTTTATCCCTAAGGAGATTTTATACACATTTCCAGGTTTAGTCGTTACCGAAAATTTCAACTGTGGGTCACAACTTTTTCAGTTCGAAATTGCGACAAAGTACTGTCGGTTTCGAAACCTGTAGACTTTGTGAAGCAGCTTTTGGTGATGTCATGCGACATTATCATTGTTGAAACTGATAATTCACTGCCGTACAATCATAGGATATATTTGGTGAATCCTTAAGGTGGATAGTAGATGAGTGGAATCATTTTGAGGTGGCTGCACCTACAAAATCTCCATAACAATCTGGATGGAAACTGATGGTATGGACGCAATCGGTTAGCAAATTCGCTTGTCGAGATCACGGAGGTTCATAGGGACGTCATCCTGGAATGAGGACCACACCGAAAGAGCCATCACCCATTCACGACGGCTAAACTAAGCATCCCCTCTTGATGGAGCTTATTACAGACGGTGAAAACTTCAATGGATACTAGTCTTAACTGAAAGATCACAACGCACAATCACCAGCGCTTCAGTGATGTGGACGAAAAACTGCTGCCTCGAAAGTTGCCGCTATGGCGATTGTGAAGTGGCTCTTTGCTAGAACCGTGCTTTTCAGATGTGCCGACCCCCTTTTGTAGGTCGCACTGGAAATCGCCTCGCAAAATCATATTTCTCATTGTTTCCGCTACTCATCCCAAATTAGGTAATTGAAAGGGAAAGAGTCCTACTGGTGGGTCTTGTTTTACAAACGATCAATGAACCTGTGAGTGTTTAGGCTGTTTATCGTTCTGTGAAGAAGTGGTTGATCAGACAGCAGTCCAAATTGAAGTAAAGAACAAACTTCGGGGTAGTGGATATCCAGCTAGTTTGATTAGGCGTCAGTTACGAAGGGTGTTGGTTCCGGTGGCGAAACGCAACAGGTAATTGATTGGGACTCCTGTTATTTCATACAAACTAGGGACATCGGGAGTCATTCGAAGGATTTTAAACACGGATAACATAGGAGGAGCTTTCCAGAATGGAAACACTGCACTGGCGCATTTGACGTACCGCCTCCCGGCGAACAGAACCAGGAACTGTCTACAGCGACTGCACTCAAGTCCATATATGACAGACGGCTAGGTAACTTCACACCAGAGTCAGTCGAGCTGACATGTGTTGGTGTGCGGTTATTAGACAGGGAAGTTATCAGCAGAAGTAGCTTAAGTCTGAAGTGCACTTTGTCTCACTCTCCTCCTCCTTCCTCCTCAACTAAATTTTCGTAGCACCCTTAAGCTCACACAGACCAACGAAATTTGCCGATGGCGCCCAAAGTGAATCATTGATTGGAACACCTCGAAGCGGAAGACTAAGGAACCAAACCCGATCAAAAATAATTTGAGATTCTCCCAACTCATCAACTATGAGATTTAGACAACCACACTAACCGTCAAGACCCTTTAACTGACATTCACCACTGATCTAGCGCAGAAGTCTGTAAATGCCTGTGGACGTCTTACTAGTTGATTCTTTGTCTGCAGTAAAACCTGGCCAACTTGGTGACCTGCTCACTTGGCCTGATGAAGCTTTTATGTCAAAAGCGAAACGTTATCAAGGTAAGAACTACCGATTGTCTACTAAGCTCCTCTAAAACGGTATTTATCGTCCTGTTCCCATTAGATCTGTTAAATAACCTTCAGTTTATCTTTTTTATCCTAATTCCCAGGCACTCCTCAATTTGGGCAGCTCCGACCCAAGTCTTCGATCGGCCGCTTACAACCTGCTTTGCGCTCTCACACAAACATTCAACCTGAAGATAGAGGGGCAACTACTGGAAACCAATGGGCTCTGCATTCCTGGAAACAACACTCTTTTCATTTCGGAGATTAGCAAACGTCTGGCTCAGTTGGAACCGCATCTGACTTTAGAATTCTTGGATGAATGTATACAGGGTTTTAGTCGTTCGAGCATCGAAATGAAACACTTGTGCCTCGAATACATCACCCCTTGGCTGCGCAACTTAACACGTTTCTGTCGTTCGGATGATGTCAAACAACAAAAGGTATGTGCTTATCATAACTCTTAGCTTTCTTTGGCCTGTTTTCCGTATAGACTGTGTCAACACCGTCTTTCCCCAAGGAATCGGATTCAGCAGACCTAACTTAGAACTAAGACTCATTTAGGTACGTTCTCAGTGAATTAAGCTAGGAGGCATCTCGTTGCTGCTGGTTTCGATTCTCTACAGAAAACAAGCCAGCAGTGGGCTATCTAGTGTTTTCCCAACATCTAAGTATTGTAAGTAGGATATCCTTAAATCAGGACATTTTTGAGTACCGGAATTTTCACACCTGCAAAGGACGGCAGCGGTCCAAGGTTCCAATTACGCGATGAAATTTTTAAATGTTTCGATTGAGCGAAATAATATACTGCTCTATTTGTAACTCACACATCGCAACAATTCGAAGTTTGACTGATAATCAGTTGGATTGAGAACCTCTTACAGTTAGTTTGCTCGCTCTGTTTTGTACCGACCGCCCGGGCGATTGACGCATTCGTTAGGTTAATTCGTGAAATCTGAGAATGTTTCGCGGTGTGGCTGGGAAATCTGGAAACTAAGACGAAAGCTCCTGACGTTCACCGGCATCACGTGGTTTTGAAAACGGCTACAAACAATTGTGATTCTCTGTCGAGAAATTAACCGGTCTCTGCCCCGAACATTGTTTCTGTCCGACTTAAAGCTGTCACCTTGTTGTGGTGGCCAGGCTTCTGTGCTGCAATGATCCCGCGAGCTATACTGGCTGAAACTCAGTACCTAAAGGTTCAACCATGCCAGGAAGGCCAACGGGAAGCAACCCGATGATGAACAGCGAGTCCCCGTACTGCAAGGCAGTTTAGAGGTAAAGTTGTATTGTCCTCTGCGATAGGAGTGTGAATGCTGTAAGGCGACCAGCATGTTCATATTTATGGAAGCAGCGATACTGTCTTCCCCCGAGGAAGGACAGGTTAGAACAATTCGGCCCTAAAAGCCGAACACTCCGGTCGCCCAACAGTTGACCGTGACCACATTATTCAATACGGTTGAAATTTTTTTTTAAACCAAGGAGCCGGGTGCTGTACGCAAGTCACCTGCTTTACGTAGCCGCATTAGGAGTGAGAGTAATTCCTTACCCCCTGCATCCTCGGGTTAGGCCGGCCCCTTGCAGCCAAGTGGGTCAGAATATTGAGTCATTGGCTCCTTGAAGGGTCCCCCTAGGAAATCCTAACAGCCGCTGTCTCGCAGTTCAGACTATTGTGTTAAAGGCTAGGGGCAGGGTTGCTGATTAAATCCTTCATCCTCCCACTGCATTGTGGGTCGGACTTTTGATTCAAAGGCTCAAGGCGGGGTACCTCAACCAAACCCCCTTCTTCGCCTTGAGAAACCGAGAAGTATCATTCGCCCTTGCAGCTCTTCGCTCACCGGCCTTCCCCCGCACCCCATCCCCACCTATCGAATGATGCAGTGCGGTCAACCCATCTGCCAGTCCCTTGGCCATTGTTTCGTGTCTAAACCACCGCCCGAAAAAATGAAGCAAAATAATCCCTTACTAACTTCAAGAGATCTGAACCACGTTACAACGTCTAATGTTCATACTCTACGTCAAATTGGGCAACAGGCATCTCATGCTAAAACATTGTTTTCTCTATCTGTCGCCGTCTATTGTGTCTCCAAAACACGCATACAACACCCGACTTTGGTCTTTTACCTCGAGCCGCTTAGGACGAGTTCAGATGTTTCACATTTCACTCTTCAGGTATTCGGTCATCCTGGCGCGTGCTGCAATGATCCCGCGAGCTATACTGGCTGAAACTCAGTACCTAAAGGTTCAACCATGCCAGGAAGGCCAACGGGAAGCAACCCGATGATGAACAGCGAGTCCCCGTACTGCAAGGCAGTTTAGAGGTAAAGTTGTATTGTCCTCTGCGATAGGAGTGTGAATGCTGTAAGGCGACCAGCATGTTCATATTTATGGAAGCAGCGATACTGTCTTCCCCCGAGGAAGGACAGGTTAGAACAATTCGGCCCTAAAAGCCGAACACTCCGGTCGCCCAACAGTTGACCGTGACCACATTATTCAATACGGTTGAAATTTTTTTTAAACCAAGGAGCCGGGTGCTGTACGCAAGTCACCTGCTTTACGTAGCCGCATTAGGAGTGAGAGTAATTCCTTACCCCCTGCATCCTCGGGTTAGGCCGGCCCCTTGCAGCCAAGTGGGTCAGAATATTGAGTCATTGGCTCCTTGAAGGGTCCCCCTAGGAAATCCTAACAGCCGCTGTCTCGCAGTTCAGACTATTGTGTTAAAGGCTAGGGGCAGGGTTGCTGATTAAATCCTTCATCCTCCCACTGCATTGTGGGTCGGACTTTTGATTCAAAGGCTCAAGGCGGGGTACCTCAACCAAACCCCCTTCTTCGCCTTGAGAAACCGAGAAGTATCATTCGCCCTTGCAGCTCTTCGCTCACCGGCCTTCCCCCGCACCCCATCCCCACCTATCGAATGATGCAGTGCGGTCAACCCATCTGCCAGTCCCTTGGCCATTGTTTCGTGTCTAAACCACCGCCCGAAAAAATGAAGCAAAATAATCCCTTACTAACTTCAAGAGATCTGAACCACGTTACAACGTCTAATGTTCATACTCTACGTCAAATTGGGCAACAGGCATCTCATGCTAAAACATTGTTTTCTCTATCTGTCGCCGTCTATTGTGTCTCCAAAACACGCATACAACACCCGACTTTGGTCTTTTACCTCGAGCCGCTTAGGACGAGTTCAGATGTTTCACATTTCACTCTTCAGGTATTCGGTCATCCTGGCGCAATGGCTCGTGGTATCTATGGTGTGAAAGTTGCACTCAATTTCATAGCTGAAATCATCATCATCATCATCAAAGACGACAACATCAGTGTTGACACTGGTGCCTCACTGCCGCACAACCGTAAAGTTCGTTTAATTTTATATATATTAAAAGCCCCAGAGTGGAAAGAAGAGAAAAAGAGTGGATCAGGGAGGGGAAATAGTGCCGGTCTATGCCAAGCATTCTGAGGTGCCTACACCTCCAACCGCTCAATCAGACAATCTGGAAAGAAACTGACAGCATGAATGCCAATGACATCGATTAGCCACCATTTCTTGCCATGTATCCAGCGAAGCACAGGTGGGGTCACGGGGGCCCCATCGTGGAAGGCGTACAACACCAACAACACCCAAACTCTTCGTGATCTCTTTCACGCCTT